>JADWQK010000742.1:0-600000 GCA_017933935.1 Sesamia nonagrioides | reverse complement strand
TACTATCATCACTCCTATAATTCATGAAAAATTAAGATAAGGTAAAATGTTTTATTTGTTTAAACATGTGTGTGTACATACCTACATAGAAAGTGCATACAAAATGATACAGTGGTTTAAGTGCAAATATGTTTTTAAAAAAAAACAGATGATTAAAAGAGGTTGCCATACTTATTTAGTGATGGATTATTAAAATTATGGAGTAAATCAGACAGAGACAGACGGAATTACTTTAAATCACAATCAGGTTAAAATATAGACTCCGGGCTGATACTGAGATTCCTAATGGACAATTCAAAAACAACCCCCTAATTTACCAAGAAATCGAACCCAGGTCCGAGAGGTCAGAAATGCTTGCAGCCACCAGTCCACCGAGGTGTCTCCGCACGAGGGAGGCCCAAATTATCCATTCATGTAAAAATGAAAACTTATTTTTGTGGAAATATTTTCAAGCTAAATTGATATAATTTTTAGAGACTGAACAGCAATTAAGCTTTTAGTATAATTAGGCTGTTTTCTTTGAAGGTTTTATGGAAAAATACGATGAAAAACTGTTCTCTTCGGCGACCGGAATAGGGGAGACGTGATTTGTGTATTTTTTTGGGGACATTCCTAATTACATTATAAAAATGATACATGTTGCTCAATATTTCTTCCTTAATGTATTTCATAGTTTTCATTTACGTGTTCAATGAAATGATGTTTGTGATAATTAATCATATTTTTGCAACGTACTATCTAATTCTTCAAAATAGTTACATGAATGTTCCCACACACACAGGAAGACAGACCTTCTGAATGCGAGAGGGAGTGGGCCGGAATCCACAACATACGCCCCGTGCGGGTTGGTGGATGTCACTTTTTGATTTCTTTGGTTCTAGGATATAAATGTTTGTATATAGTACTTTCTTTCACAAGTTTTTGAGAAAAATAGTGATGGAATAATTTACACAAATCAAATCGCCCGTCTGGGTTCTAACAAACGAATTCGATACGTAAGTCGCAGCCATTATCACTTGGTCACCACTTCTACGGAGCTACAATTTTCTTTAATAGTATTTTAATAATAAACTGTCCGTATTAAATTATTATTGGCAAGCGATATAACTTGAATACCATCTCGGAGGTGCTTACTCAGCAATAAACTAGATTGACACTATCACGGCGCTATTAAACCCGACTATAACAATATCTGCACAAGAACCACTCACGAACATATGTAATCCGAAACCACCCGAACATTAATTAATTTCTTGTGCGACTCATCGTCACCCTCAGAAGGGTTGGCTTACAAAGCGAATGACACTAGACCGTCTCTCTCCTTCTTTCTACCGCCGTTTGATGTTACCTCTCGCTCGCACGTAGGGTAAAATCGCCAGTTTGTTTGATGAGCGTTAATTGCTTTATTAGTTTCTCTTGTTTTTGTAAAATATTCCCAAATCTGTTGGTGGAAGTCGTTTACTTTGTGCCGGCGCGGAAATTCATTTAAAATGTTTGTGTCGACTAATGAATGTGAGCTCGGTTGGCTAATTTATTGAATGGGGATTTTTTCGCAATTAATTTGCTTTAATTCAAATAGTATTTGTAGAATTTTGAGTGTAGTGAACAGTAATAAAACTGCAAACATACACAATATACTAAAGATCCAAGTTGGGAGGTCCTTCACTTAACGGACTTAATATTGCGCCTGCATTCCTTGTGGGGCTAGGTAGAGGCGTACTTGCTACATTTAGGGTCCCATCAGAATAGCTGCACTGCGGTATTTCTTTTATTTTTTTAAATACCGCAACATTTGGCATTATGCTGAGATGGGAGTCGTTTTGCCTCGCAAAGGTTTATTTCGTTGTTTTTTGGTTGGTTTTTAACTTGATTTGTTAGTTTTAATTGCTTATTGCTAATGATGAATATATTTATCAAATATAATATTTTTGTAAACAAAGAAACACTGTTTGTACATTTTATACTTTGAAAGTAAATCCTTACTAATTCCATACTAATATTATAAATGCGAAAGTATCTCTGTCTGTCTGTCTGTCCGGATTTCACGCCAAAACTACTGAACCAACTGTAATGAAATTTGATACACAGATAGTCTAGAGCCTGGGAAAGGACATAGGATGACCAATAGGAGCAGAGCCAGAGACAAAAGGCTCGTAGTGACTCAAACACGGAAAGTTATAAACGATGTTTAAAAAAAAATGTTAGCCTGTTATGAGAGCCAGAGTCATAGACAACACACATTATTTGACAACTGGCAATTCACAACACATCCGTTTCTCATCCATGATGCTCCCGCAACACTGGCAGAAGATTAATTTCATTTTTTTTATTTCATCTGTTATGTTTTAAGTCAGTATATAGGGAAAAATACAAAAATACATTGCTCAACCCCGGAATCAATCCCAGGCCCACTCGCCGCCGGTCGGCCCCACGACCACTACACTAACGAGGCAGTAATAACGTTAATGTAGTGAATATAAAGTGGATCAGTCGCGATGTGATGAGGGTCTGTCGCTGACTACACATGATATGAAGGCAGTTGAACAACTCACGAGCGTGGATGGGGGTCGTACAGGCAGGGTTGAAGTCGTGGGTGTTTTTGAAGGATGGGATTTCCATAAGAATACATTTTGTTAGCATAAAGGACACAGGCGTATTTTTATCCGTAGATAATATCAAATGCGTTTTTGCGATATTAGAGATTAATTTCTCTAGATTTTGACACATTTTTGATATTTGATTGTCGGTGAGATGAGATCATGAGACTGGGATATTTTAAACTTTTTAACTACCAAAACTTGCCCTTCTGTTTCCAGTATCTATGTTTAGCTATTAAGACGGCCATGAATTTTCACATTGCCGTAATAACGAACTAATAACACTCTACGACTATTGCAAAAGAACTTGCACCCTAATTGCATAACATTATCAATCAAAAACTCAATTAGTTTGAAATTAGTGTTCTCAACAATCTTAATAAATCAACGAATCAGTGTGGTACGCACGTACCACGCTGGTTGTAAGAAATTAAAAACTACGTTTGTATTCCACCAGAACTCTTACGACAACTACATAGTACAGCATTATCATTCTCCTGTCTTTTCTCAGTTTATTTAGATGCGAGGCAACATGTATTGTATTTCTTCTTCCTTACTTCTCTATACATGCATCATAATTATACAATATGTAAAGAAAACCCTGTCCGATCCGTGAAGGTATTGTAAGCACTACTGGATAACTGATTCTACTAATGCCTACAAAGCCAGGCTAAATCTAAAAAAAAATCCCAAAAAAAAAAATATTTCGCAAAAAGAGGCAACTTAATACATGTGCGGTAGGCAATCCACGGGCAGGCAACGGGGGGCAATGCACGCGGCACGTGGTCGCATCGCTTATAATAATACCGTTAAAATGGTGTTGTCACTTTTTTAAATTACCAAATTTCGGGGAAGTTGGAATTAATTCGCGGAAAAAAGATTATTTCTAAATTCATTAGTATTGTTTGATGATGATTACGTAAAATTTTATTTATTATATTTGGTCATGTGTTTACCTAAGCTTTATCATCCTTATGGGTCGGACAGGGTTTTCTTTACATATTATACAATACAAAAATATGAATAGATTTTCAGAGGTGTATGTTTATATTTATTTATAGGAGGAATGAGCTGAACTCTTTTGATAAAGATTGCCCATTAGCAGATCTGGATAGGAGAGGAGACAATAGAGGTGTTGTGTACCAAGAACATTTTAAAACAACATATTTGTTTTTGTGTTGACTTTGTTAAAAAGACAAAGAAGATAATAACCGGTAGCAAGTCTTAAAAGATTTACAAAAGACCTTTCAAGTTACAAAACGTAGTTCCCCATAAACGCAAGTCATTTTATTGCAGCTCACAGAATGACTTCCTCTTCCGATTAATTCTACGGAACTCGCCTCGTTTCCATAACAAAAACCTCTCAGCTATAAATTCGCTTTAGAACCTTCAAGAAACACCCACAAAGAAAATCAATCGCTGCGCGTAAAATATAGAAAATCCTAAACCAAGATATTTTATCGCTAGCTCTTTCAAAATCAGAGACGTCTTATTTTCAGAACAAAACTTTGAAAATCGGAAAGTCACACAGCGGAGGAAATATAGATACCGACTCTTTATACACCGAAAACTAGTTTTTAGTTTCATTGCCAAGTTACGAGAGTCTTGTGCGGTAGTGTTAAGGTTGAGATTAGCCTGTGTAGTCTGGGGGCGTAACGTACACACACGTAGAGCAAATAAAGTAAGTTCTTGCTAATAAAGTTCCCTTATCAAACAGAGGCACGTGCCTAGGCGAGCTTCATGGTGAGGCACACGGCGGCCGAGGACGGAGAGCTCCATGGTGCGGCACACGTCGGCTAAGTACGGCGAGCTCTGTGGTGGGACACACGGACCTCGAGACGTTGAGCTTCAGAGTGAGGCTAAAATGGCAAATAGACCGCGGTGCATGCTGTATGCATTAGTACGAGATATGGAATAAATTACTTCTAAGTTGACTGGTAGCTTTTGAACAAAATGACGATAATGGTTTAATTGTTGATAATATACTGAAAAATGCAATTCTTAGCAGCCATAGTTTTGATTATCGACGGCTGCCGTCCATGGATTAGTGTTAAGCTTCGAAGGATCTTAACGTCCACGTGTTAATATCAAAGCGTCGATGGCTGTCAACGGCACCTATACACACGCCGACGGTTGCAGCTACTTCTGTCGTTGAGGTGTGTATGCGTGCTAAATTCAATAAAAAATATTAACTATTAATTAAACAAAATCATAGTCATGCAATGTTCGTAAATGTTGAGAGAATTATTTGCACGTGGGTGACAGTAAGGTGACCCCTCGGGCTAGATTCCCTGACCGGCCTAGCTTGCACCGGGGCGATGCCCGGGGGGTTAGGAGCCTGCACCTACCACGGCCGGGGGACTTGGAGGGGCGGGGGCTAGGCAGTAAATCACAGGCTATTCTTTATCCTATCTCAGCTCAGTTTCAGATTTATAACCGTCTCCAGTCACTGATAATACGAGACTTTTAATGTTATTTCTTTTTTCTATTAGTTTTAGCTGTAATATATTTAAGTTACGTATTGATACGGCAACGTGAGTGGGTATATTTTATCTTACAACTTTTTTCGTAAGTGTTATTCGATGATATATTGCACACGGGTAGGCCATGATCAGGATTAGGACTTATGATGCTTTTTATCCTGTATTCTCATGGGATCGAGGCTTATTCGGGTGTAACCTTGGGGTTCCGATAATTACTTATAAGTACAATGGTAAGTTATTCTTGTTTACATATCGTACTAATTAAATACCTTTCGATTAATTCCAATGTTCTTTAGAAATAACCCTCTTGTATAACTATTATAAACGCTAGAAATATCTTTCAATCAATCTGCGATTCCGATATTTTAAAGGCTAATTTATAGAGAGAGTATAGTGATATAATTTATATTATTACTAAGTAAGGACCTGGTATTTTTTTTTTTTTTTTTTTTTGGCTGCAGCTGAATAAGTATCCATGTTGGTTTATGTGAAATAAAATACTTTGATAAGATAAGATAAAATAATAATATTTGTCTTAAACATGGTAATGTCAATAGAAATGTCATAGAAATTATGTTTATTTAGCCATTTGTACAGCTTGCTTTTAAATAAATTCGCATTATTTTAACTCGAGTTGGTCCCCAAAGCCTAGAGCACAGGCGTAGAGTAGCCAGCCTTTCGGTGTTCTATAGGATGCATTTCGGGGAGTGTGCGAGGGAATTGCATGATTTAATTTCCCCATCTCCGTTCCACCAGCGGACGACCCGTCGTACGGCTGGTTTCCACCCTTACGTTGTTAACACCACTACGATCCGGACGAAGCGTTTCGCCTCCTCCTTTATACCGCGTACATCGAGGGACTGGAACAATTTGCCAGCGGCGGTGTTTCCGTCGGACTACAATTTGAGTGTCTTCAAGGCTAGAGTGAATAGGCTCTTAATAAACTAGTGCGCTTTACCATCAACGATTGCGTCACTGCTTACCATCAGGCAGGATTGCGGTCAAGCGCTGGTTTATAATATGTAAAAAAAAAAAATTATATATTTTATCTCGTTCAGGGATTTTGTTGTAAATGCGCACACACATCACAAGGTAACTTTTAGCAAACTTGGCCGATCTCGGATTATCCTTCACAATAAGTCTGTCTTTGTCTTTGTAAGATTTCTTTACATTTGAATTTGATTGATCGTGATGATCACGTCTACGGCTACAATGCGTAGGTATACGTGATCAATGTTTTTGGTAAGGACTCTTATCCTTATCTGTTTAGCTTTCTTATTATAATTTCTAAATTAAATTATAGTTTATCATGCTGAAACCACCGATTTGCCAAGCGTTGGTGATTCGCGTCCTATGGGATACTAATCAGTGGTATGAAGATTGATATTAAGTCAATCAGTGTTATGTGGAGATTAATCAAACATAAGACATATGTAGATATTAATTTGTTAGTGAAACAGCTGTTGTTGAACAGGGCGTCGTACATTACACATCGGATCCTACTAATTGTATCTTGATTGCGCTAATTAGTGTTTAACACAACGTTATGTGCTGTTTATGTGATTCTGATTACCTCTATCGTGTACATAAATAGACATGCATTGTTTTCACCTGTATTAAATTATTTTATCTGATTTAGCCTTTCCCCAATTCTATTCGGGTCGGATCCAGTCAAACAGGATGCGGCAGACTGCAAAATTTTATTGGTGATTTAAGCTCCATAACTTCCTAAATTGACGAGTCAGGGTGGCCTAGTGGTTAAAACACCAGCCTCTCATGTTTGAGTGTGCGGGTTCGAGGCAAGTATCAATGTAACTTTTCTAAGTTACATGTACTTTCTCAGTATATCTAGGACACCAATGACTGATTAAAAGGTGAAGGAAAACATCTTGAGGAAACCTGGACTTTAAGTCTGAAATCGCCAACCCGCATTGAACAAGCGTGGTGATTTCGCTCAATCCTTCTCTTTATGAGAGGAGACCTGTGCCCAGCAGTGGGACGATAATAAGGTTGTTGATGATAACCTCCATAAATACATCATTTCCGCAGAAAGACGTTCACCGCTGGAATCACCATCCCGCTTCGACCGTTACTTATTTCTCACATACAAAGAACTACCGTGTCACTCCATAACTATATTTACTTCATAACGCCCCTTGGTAACCCAGAATGTCAGACTTTTGGGTTTGTGAGACTGAAAAATCTTTGAATGATATTCGGGATACGATGCACAAACAAATCTCGTTATGTACCTTATGGTGGACACTCATCCACGGTACCGTCTCGGCCAAAAAAGCAAGCAAGTCTTGTTTATCCTTAGGTAATGATAATCCTTGTAGCTGTTAAGCTGCAAACGTGATTTGTATTTAGTTAGTAGATTCGTTTAATATTAGTAAATTTACATGCCTACTGGTATAATTATAATAAACAATATGTAAAGAAAACCCTGTTCGACCCATAAGGATAATAAAGGTTAGGTAAACATATGACAACAACACCGGTATTATTGTTCAGCGAATAGCGATGCGACCACGACACCACGTGCCGCGTGCCCTGCCTCCGCCGCCCGCGGAAGGGTTGTTTACCGCACATGTATTAAGTTACCTCTTTTTGCGAAATAATATTTATATTTTTAGGGGGATTTTTTTAAGTTTAGCCCGGCTTTGTAGGCATTAGTAGAATCAGTTATCGATACCTAGCAATACCTTCACGAATCGGACAGGGTTTTCTTTACATATTGTATAGTATATTTAGTAATAGGGGCAGATGCCTTTATTACCATGCACTGTATTAAGCCCATATTCTACCGATTATCTTTAATTACAGGGAATATTATTCTTCAATAATATCTATCTACTTGTATCTTATAAGATTATTTTCAAATAGAATGTAATATTAAATTTGTAATAATTATCTACTTCACAGAGACAGTTCAGATACTGAATGATAAGGTCAGAAATATGTACAATCAATCTTAAGTAGACATTGATCAATCATTTACATGCTTAGGTAGAAGTTCTCTACCCATGAAGGCGAGACAGACGTCCCCATATGTATGTCATTTTATATTCAACATTTTTTTGTTTTTACAGCAGAACAGACAGCTGTGCTGCTGGAGAGTTTGTTGCCGCCCTTCTTCTCCCCAATGAAAACATTAGAAAGTGGTGACGGGTGGGCGTGACGAGGTATTGTTCTATGTATTTTATAAGTTTGAAAACTATTTATACTTATTCTAATTTTAATAAATGACTTTTGATTTGTATTTTCATCATCATCATCATCATCATCAACCTTTTTATCGTCCCACTGCTGGGCACAGGTCTCCTCTCATACAGAGAAGAATTGAGCGTAATCACCACGCTTGCTCAATGCGGGTTGGCCATTTCAGACTTAAAGTCCAGGTTTCCTCAAGATGTTTTCCTTCACCTTGTGATCAGTCATTGGTGTCCGAGGTATACTTAAAAAGTACATATAACTTTAGAAAAGTTACAATGGTAATTTATTATTATAAATTCTATAAACCAAGTCAAAATCCCACCTACAGGGTGCTATTCAGAAATTTCTCTACCCAATCTTGCTCGTCATTGTTACTGGCTTGGCATTGTCAGCAGAAAAACTCAACCCATATTAGTTACATTTCGAAGGCTGAAAATGCATGATAACAACGCTATCACACGTGTCACCAGTCCTAATCCGTGTTCCCGGCAGTGCCACCATCCCTAGCCGTCCTCAGGGACTCGAGGGTGTGAGGCAGCGAGGGTAGAGAGGGGGGGGGGGGGTCCATCAAACGCAGGTCGAATGCTGTCATATCTCGCACTCGATATTTTACGAAGCGACGGAGCTGCTGCTGACGTGGCCGTGGGGTTCCAGTGACAGCGATAAAAACTGTTGGTTATAATATATTTGTGACGTAGTATGTAAGTACCTATTATTCCATGTGTGTAACCAATATATAACTCGTGTATTACTTAGAATAAAGGCAGTCCTGCATTATACTTTGAGATGTTTCAATCAACCTGACACCCGTCCTTATATGGCGACCCTGCCACTAAACAGGGCTCTCATCATGTGAGTGATACAATTATTTAGTTTAATTAAGAACTTTTTACCAAGAGCAAGTGACTTTCCATCATGTGTAACTCAAAAGTAACTAATGAAGGTGTATTTATCAAAATCTCAGTATGTTTTTGTCAAAAACAAAAATAAACTGTTTGTTTTTATAAGTTATAAACCAGTGCTTGACTGCAATCCCGCCTGATGGTAAGCAGTGATGCAATTGTTGTTGGTAAAGCGCGCTAGTTCATTAAGAGCCTATTAACTGTAGCCTTGAAGACACTTAAATTGTAGTCCGACGGAAACCCGCCGCTTGCAAATTGTTCCAGTGCCTCGATGTACGCGGTATAAAAGAGGAGGCACCATTTCATCCTGATCGTAGTGGTGTCAACAACGTAAGGGTGGAAGGGGTGGAAGGTCGCCGTACGACGGGTCATCCGATGATGAAACTACTCCGTTTTAAATTAAACAAATAACAATTTTATTCAATGACATTTAAGTTGACTACTGAGTGACTAGATAGCACGATTGAAAAATTTATAAAAATGTTTTAAGACGAACTAGCTAACTGAACTTTATTGAGTAGTAATTAAAGTTATTTCTCCAATCTCTGTTTATATTTTGTCAAAAATTTAAAAATGTAATACCAAAGACATCATAGTTGCGTTGTCATTCTGGAGATCTCATGTGTTTGTAATATATTGAAACTCATACCCATCATTAGGTACTGTCGAAAAACATCCAATACTGAACATAGGCTTCCCTTTGATCGGTTTTGTGCTTTTGACAGTTTTGACAGCCTCCATGGCGTAGCGGTAGCGGACGCAGCCGCTGCGCAAGGTGGCGCGGGTTCGATCCCCGCACAGTGCAAATATTTGTATGCATGAATATGAATATTTGCACTGGTCTGGTCGTGCCTCGGAAAGCACGTTAAGCCGTTGGTCCCGGTTGCCATACGAACATCTAGTGGCAGTCGTTACGAGTTGTTGGAGCCCTCAAAAGTCCAACAATTGGTCTAACTGCAATACTTCGATGTCGCCTTTGGGTTGTGGAGGTCAGACGGCAGTCGCTCCACGGAAAATGTCGAAGTTTAGCCATATCAGCAGTTGGACTGGTAAAGCGGACCCCAGACTCCAAAGCTGAAAAGGCTTCGGATGCGACTGGGATTAACGCTGGGATGATGATGATGATGACTGAACATAGGCTTCCCTTTGACCGGTTTTGTGCTTTTCAGCCTGCAGCCTTCACCAGGTTATTGGGTAACCTTCCAACGTTACGTCTTTCAGTACGCAGACGCCACCTTTCAACCCCATCGGCCATTTGTTTTGCGAGTAATTTTTCCCCTGAAGAAGTATTTACGACTTCATTCGCATGAAGTTTGTTTTTCGCCAATCAGCGCCACCTGCCTGCGCTTCCCTTTGTTTTCGGTTAGCGCATGTTCTGACTCCTTTTATTCTCGGTTAGCTTTGACGGGTCAACGGATTATATTATTGCTTTTTAAATAATTGGACCATCAGATGGAAATATATTTTTGTAAATCCGACCGGTAGTTCTAGAGATCAGCGCAATCAAATACTCTTTTTTTACCAATGTAGATGGATTAATAGCAACTTGCTTGCATTGCCACCCCGCTCACTAATAAGAACTCGTTGGCAGTGCCACCCCGCTCACTAAAAGGGTGCACTTCAGATATTTCGAGTGTATTCACATCAAGTACATATTTGTGCGCACTATACCTTGTATTTACTTTGCCGACGTTATGTACAAACTGCTCACAAACCAAGTGTCCATTTTGTTAGTTTTGTGCTGAGACCGCATTTATTTTATGTTTGTACGCAGAATCGGCGACCTAGCCAAAATATTTTGTCGTACAATGACTTTAAAAGGTCTGTATTTCGAGAGTTGTGATAGATGATGATACATAGGTGTGTATTAATCTACCCACATGTTATAGTCGTTTAGAAATACGTTCTTCGTATTCATTCACCACGTGACTTAGTTAACCAACTGAACGTAATACCAGTCACGTCAGTTGTGATGCTGTCACGTTTATTTATACGAACTCTTCACAACTTTTCAATTTTGAAGAAGAGTGTGACGTAGAGGATGAGCCTGTTGCCATTATGAATAATGAATAAATTTGCTTGCTTGCTGAATAATTTTGCTTGACCTGAGAATCGACACAAACACCCGACGTTTCGCAGCAGTGCTTGCGACCACTACTCAAACGAGACAGGCAAGAACCAATCTTAATGTGGTATCAAAATATCAATATCATCCGCCTGCCTTTTACCAACTACGGCGGGGTCAGTTTTCAATCTTACCAGATGTAATTGAAAACCAATACTGTATTATACCATTATTGGCTGTATTAAAAGATAAATATTTCAATTCCAAGCATATTGCCAATCATTCACGTAGATATCGAATAATCTAGGTATAATAAAACTGTTTCCATGATTGGCAATAGTAAAGAATGTCGGATGAGCGGCAATTTCTTTTCTCCACAAGGCGTAATAGTATTGTAAAAATATAGTCCAGTAAAAAATTATAGCGTATCCTTCAACAACAATAAACCATGCACCCTCGGTAAACGTTTATGGTGTTCTCAGACGATAACCAGCTGATACATGGTGCAGTTATTTATTCTTTCACAAGATCAGCTTTAAGAAAAATATCCCTTTAATAAGGTGTCAAACGCCATACTCATGAGTGTTGTGAAGCGAGCGGTTGTTGTAAATAGCTTTAACAGCGCTTTGCCGGCTTAGTGTCGCTGTGTAGGACTGATGGAGAAGGTCAACTACCAGTTCAGATGAAAACTCGATTTGAATGACGACAAGAACCTAATATTTCTATAATTAAGTTTTATAACAAGGCTTAATAAACTTGTGGTCAATTCGATATTTCGCGATATTCGATATTCCGCATTTGCGACACATTCCCAAAAATAAGATAATCCTAGACAATGAAGTTCAGTTTTCGAAACAACTTCAAATATTTTTTCAATAGTTACACTATTGAAAAAAATTTCAATGTGTCGCTCTGAAATCAACATGATTAACGTTAAAATAAAGTTGATATTTAAAGAAATGATATGACTAGGTTCGATGAGGCCAATGCTCAACAGTGGACTGCTGAAAGCTGATGCTGATGAGTATGATGATGACCTTCTGCCCTATGTACATCCAAAACTTGGAGAAAGAAAACTTTGTCTAGCCTTCTGTACTTTACCTGTTTCATATCATGTCTGTAAGTTTATAGAGATCATAAAATATTTCCTATAAAGCGCTGGAAGCGATGGCGTAGTATACTGCGTCAGCGTATCTAGCGAAGTGCTTCGGCTTTTCCTTTGATAGAACAAAAAGTGAACACATGCATAGACTAGGGAACAAAAAGAGGGTAAAAACACAGACTATAGAGCAATATGGTTGAGTGATGACACCGCTGTGGGTCACGCGGGAAAAAATTGCGATGAAAGTTTTTAGAGTAGTGAAGTGGATGGTTTTGATAAACACTGAGGATAAGCTATTGATGAATATGAACTGATTGGAGGCCATTGGAATGTTTCGTATGATGTTTGGGATGATTACGAAACTAGCGTCGTGAGGAAAATCCGACTATGTGGAGACGGACGCATGCACGAAGGATTTCGTACCATTGTCAATACAAAAATAAACTGTTTTAAATATTTATTATTATAGCGGCAAACATTTAATATATCATCGGTAAAAACTTCAACTATCACAGGCAGAGAGCGGAGTGAGTAATAGGTGAAAGTGGTAATCCAAAATGTCATGCACTTAATTCTAAAATTCACGGCAGCGGTCCTAGGCGCGTGCGCACCGCGGGACGGGGTCTCCGTCTCTTTGTGCAGGAGCGC
Organism: Sesamia nonagrioides; assembly: GCA_017933935.1. Taxonomy (NCBI): domain Eukaryota; kingdom Metazoa; phylum Arthropoda; class Insecta; order Lepidoptera; family Noctuidae; genus Sesamia; species Sesamia nonagrioides. The sequence goes on along the minus strand of JADWQK010000742.1, from coordinate 586,987 downwards.
AAACCGTTCTAAGTAAAATTAACTTGTTTTAAGTAAATTATACTATATTTTATTTTATCAGATACGGCTGCATTTACTAGTAAAGTACATAACACCTATCAACACTTGACCGTTACGAGAGGCCAAAGCCAGCAAGTGCGATGGATAATGTTACCATTAGTGGATGACAAACAAGCAAACAGAAATTATTATCAATAAACGCTAGATGACGCGCACTGCTGTAGGGACAACCAGGTCACATAACAACCTCATAACGTTGTGATTTTACATGATAGATAGCTTTTTGAAATTTCGTACATAAATTCTTTAGATAAAAATCCTAGACACGTGTTTCGGGGTTTCGCATATACTGAAAATAATGTTGTATAATGCCTTTTATCCGTTCTGTGAAGGAAATGCTGAATGGCGTGCACCGAATAGTCAGAATAGTCCACTAATATCGCGAAGGTACTCGACAGTCAGCTGGACGGACGGTTGGATGGCTTCTTGAAATTTGCACGATGCACAATATAGGTTTCGTATTGATGTTGGCACTGAAAGTGCGATTCTCGGCATCAAATATACGGTGAACTACACGAAACGTCGAACATACGTGTTTGCTTGCTTTTTAGATATCTCCCTTGCCTTCCAACTTGTATCTTACGAGATTATGTGGGAAAAGTTGTGGGTGAGAAAAGTGCCAGCGGCACTGTTGCGTATCTTCCAGTATTGTTATTACAACCAGATGAACAGTTTGAGATGGGCCAATGGATTGTGTGTGTCATATAGGCTCGAGTGTGGAGTGAAACAGTGAGGGATAACCTTCAAAACAATGGATTTCACTGTCAATAAAATCAGCTGTGAGGAAGACATGGTGTTGCTGTGCCCTACAGTTAGGGCGCTAAGATATCTGCTTACTTTTTACGAGGGCTATAGGGCCACAGTACACAAGAAAAAAGCGAGTTCTGGGTCTTTAAGGTTGACAAAGGAGACAATGGGGAGAGCGAGTGTTCAAGTACTTGGGGCCTTATGTAACCGACGGCCTTGATGACCAGGTGAATATTGAGAGGGAGCGTAGGGCGCTGGCAGTCTGGTGTAACATGATGGTAGCAGGGCAGTCATAATAATAGGTACTTATTACAGCGTATTGCCAAGTCTTTTATACATGCAAACTGTGAACCAACTTTTGTTTCATAATTATAAATTAGTCCTTCATTGCTTTCCCGCCTGATGGTAAGCAGTGATGCAATCATGCAAACATTGATGGTGAAGCGCGCTAGTTCATTAAGAGCTTATTCATTCAAACAACCGACTGAATTGGAAGGAAGACGGCAGTTGAGCGAGGTGATACAATGTTAAACCCAAAGGGCGATTGATCTGAAGACCCTCCACGAGCAAACACCAGACACAACAACATTTGGCGCATCGTACCCGGCACACATCGCAACACATCTAATATAACAACAACAAATATAATAACCTTTGTTTACTAAGTCAGCGAACTGCCACTGATGAGGCATTTTTTTACATAGTACAGGATGGAAGGAGGTCAAAGTAAGTAATAAGTAATAGGTTCCGCCCGCGTGTTCTGTCGATAAAATGATATGCATAGTCAATTTCACTCCTCAGAGATTAAAGTATAAAAACGAAATTGGTCTAACAGACATAGACAAAATAAATAGGAAACACGATGAAATTTAAACTGCTAAAGTATATCAAATCAGCAGACAATATAAACGAATTTAAAAATATTTTTGGAGTTTACTCCTTAAGAATCGATTTTCATATATAAGTCGCCCGGTATGAGAAAAATCCGAGGGGTAAAACCTACTAACGAGTAACGAATTTTATGCGTTACTATTTTAATGCGCAACTTTCTAATCTAAAAAAGTGGCATAATTATCTTTTTACAACTATATTTTGTTAGTTATTAGATTTAAAAAAAAAATTATAATAACTAAAAAAAAATATTTATAAATTTTTTTTTATTACCAACTTTCTTAAAATTGGTTAAAATTTTCATAAATATGCATTTATAATTTTTTATTTTTTTATGTTTATTTTATAAATAATTTTTAAAATAATAATAATAATATATTTTTTTTGTTTTCTTTTTTTATTTATTTATTTTTCTCGTACTTAAGGAGTAAACTCCAGTCGTGCGTCGGAGCTGACACACACACTTTTTTTATTTTCGAACGGGATGATAATTATATTAAATGTAAATGTGTAAAACTATGGAGTGAATTGTCTGAAATAAAGAACACTTTTTTGCTATAAACTAGTTCTTGTTCGGGAACCCGCCCGATGTTAAGTGATTCAATCGTAACTGGTAAAGTGCACTGCAGTTTATTAAGAGCCTACGTTTTATTATGTTTACCGTATAAATTACAGAACATAAATATGATGATTTTACAAAGGGTGACACAATGGGGGATTTTATCGCTAAGAACGATCTTTCAGCCGTTGGATGGAATACCAAGGGGAAGGAGAGACAAATAGTGTAGGTGGTAAAAATAATTATACTTATTCAATCAATTATTTTTAATTTATTATTAATCTATTGAGGAATTCCTTATTGACGTAATATAAGTGTGTGTAATTGGATGGGAGGTATTGCTTGCTTGTTATACTATACTATGTACGTAGGTATATGTTGAGTGAAGTCTCGTCTACGTGATTATGTGATATTTTCTCCCATTATAATTCTAACAATGATTGATATTATTATTTTATTGCACATTCACCAAATGGCAAGACATAGTCATCGTATGACGTAATATATTACTGTAAAACCGATGTTGTAAAATAATTGGATTGAATTCGATTGGAAGGCCAGTCTGTATTAGGCATGGATCATACTGGATCAATATCGGAAAAAGATAATTTGATTTCAGTTCCTCCAACAAAATGGGTCTGACATCTACCAAAGTAAAGAAAAACTAAACATGCATAAAATCTCAATTTAAAAGTTTAACTCCTTGCCTCCTGACTTGTTCCTATCAGCATAAAACTTGTCTGGAAGGTACGTTCCTTTAGACACTTTCAATATACTTGATAAGGTTGCTAAAATCCGTAGCGACATTGAGTAGGGTCGCCAGGGATACCACGGCACGGGAGGTATTACCAGGGCATCGCCAATTGTAACGTGATAACGGATTTAAATGGTTTATATTAAGTTTTCTTACCTGATCTAAAAGTATGTGTGGATAGCGCTGGTCTATGATAGTTAATATAATTTGCGGTCAACCTCATGTAACACAATTCTCGATAAATTACTAGCTATGCTAGCTATTAGGGTTGTCTGGGTTAAGACCAGTCACAATATATGCTCTAAAAATAAGAGTAATTAGATTGGATTTAATTTTTCGTCATGGGTGTCGTGTGTATTCGAGGATATTAAAGCCGATATTACGCTTATAATGTAAATCAAAAATGATTAGCTGCATTTTGAATTTACACAATCTTATTTGATTTTTAGTTTGAACTTTGTTTTCGTCAAAAAATTTGCCGTCTAACTCGATTAATGTTATAGTAATCCCGCCACCATCCTTGCAAAAAGACTCCAGATCCCCGCTACGCCATAGTTTAAAGACAAAAGATTACATGCAGGTCAGAATATTACTGTCCCATTTCCTTCCACTCAAGGGAGTTAACATAAAACTGTGAATATATGATTATATCTAACAAAGAAAAAGTTTCCCGGATCCGTATCCGAGGAAAACGTGTTTAAGTTTATAGTTAGCACGTGGCCTTTGTTACGTTATTAAGGGTAGATAGTTTAGGTACGAGAGCAGTGCTGACACTGGAAATGTAGAGCCGACTTACGAGTTGTAGGTCGTAGGTTCGGCACGTGGCACCCGGATAGGTGCTTTACTTTGTGGAAATAATTTCATTAGCGCTGTTCTCAAAATGGTAAAGGAAAACGGCAAAAATTCAAGTCACTTTTTGTGTTTCTCTGTCATCACTTAGGGAATTTATTCCAGTAGATATCGATGTGTTCATTAAAATTGAACTATACACAGTATGATATTGTATGAGGAAGGTTTGTTATTGGTTGGTTGGTTACTATATATATATATAGAAAAATTAATAATCAACTAAAAATAATGGATCTCAACTCCCACAACCTAAAAAATAAACTGACGAAATGGCTAACACAAAAAGACTACTCATTCACGGAGTCCTTACTTACATTTGTGGAATAATCCCAATAACCTATAGACTTCCTGGTCTAGGTTCCATACAAGTTCACTTACATATCTACCAATAAGCCCTTCCCCTGTATACTCAAACTATCTCGCTCACACGTAGCCTTAAAAGTACTCACACTCTCCGATACTCACCACTCCTACTCTTGCACGTCATACGTGCACTCCCTCTCATAACTGCACTCAAACAAACGTACACATCAGCACACATATATGTCTTACATATGTCTTACCTTGTTTGGCTGCATAAACAGGACTATCACGGAACGGAATCACTTTTAACCTACACAATACAATAATATACACTCTTTAAGTGTAATCCACCTTTTTTGTCTTATGCACTAAATATTCACACATATATACATACATACTGTTCGCGACGAAAACATTCCACTTCACATTCCACATACACATAAAAATTAATAGAAACATTTTGAGAAAAATATCATAACAAAAACATGTACATGACAGTTGACATTTCGACGCAAAGGCCATAGACGATAAAGTTTAGTGAGTATCAGTGTGGTGTGGACAGTACAGACAGTACAGTGTTTTGAGTACGTGGCCCAAATCAGACAGTTTCGCCGTCTACAGAAAAGGCACCCCGCACGCACGCGTTTCAATATTGTGTTTACTGTGTTGTATAGACTGATAGTTACAAAGATACATGGACATTGAGAGTATACAGTTTTATAGACAATCGATTAATATAGACATTTATTCGTACGAATATTACACACGACAACTTATAGTGGATCATAGACATTTTCATGTGTGAATAGACAGTTATAGTTCGTGTTTTAGGGGACATTTTTGTGAATATTACTGTAGACACTTTTACGAGGATTTTAAAATGCCAGTGACAAGGTCCGTTACGAGAGCGCAAGTGCACGCCGACAAGCAGCAGCCTGCTTATGAACATGAGCAGGCTCCTGAACAATCGCCGCAACAGTTTGCACACCCGCCACCGCAGATGTCGCCACAGCTACCACCACAGGTACTACCACAGTCATCAGCACGTCATTCACTACGAGAAGATGCAGTACAAAAAGCTAAATCAATGAAGTCCACAGTTTCTGAAAATTGACTACGACTTAAAGAACAGATCGTTCTGAATAAAATAAAAGAAGAGAGGCTTAAAATAAAGAAGAGAGGCTCAAAAGAGAACAATTAGAAATCCTACTCCAGATAGAAGAAAATAGGGAACAAGAGCATGAAAACTCCTCACATGTCAGCGAAAGCAGCCGAAGAATAGATCGGGTTCGAGAATGGGTGGATCAACATTCCAACGTAACATGGGAAAATTTTGAAGAAAAGAAACCAGATACTCCCAGAAAAATGAAGACTGAAGATTTTCAAGAACAAAAATCCTTCAAGATGAAAACCGAAGAACTGAAGAAAGAAAATTCAAGAATGAAGACTGAAGAAAAACAAATAGAAAAATACCAGAAGACAAAAGATTTGAAGACCACAATAAAGAAAAGAATGAAACAAGAAGACTGCTCAAGGTGATGAATATGAAAACTATAAAGAAAAGAAGCACGAAGAAAGAAGATGGCCCAAAAATCAGAATAAAGAAGAAAATCAGAACTCGGAAAAGAAGAAAGCGACGACAGACAGAAGATAGATGTCACCGACTTGGCTTCAGCTATAGCACAAGCAGCCCGTTCGTATAAACCACGATATATCGCAGAATTGTCCTACTTCAGCGGGACTCATACAGAATGGCTTGCCTATCGCGCAGCATATAGAAAAAACAGAGAAATACTATACAGACGTGGAGAATACCGCAAGACTGCGTCTATCACTGAAGGGAAGAGCCCAAGAAGCAGTCCGTTGTCTACTTATTGCAAATGCAAAGCCAGCTGATGTTTTAAAAACATTAGAGTATCGATTCGGTAGACCAGCTTCGATTGCACTCTCTGAGCTAGACAGCCTGAAAAGCCTGCGACGCATAACAGAATCGCCATAAGATATATGCCTGTTCGCAAGCAAAGTAAAGAACGCCGTCGCCACTCTCCAAGCTCTAAAGCGTAGCCACTACCTATACAGCCCTGAAATCCTAAAGAACCTGACACAGAAGTTGACACCTACACCCCGTTCCAGGTGGCTGGATATTGTTGACGAAGATAATGAAGATGAACCAGACTTAGTTACATTCATCAAATTTATCACTAAAGAAGCTCGCAAGATAGGAAGATTTGCATCGCCAGAAAGAATAGAAAAACGCGATTACGATCAACCAAGACGAGATGCCAACCAACCATATAGCAAAGAACAGTAGAGAGCCACAGCAAAAGGAATATAGAAAGGAACAACAACACAGAGAGCCACGACAAGTATTCGCTCAATATCATAGAGACAGAACATATCGAGCGACAGAAAAATATAAGAAGATAGAACACGCAACTCAAACATGCGACCTATGCAAGAATTCGAAGCATGAAGAAAGAGAATGTCAGAAATTTAAAGAAGCAGACAAGCGCTGGGAGCTGGCAAAGGAGCATCACCTTTGTTTTCGATGTCTGAAGAAAAGGACTTCAGAACATAGCTGCCGATCACAGACCTGCAAAGTCGACGGATGTGAACGTACGCACCATTCGCTATTACATTTCACAACAAGGAAAGAAGAACAAAAAACCGCAAAAACAGAAGAACGAATAACTTCAGCTGCAACCCAGAAACAGTTCGCATTTTAGAAAATCCTTCCCGTTACAGTCAAGGGACCTCGTGGGGAAATGAACATCCACGCTTTATTGGACGACGGATTGACAGTAAAACTCATAGATTCAAAGGTAGCAAGCCTAATTGGATGTCGAGGTCCAACCGATCCCTTGCAAATAGAAGCAGTAGCAGAAGCTAAATTAGAAGTAGATAGATCACAGCGAGTCGCTTTCAAAATTAGAGCATAAGGAAAAGAAGTGAAAATCAACGCACATACTATTGAGCAATTAAATTTAGCACCGCAAACAGTAAAAATAGAAGACATAGACCATTACATGCACCTCGAAGACATTAAACACGCCATCCAATACGAAGAAGGAAGACCAACCCTGTTGATTGGACAGAATAATTGGCAATTCTTAATTGCCGAAAAGATAAAAAGAGGATCCGCAGATCAACCAGTGGCATCATTAACGCCTTTAGGATGGGTTCTTCATGGAGTAAATACGATAAGCCTCGGAAGAGAAGTCAACTACTGCTATAGAACCTCTTTAGAAGAATTAGACGAACAGATGAAGAAATACTTCTTGATAGACTCGTTGGGAGTAACAGCAAGAAAACCGAAAACCGATTCAGAAGAAAGAGCACTAGCAGTTCTTAGAGATAAAACCGTAGAATGTCCCGAAGATGGATATGAAACAGGTCTGCTGTGGAAGAAGCAGAAAACAGAGGAAAGAAATAACTACAAGAGACTGAGTGGAATAGAGAAAAAGTCGATAAAAATCCTGAGCTGAAAGCAAGCTATGAGAAACAGATAGGTATCACAAAAGAAGACAGAGACAGATTACGATTTCTGTGGCGAAAAAACCGGTGGGAGGGTCCTCCAACAGAATATTGAATGAAGTCCGTAAACTTTGGAGCAAGAAGTTCACCGTGTACTGCATTATATGTCAATAACTTCAATGCAGAAAAATACAGAGAAGAATACTCAGAAGCACAGAGACTTGCAGATGTGTTTTGGGAAAGATGGAAAAAAGAATATCAACATCTATCAACTCACACACACGCATTGACCAAAGACAGCGCGGCTAGCATCAGCGACATCTGGAATCGAATAGCGGAACTTCCCAACCGTCGATGTTAGAACGAGACATCATCATCATCCCAGCGTTAATCCCAGTCGCATCCGAAGCCTTGTCAGCTTTGGAGTCTGGGGTCCGCTTTCCCAGCCCAACTGCTGATATGGCTAAACTTCGACATTTTCCGTGAAGCGACTGCCTTCTGACCTCCACAACCCGAAGGCGACATCGAAGCATTGCAGTTAGACCAATTGTTGGACTTTTGAGGGCTCCAACAACCCGTAACGACTGCCACTAGATGTTCGTATGGCAACCGGGACCAACGACGGCTTAATGTGCTTTCCGAGGCACGACCAGACCAGTGCAAATATTCATATTCCTGCATACAAATATTTGCACTGTGCGGGGATCGTACCCACGCCACCTTGCGCAGCGGCCGCGTCCGCTACCGCCACGCCACGGAGGCTGTCAACATCATCTCAGCGTTAATCCCAGTCGCATCCGCAGCTTTTTTCAGCTTTGGAGTCTGGGGTCCGCTTTACCAGTCTATCTGCTGAATTTGGCTAAACTTCGATATTTTCCGTGAAGCGACTGCCGTCTGACCTCCACAACCCGAAGGCGATATCTAAGCATTGCAGTTAGACCCATTGTTAGACTTTTGAGGGCTCCAACAACCCGTAACGACTGCCACTAGATGTTCGTATGGCAGCCGGGACCAACAGCTTAACGTGCTTTCCGAGGCACTACCAGACCAGTGCAAATATTCATATCCATGCATACAAATACTTGCACTGTGCGGGGATCGAACCCGCGCCTCCTTGCGCAACGGTCGCGTTCGCTACCGCTGCGCCTCGGAGGCTGGTACAAAACACAAAAAATGGGGACAATAGACAAAAAATCTGGATTTTTTATAAAAAATTTTCAAAGTCCTATAACTTGAGAACGGTCAAGTTTGGGGCATGGTGTTCCATAGTCAAATCAGTCAGAAATGATAGAAACTACCACTTCTTAAAGGATTTAGGTCGACTTAACCTATAACCCATGTATAGCATACCCTATAACTGGACACTGCCCCCTAAGACACAGGCCTAGCCTAGTTTAGGTGACAGGGATTGTACTTACTTATTTGTATGCAGCTTTAAGGAAAACTGAAAAATGTGTTTTTTGTCCCAATAAATATTTTTTTTTATATATATTGGTACCACCTGACTTGCTAATCGTAATATCATAATGTTAGTGTGTGTGTGTGTGTGTAATTGTATGGGTGTGAATGTGTGTTCAAGTGTCACTGCTGGCACACAAGCCTCTTTGACTGGAAGTGAACAGGAATTGGAATGTGCTGTTCCGGATAACGAAAAAATATCGATGCTTTGTCAAAGCGTAAAAAGCGTGCAAGACAAGGACGAGTCGCTAGTACAGCAGAAATTGTTAAAGGATAAAGTAGAAATAAACGTCGGCTATCCGAAACCGGAACAGTTCAATAATGCACCGAGTTCGTGCTCTAAGTGAGCACAAGCACAGCGTGGAGGGCTAAGTACGTTCAACTTAGAACAAAGTTACGCGTACTCCGAACTTAGTGCAGGCGCCCACTTCACTGTGTGTAGAGACCGAACTAATTGTACTGATGTTGGGCTTAAAGAGATTGTGGGGACATTATTGGGCATTATAATATGATTTGGTTTCCTTAGCAATTTTGGGAGCTATGGTGAATAAATTTACCTACGCAAGTAAAGCGCCTCTCGGAATTCGAGCCCACGACCTACAACTTGTTTACCCCACTGCTAACACTACATAGTTTTTTACCCATAGATGAAACTAATGTGAGTCAGTAGCGTAATAGCATCTATGTTAGATATGAAGTGGAATCAAATAGGACGTCAAGAATTTTAAACTTTACTATATGAGCTTTTAATATTTTCTGTGTGACTTATAAAAAATGTAAAATGATACAGATTAATTCTTCTTTTGCACTGATCAGGGTAAAGGAAAAGTAATAATAAGCTCTTAATAAACTAGCGCGCTTTACCATCAACGATTGCATCACTGCTTACCACCAAGCGGGATTGCAGTCAAGCTTTAGTTTAAATAAATTATAAAAAAAAAGTTTCTCTTAATATAGACCAGTACTAATCTTTCAGCATATTTTCATCCCAAAAACCTTGGTACTTCTCTTCTTTAACCACGTTTCTCTTCATAAATCTTCGAATCTTGATGAAAGCTTTGATTATGTACTTCCCAGGTTCTCAGGAAAAAAAATGCAGGTGCGAATAAAAAAAAATATTTTTTATAACTTATTCACCCCTACTTATGATACTTATACAACAAATTGGAAACAATTTGTGCATAATCTTCTGATGAATTATGGTTGGCCAAGACTTTTTTACTACTGCTTTAAATGAATACCATGCATCTTTTACGACACTGAATAAATGTTCGTTAAAATTTTCATATTTCACCCACAAAGATTCTTTCTGTCGGAAAGATCATCTGAATCGTGGCTTGATGTAAACTCAACCATTTCAGACGTAAACTCTTTCTTTCTTTATTTATTTTTTGGCTTCGCACGGTTTGTGCATTTAGCCAATGTCACGTAATTATGAATTAGGTATTCATGGCGAAAAAGACGGCCGCGTGACCTGTCTTACGAGTGAGGTTTGGGAAAAAGTCTTGACGTGGCCACTATGCTGCGATATTTCACTGTTCTTAATGAATTATTCACTGAATGCACTTTTTACTACATAAATCACGCGCTTTTATTTAGTAAACAACACTATAAATAATTTTAAAAGTCCAATGAAAAATGAGCGTGACACTCATCTTGACATTTCCGCCAAAACTCCAACGTAAACTCTTAAATGAATGTAACGTACTTACATAAACTCCGGTTTTTTAATTTTTTTTTTTAAACCTTGCCCCATCCTAGGCAATTCTCTTGTATCGTGGTTGCGTAAAACAAACAAACATACCGAAGCTATCATGGCACTCCGTCCGAATGCATTACAAGTTTGACTGCTGGAATATATATATTATAATATTTTTTTTTTGTATATTTATTACTAGCTTTCCGCCCGCGGCTTCGCCCGCGAGGAGTTCGGTTATATCGCGCTTTTTAGATTTCCCTCGGGAACATCAAATTTTTCCGGGATAAAAGGTAGCCTATGTTCTTTCTCAGGGTCTAAAGATTGTCTGTGCCAAATTTCATCAAAATCGGTTGAGAGGTTTAAGCGGGAAAACGTAACAGACAGACAGACAGACAGACAGAGTTACTTTCGCATTTATAATATTAGTATGGATTTCTGTATTGTATATATTATTTTTCGTTGTTAAAACCTGAAATTTTTGTTAAGGCAAAGGAAGTAAAGGAAGGCCTTTACTTGTTCCAAAATTTAACCGATATGATACGATGAGATGTGGATATCCCTTTCTATGTTCAACAGTCAAGCCGGTCTATTTCAAAATTCTCATATATGTACGAATACATGATTAGTTGGGAAGTTTGAGGTACGTAGCAGGTTGTCTGACATGTCCCCGGAGGGACGAGTAATGGATGATCACCCGCCGGAAGTGGTGGCTTATTGGTTCCTTGTTAAATAGAATAGGGGATGTGACGTCATATTAACCAGTAGCTGTGTTCACGGTGCCTCTTGTATTGACTAAATCATTCAGTGGTTGTGGACTTTCACGATTCCTAAAAGCGGTCGCTGGGAAAATATTTGTGAGAAGATCATAAGTCCAAAAGTGGACATTTAGAGGCAAAATCGTGATTATGAATTTTATTCTGAAGTCTCATTTAACCAGCGCCAGGGCCCTGCATGGAGTCTGGGGTCATTATGAGCTGAGCGTTGACCGTTTTTTGACGTAAAAAGGGGGACCTAATCGCTAAGATTCTGCTGTCTGTCTGTTTGTCACCAGGCTGTATCTTGAACCGTGGTAGCTAGACCATTGTCACATTTCCACAGATGGTGTATTTCTCTTACTGCTATAAACACAAATAGAGTACTCATTTGAAAACGTTCATTCTAATTTTTTGCTTTTTCTCGGCGCCTAGGAGTCACAGTATTCCTTCGTAGTCTAATCCGAGAATTGGGTTATCAAATACAAAATATTTTTTCAAACTCGACCGTGAAGTGTGGCTCCAGAGACTATGACAAACTCTTCTGGTTATAATATTATTAGCTTTAGATACTGATGACATCAACTGCTGATGCGCGCGTCATGCTCGTGAACGGGGGCCGTCAGTGGAGGCTGGTCATCTCTTAGCTGCCAGTGGGCTTCATTCATTTTCCATCTTTTAATTAATTTTTATATTTAGACATTGTGCTCACATGATAGAAGCAACAGAAATATGTAACGAAGAAATGTAACCCATACTATGGTTTTAAAAGAGTGTCCATGGAGTTTCTTGCACACGCTTTGGAACGTGCAGTATAGATTCACTATTATTGGACTGACCGACATTGACTATTAATACTAAAAGCACCATGGTTAATTTGAAATAAACAATTTTGATTTTGTACACTAATTCCGCCTATTTTTTGGTTTCGCGATGAAAATCTTCATGGACTCTTACCGGTTTTACCTCTACCTATGGCTAGCGGTAAGAAATTCTCGAAAGCATCACCGCATCCCCAATAGGTCTCTTACTGCTGTATCTCTGTGGGTCCCATCTCCCCGTGGATTTTCCATTTCCATTCACACAATGCGCGCGTTTCCACTCTCGAGTGGCTTGCGTGAAATACTGCTGTGCGGACCTAACGCTTAAATAGGCTTAAATCAAATGAAAATGTTAGATCTTAAATAGACTAGCAAGGCATACAAGCGTTAGCTCTTTGTTTTTACAACAATAAAGAGTTGAAAATTTAATTGTCTACACGTACATAATCCATACTAATATTAAGTGCGAAAGTACAGGTCTGTCTGTCTGTCTGTCTGATACGCTTTCCCGCTTAAACCTCTCAACCGATTTTGATGAAATTTGGTACAGACAATCTTTAGACCCTGAGAAAGAACATAGGCTACCTTTTATCCCGAAAAAATTTGATATTCCCGAGGGAAATCTAAAAAGCGCGATATAACTGAACTCCACGCAGGCGAAGCCGCGGGCCGAAAGCTAGTGTCAAATAATAAACAAAAAGTTAACTTAAGGTTACAAAAGTAAGGGACCTGCAGTACTGAACGTACCCTCAACTTTCAATTCCAAATTTCAGCATATTTTAAATTCATTCAGAATTTGATTTTCGAATTAAACTTTTTTCATTCGTCCACAGCTGAGAGTCGCTCCAATCATGAATGCGAATTCAAAATGCGAACGATCGGCGTTCGAAATTTGAAAAAAACTTTCTCAGATTCCGAAGTTGAACGGCGCCGAATTGAAAACTACAACTCGACGATCTGTACCAAGGTGATTTTCCATTTATAAATATCTTGAATAAATTTATCATTATGGTTCATATTGCTTGCTATATTCAGAGTTGTGCATGGAACGTCAATATAAATCAGCAATGTATTTAAAAAAATACATTTAAAATGACAAATCTACTTCTTTCGGATTTCTATCGGTAGTAGGTACCTCCCCAAGGTTGGAATACACATTTGTAAAAAGTGAATGAAGACAGCTTTCTGTTCAAAAAGACATAATCTGTCATAAATATGTGTAACATGCAAAATCATGTTTGTACACTTGGTTACCACAGGTAATTCTAAAAAAATTTGGTCGGAAGCAGAAAATCCTTTTTAACCGACTAAAAACGGGAGTAAAGCTTTTTTAGGGTTCCGTAGTCAACTAGGAACCTTTATAGTTTCGCCAAGTCTGTTGGTCTGTTCGCCCGTCTGCTGATAATCTCAGTGACCGTTAGCACTAGATAGCTGAAATGTACCAAAATGTATGTATATCAATTACGCCGACTAAGTGGTATTAAAAAAATTGGAAAAAAAGTTTTGTTAGGGTACGTGTTATTTTTTCATGTCCACTCTAACGTATGATGGATGGATTTTAAAATGAATAGGGGTTTTAAATATTTTGTTTTAATGTTATTTATACATATTTTAATATTCCCTCCCCACTAACTTTTGAACCATTTAATAACTTTAAAAAATTAATAATATTTCCAAAAGTAGAACTTTATAGGGATTTTCTAGGAAAATAATTTAAAACTTGATGGGTTCAATAGTTGTTGGACAAATTGTACAAAATTATTTCAGAACTAAGTTTGTAATTTAACTGTATATGCAAGCATTTTTTATCTTATTGTCTGAATGTACTTTATTAAAATAAAACAAAACTTATTAAAATCGGTTCACGTAATCCAAAATTACCTACATACATCTGTATAAAGCTTCTAGTTTGTATAAATTAACCAACTCAATCTCCTGAACGATGGTACTGTAGTTTGGGCTATTTTGGGCTGTTAAGATTTGCTACTGACCGTGGCACGACGCGCTTTTGGTCATTTTTATGTCATGTCGTGGGCCACATCTAGAAAAAAAATGCAATGAATAAAAAAGACACACTGCTACTGTACATTTCAATTTTGATCTTCATTGAGTACCTACTTGAATTATCCCACTAACAAATGTCAGGAACGCATTTTCTCAACGTCTGAACGGCAAGCAGATAAGTTCATATTTTTCCAACTTAAGTAGACCTTTAAGCGTTCCGTACCCAAATAGTAAAAGCGGGATGCTCAACACACACTCTACTGTCCGTTTGTCTGTCACCAGGCATTATCTCATGAAACGTGATAGCTAGACAATTGAAATTTTCACAGAAATGTACCAGCATTTCTGTTGCATCTGTAACAAAAAAAAAACTTAAAGCAAAATTAAATAAATATTTAACTTCCCATATAAAACGCCTTTAAATTTCACCTTGTTTAAGGTGCAATATAGTGTTTAATTATGAACCCTTCATCCACGAATCTGACATGCTTCACCGATTTTTTAGGTAAAATCTAAAATTCCTCGGTCCTCGATTTTTATCGTGACTGAAGCTACCTTTATTTTATCTAGAGTGCAAATTAACTATATTTAAGAGTATAATATCTTAAATATTAAAGGCCGAAACGAAGCCTATGGCCACTTGATAGAGGAGCTTCCTTCTGTACGAAGAATAATGTTTCAATCAACATTTAATGGAGCCATAACGTTATAAACTTTACAGTTTTATTCTAGATAATATTACTTAAATTAAATTGGTAGGGACCGGTACCGGGAACCTTTTATCAACTTACTCCGGCCATCACTTTGAACCGTACCTGAATATAATTTTTCATAAGTAGACTTAATCCGAAAGGTAAATAATAAATTATTTCACTATGTACTGTGAATGCTGCCACGTGTCGTCCAGCGTAGTGTGGGATGTCCTCCAACTGGATAATAAAAATAAGTTTATTTCATATAAATTTGGCTTAAATTACATGTCAATGAGTGTACATTAAGGCATAGAAATTTAATGTCTGTAGTTGAAGACTCCGCTCTTAATACATTTCGACTGCCCCTAAGTACAGTATCGAAACTGAAATTTTAGGTTTTTTTTTTTATTGCTGCAAAACATCCCTCTTTTAGTATATTTTTACACTGTAAAAGAAATTATGCTATAATATGACTTTTATCCATATTTTGTACTGGTATAATATCGATACTTGTCAAATGATCCAGCCTAAATGATCGAATGTTCACTAACGATACTGTACGCGGAGGCAAGAAGCGTGCAAGAAGGACGTAACTACCCATTTCTTTACCGTACATCGCGACCCTTGCCCGTGCTTCGTTTTAATTTATGTGATGATTTATTGAATTGACAATAAAAAAAGCTCTAAGTAACTGAATTTTGAACTAACTTATCGCTACTCGATGTATACTATAAAAAGTGCCAGATTCGATTTTGTACATCATTATATTTTTAGATTGAGGTATCGAAGGTGACTGATTTGATATTATTCGCTGATGTTATTTTAATTTCCATTATCGAATCTGCCACATTCGTTATTACACACGGGTACATGATTTAATGATCCTATCGAAAATACCATTTACGATAGTTTCAATTGGAATAATTTGTATATTTCGATACTTGTTATTTATTAAATTCTGGTAAAAATGAATTTTAGTGGTCTTGCTCATTTAAATATGTTACATAGTATTATTTTGATCATTTTACGATGATATTGGTTCCATGATAGTGGACGCTCTTGCTTGAAAGGTTCCTAGTTCGATCCCCGATTAGTGCTTTGCATTTGTGTGCATGTCTACATGTCTGCTCGCACAGGTGCAGGTGTTAACTATGTATTATAATAAATAAATATTTAAAATAGAAAAGTATAGTTAATATGTGAGTTCACGTACTCCTTACCGATATTCGGCTATGGTGGCTAATCTCAATGATCAGCGATCGATGCAGGACATATTATTATTATAGTGCACAATTGTGTGCGCGGACAAAAGTGGACTTTTTACTCCTCGACCCTTTTATTTTGATGTGACACGGCCAAAGAGGGATCTGGCGCAAGACCAACAGCTTAACGTGCTTTCCGAAGCACGGAGGTACAAGACCGCCAACTTCTAGACTCCGGGCTGGCTGGCACCGAGAAATTCTCAGGAATACATTTTACCCTGACCCGGAGATCGAACCCGGGACCAAAAACATAGCCGTCGCTTTAAAGTTGCAGGACAACTCGTGGTGGCCTAGTGGTTAAAACACCAGCCTCTCAAATAAGAGTGTGCGGGTTCGATTCCAAGTCAGGCAAATACCAATATAACTTTTCTAAAGTGATATCTACTTTCTAAGTATATCTGACTGATTACAAGGTGAAGGAAAACATCTTGAAGAAACCTGAACTTTAAGTCTGAAATAGCCAACGCATATTGTGCAAACGTGGTGATTACGTTCAATCCTTCTCTGTATGAAAGAAAACCTGTGCTTGGCAGTGGGACAGTAAAAAGTTTGATGATAATGACACACGGAAAAATACCAGCAAACTTTATTTAGATAATAATTTGTCGATGAAAAAATGTTTTCATTGTATCTGGAGTGGGATAACTTTCATCTTTATAATAATGCTGCACAATCTTTACGCCAGTAAACCGATATTATTAATGAAAACATGAATATAGCACTCTATGTGCACAAAAAGAATTTATGTGACAAGTTACAGTTACAATTTTTCTCATGAAAAAACTCCAACTGTTCAATTGCTAGAGATTTTAAAAATAAAGATATAATCCTGTCACAAAATTCATCGAAAATAGTATGTGCTACATTTGATTCTCAGAAAATTTTGAATTGTCCTCATGGTGACGTACCTAGGTCTATTCAATTATAAACGGAAGCTATTATTCTATGATTTTACTTTGTTTGGCCTTGAAAAATGCTTACTAAAAATCACGTGCTTTTTATGGACAGAGTGTACCTACAGGAAAGAGAGAGTCGAACGAAGTAAGTAGTAGCTTACTTCAATTTGTTAAAAGAAAAGTAGAAGAAGGTGCTAATATTTTTTTCTTTTTATCTAATAACTGCATGGGCTGTAATCGCAATCAAATAGTGTATTCCCTTTACATGTACCTAGCTAGAAATGTATAATAAATATCACTCTTCGCTTTTTAGAACCAGGGTATACACAGAACGAAGGCGATCCCGATCAATGGTTTGCCTTAGTACGTTGGTGTAAAACTAACGGAACCCCATATAATGTAGTAGAAATGACTCCAGATGACTTTTTTTTTTAAATTAAAAGGCTTACTAGTTGATCAGAAATGGAAAAAATGATACAAATAAAAATATGAAATCGAATAGTATTAAAGAAATTAGTGTGTGTGTAAAAAGGATCCAAATTATTTAAAGTTTAAAATCAACTTGAAAGATAACAGCTCATGTTAAAACACCAAAATAGAAACGAGAAGTCGTGGAAGAAGAAGAGAAGATGTTGAACTTAAAAAGTCTTATACTGAACAACTGCCATTACCTGAAGCTAAATATAAGGATTTGATGCATATTTATGTAACACAGCAGCCATACCCTAATAATATCATAGATATTTTCAAAGTTTAAAATATAGTTCGGCCTCACCTGCAGACTCAGATGATTAAAATTAAATAAATATTGGTATTTAATCGTATATAATTTGGTTTTCATTTAAGAAATTCATTAAGTTAATTAAAGAAAATAAAGAAAAATAACATTACTAAGACAGGAGACTCGTTACATTATGTCATTTACTTATTATTACATTCTTATGTTACAAAAATAAAAATATAATAATTGTGGTTGATGTTGTTTTTTTTTCATAAAACAATATTATTTCTTTGAGTATGACATTTAGCTGGCTAGTTTAGGTACTATTGTAAAACAGTACCTACTCTTTTTGTATTACCATATTCTTATTTATTCTAAGTGGAAATAATTAAAATGTTTTGTTGTCAATGGCATGACGAATTACCTAATTTAAGTACATTTTGATCTCATTATGCCAAATAGAACTTGATCTGTGATTGTAATTTTTGATATAATTAAACTTTTGTAATAAAAACTCATTTTTATTTTATTTATATTTAGTTTGTTACCAGTTCATTCGTTCATTATTTATAGGGTATAATATCGAAACCTAACAATTACTCCCATGTACTTGATCGAATATGTCACTTTCAATATTTTTCTGTTTACTAAGCCCGACGAAACATATCGAAAGAGCCACTTTCGATAAACTTTTCAAAAATGTTCCATAGAACAGTATCGAAAAGGGCAGTTTCGATTTTTCTTATTATTTGATGAACGTAATAAAGTATCGAAACTAGCTTTTCACAGAAACTAACAATAATTTCAATGCATAGATCTTATGTATTTGTTAATTAGAACAATTTTAGTATATATGTGAAATTAACTGCAGTTTGCTCAATAGATGCAAATTTTATACGCAAAATAAACTTCAAAGTGCTCTCCTGTAAAGTGCCACTTTTCCATTTCGATACTATACTTAGGGACAGTCGATTTAATCGTAATACATTTAACAAAGTGCGATTAATTGTATGAGTGCGTGTGTGTGTGTGAGAGAGAGAGTGTTTGTGTGTGTATGAATAAATAAACGAAATATTATTTGTTTAATTAAATGACACTCTATTAGGTCACTCGTTGCAAAAGTCCCTCTGTATCATCATAATTTAAATTATATAGCCAGATTATTAATTCTTTTTGCATTAAGTATATTAATTTTTTGGATGGTCAGAGAACCTTAACAAGGTGGCGAGACAGATTGGAAATAAAGGTAGGAGAGCAGGGTGTCTTGGTTCAGCCTCGGAGAGGTCTATGTCCAGTAGTGGACTACGGAAGGTAGCTTTAATTCACATTTTATCCTTTTTTTTTGTCGAAGATATAAAAATCCTCATGGACTATTATCCGCTCGGGGACGCAGAGGGGTGTGCCGGACTCTTACAATCACCTAAGCGTCGTCATCGTGAGTTCGAAGAGTCTCTTCTCACGCGAGCAGCCTTCAGCGGCTACTCTCGTCATCTGAGTGGCGCGTGCGCGTTCGCACAACGTCAACTCGGCCATATGACGGACGTTGGACCCCCGGGCCCTTCGCCCGTCTTCACATTTAACCTGGAGTGAAGTATCATAACATCATCATATATTTTATATGAAGCGACCGTCTCTTTGATCCCCACAACCCAATTATTGGGTAATAGGATACGCCCTGGTAAGACTGGTAAGTATCGTAGTATCCAGGTTATAAGTCCATCCAAATTGTATGTTGATATTCAACTCCTGTAATCCCTGAAGGGTGAAGCTGTAGTATATATACCCCTATTTCGCTAATTATGTCTTAAGTCCTATATTATACATTATGTAGGTGGCCGCATATTGCCTTCAATCTGGCATAAATCCCTGACGGCACATCAGGTAGGTACTCAGACATTTTGGAACCTAGGAATCGAACCCAGCGGGGTAATTACGGAACACACTATCGGTAGAAATGGGTTTAATTTTGGCCGTTCAACAACATTCATTGCGTCAGGTATTTAAGTTGTTGAGCAGAAACATTTTTCGAACATATGAAGCGATTTTCAGATTATTAGGATGCTCATCGGAGCCCATGTCGACTAATGCCGGTGTTCCTCAGGGGTCTGTTCTCTCTGCAACTCTGTTCCTGCTGCATATTGACGATCTGCTGATGCCTGGTATATATGGGTATGCAGATGACAGTATAGTTGTGGAAAGATACCTGCCGGGTGCTCGAACAAGTAAGGAAGCAATCCGGTCCGAATGAGAGGCTATGGTAGAATGTAGGAATTGTGCGCTCCAGGCAGTCTCCGAATGGGGTGAAGCCAATCATGTGATTACTACGCCGCCCAAATACTGGCGTGTCTGTTCACCACCAAGAGAAGCCCGTTTATCCATATATCCTTGGAATGCATCGACCACATTCAGCTTTTGCAAGTTGAGATTTCCTCAAACCTAAATTTTAGGCGGTTTATTGAGTCCAAAGCCAGGAAACTGGGCGTTGTTGCAAAGGTCCAGCGGTACTTCACACTAGAAGAGCTTCTAATGTTTTACAAGCAAATGTTTGAAAACAGGTACTGCAGCCACATTTGTGCCGGTGCTGCAATATGCCGCCTGGTAACTTTTGGTTTACAATTTAAGTGTCTTCAAGGCTAGAGTCAATAGGCTCTTAATAAACTAATGCACCTTACCATTAATGATTGCATCACCGCTTACCATTAGGCGGGATTACAGTCAAGCACTATTTTATATTATTATGAAAAAATAAACCAACAAATCGAAACAAACGTCACCGCACTAGGTAGGTTACTTGCCAACATCAGGATAAATCTCTTCCATAATTCTGCGCGCCTAGTATCGTAATAGCCTACCGCAGGCTGTGATCTTTTGACTAATTTCTCCCGTATCGTAGATGCGTTTACATATAAACTCACATAGGTACCTACACATTCAGGCAGACCCGGAAGTATTACATATAGGTCATATTTGCGGGAATCAAACCCGCGACACGCAGCGCCGCAGTCAATAGCTTAACCACTGCGCTAACCACATGTACCATAAAAATCTTACCAATGATGTAACATTTGCACTAGGTAGGATTCTTCTGCCTTCATAATAGTCTATCTACTTGAAGAGTTGGTTCTTATTAAGCATAATACTCATTGCATTAATCTAGCATCCAAAACCAACGAAAATACCATCAATTCAGTTCATTAAGCTGCTCATTAAAACAACAAATAGTAGGACTATTTGTTGTTTAATCAGTCTTATTTAAACGCGAGCGCCTGATACAACTGTAATAGCAAACCTACGTGCGATCAGATATGCGTGCTCCGCGCGATCAATAGGCAATTTGCATTAATTATACACCACTATTATTAGACGTGCTCCCAATATTATTACAATAAATAATAAAGTAGGTTTTGTTCGTGGCCCCACTATCTGGTATTCAGTATTTGTGTTATGTCCCACGCGATCATATCTCACGGTATTTATGAAGCTTTCGTGTTACCGTTTTGAAATACCTTTTCGTTGTTTTGATAACGATATTAACACAACAAATATGTAGTATTATAATGGGCATATTATTTAAGTCGCATATATTAGTATTGTTGAAATAATTTTAATATAGATTAGGTACAATCTTGGAGTTTGTCAAAGTATAGTCTGGTCCTGAATTTAAATAAGATCGTTTTCGAGCTCAAAATTCACCGATGTTTTTTTATTTCTTTTAAAAGTAGCTAGTATATTTGATAAAGTATTAGAAAGTAATTGAGTAATAAACCTAACACAACTTCTAGTACGGCAAAATTTTTGAATTGCTTTTATGGTTTTCTCTAACGGGCGCTTTTAACGCGCACGTCTATCCGCATCGTTCTCACGTGGATAAATTTAACATGAACGATGTAATAAAATAATATGTAACAATTTTATGATTTTAAAAGAGTTTCCGTGGAGTTTGCTACCCGTTCTTTTCCATAGACACCTATGCTTGGGAATGGAATGAAACTTTGTTCATTTATTTACTTATAAATATTACTTTACACCAAAAATATACATTCGCGCCGATTCTCTTGATCACTAACTAAACTAATTACTAATATTAAGTTATGTGCATCTTTTTCTATTTATTTTAATAAGAAAAGGATAGAAGATAACATTTTAGTTTAATGCTGTCAAATTAAGATATTCCATAGACAGTTTAGACGCGATTACGCGATAATTTATGTCAGGAGCTGACATATTTGACTGGTCTAAACTGACATATGTTCTGTCCTTTTCTTAATAAATACATTTTTAATATTTGAAATAAATACTTTGGTTTTCGATTTTGATAAAACTAGAATCAATCAATGACTCCTCAAAACTTGCTGCACATTAACAGTTTCACTATTAGAACACTAGATGGCGCTAGTAAGCCATTAATATATCTATAAAATTGGCGCTTCATAGCGCATTCACTGACGTCACTGAGCAACCGGTTTACTATCAAAATTGCTACTAATATCTCGAACAGGTACTTACGATTATGACGTACATATTTACGCGTAAACATGTCGCTTGCATTCTCCGAAAGAATAGGCAGAGTTGTTAGTAGGTACTTAATATGTAAAGTAACTATGCAATATGTACAAGATAGTTATGTACCAAAATTTGCAATATATACCAAACTATATTTTAAGTCCGTTGCTAATGAGTCTGGTAGTTTGACAATTGAGTAGGTGTTACATTTTTCTTTGGAAACAATAAAAGGTCAATTCGTGTAACTACGTTCCCTTCAAAATCCGGTCGAAATTTCATCTCAGCTACAATCAATGTCAAAAATATCGAGAAATTACTGGTATTTTTGAAAGAATGAGATAGAAGATAGACTGGAAACACCTTCTCAAAATCAAAATTACGAGTGTTGCCCCACCGTTCTCTGTGCTCCTTGCATCCAGTTCGCAGCTCAATGAGTCATAATTAACCGCAGCAGGGATTAGGTATAATTCTATGTAGGAAATCGTTCGTTATAGAAAGCCTCCATTTTGTAGAGGTGATTCATAAAATATAAAACTATTAATAAACAGTCCGTTGTGAGAACGTTTCCGAGTTGGAGGAGTCATGGTGTAAGTATTAGTTGTGAAAGTCGTTCGCCAGGTGGGTAGAGAGTCGTAAGAAGTTACTTTTATGAGTCACCATCGGTTCGACGGTGTAAACAGAAAACTTAATGGGAAAGACAGTTTTCTTTCCAAATGGTAATGAAGCATTATCCCTTTGGACTGCTTTTTAGCAAGCACTACTGCTGAGCACGAGTTCTTGGGTTCGATTCTCATGTCAGTCTAAGTGTTAACTACTTTTTCCGTCAATTTCTTAGCATTTGTAGATTACTGGTAGTAAAAAAAAAAGAAATCATTTATTTCATAGAATGCAAGTTTACCTACAAATAAGGTCGTGAAAAATTCAAGTTGAGCCGTAGATACATTCTGTCCAAGATTTGTGATGCAAAATTAAATGCAATAGGTTCGCTCCCATTTACTTGGATCTTAAAAATAACTTATGAGATGTGTGTGTACGACAGACCCATTTCTGCCTAACCTTGCGCGATGTTATGTTACTTATGTATTGTAATCACTTATTTTATTTATCCATTTATTTCAGACATAAAGGCCCCTATAATAAGATATTTACATAAAAATACTATGAATATGTATTACATAATTAACTACACCTAATTCTAATGTACCTACATGATGTGTCGTCGTCGTATAATCGCTGACTGGTGTCACGTAGCAGGCCACGACACCGGCGGTACACAACACCTTTCGACCAGAACTCTTCAAATCAAATCAAATCAAATCATTTATTTCAAATAAACCAGTTACAGGCACTTTTGAATTGTCAGAAGGTCGGTCAGTCAATAAGATGAAGCTAGTCGCCCATTCCAAAGAGTAGGTACCTATGGAGAAGAACGGGCAAGAAACTCCATGGACACTCTTTTAAATTTTTAAGCTATTGTTACAAATATTTGATTACATCATTCATGTTGAAATCAACCGCGTGAGAACGATGCAGAAATATATTGTACGCTGAGAGCGTCCATTATGGAAAACATACAAAAATCAATTCAGAAATTAAAATACGCCGTGGCAGCTAAGAGATGACCAGTCCCCTCCGACGGCGTCCGTTCACGAACATGACGTATGGATCAGCATCATTCAGCTCAACCATATCGAAGGGAACCCAATGACCCAAAACACACGCCACCATCAGCGAGACATTTGAGTGAGCATGACATACTCTCAACAGCCAGAGCACAATTAAGTCAATAAAAAAGACTAACCCAACAAATAAATGCCTTACAGCACATTCGTACATTGTGCTCACACGTTTGCCATGCAATTATACAATACTAAGAAATTGAATCTACACAATGCTAAGATAGTTTTGTCCAAGGTTCAGCAGCTCCAACAGTGTTCCCGAATCTGTGGAAAGTTTAACTCCTGTGCAGCTGCAGCTGTACAAGTGCCGAACACCTCTGTCAGCGATACAATTCCGTAACGTACAATATGCTTGGCTACATAGTGTGTAATACAGGCTTTGAATAAATAACAAACAATTACATATTAAAACTACAAGAGGAAAAATCAAAGAACAATCAGTGTAGAGAAATCGGACGCAGCTCAAGCCCAAGCCTTTTTGTCCTCAATATAATCCTTCACACTATAAAATGCTTTCTGACACAACTTACGTTTAATGAAGGATTTGAATTTATTCAGGCTCAGATCTTGAACCACCTCTGGAAGTCCATTGTAAAAATGTATACATTGGCATCTGAAAGAGCCACCTATTTTCTTGAGCCTTGTTGTAGGTACAATAAATTTGTGCCTGTTCCTAGTATTTATATCATGGACATCACTGTATTTTTTAAACAATTTTATATTTTTATGAGCATACAAAAGATTTTCATAAATATATTGAGACGGCATGGTCAGTACATTAATCTCTTTAAATTTTTCTCTGAGAGAGTGTCTCGGACTTAATTTATAAATTGCACGAACAGCTCGTTTCTGCAAAACAAATATTGTTTGAATATCGGCGGCATTTCCCCACAACAGAATGCCGTACGACATTACGCTGTGGAAATAGCCAAAGTACACTAAACGGGCCGTCTCAACATCAGTCAAATTACGAATTGTTCTAACTGCGTATGCAGCAGAACTTAGCTTTTTTGACAATTTTTCTATATGTGAACCCCATTGAAGCTTAGCATCCAGAGTTATACCCAAGAACACTGTGCTGTCGTCAGATTTCAATTCTTCGCCCTTTATCAACACTTTAGTTTCCACCTGCCTCACGTGAGGTAGAGTAAACTTAATGCATTTGGTTTTTTTCTCGTTTAAGAGTAAATTATTAGCATTAAACCAATGGACTACTTTGGAGATCGCGCTATTTACATCATCAGTAACCTGCTGCTGACGTTTCAGTTTAAATAAAAGTGAAGTGTCATCTGCAAACAACACTATATCGTGGTTATCCTTTATTAGGTACGGCAGGTCATTGATGTAAATAAGAAACAAAAAAGGACCAAGAATTGACTCCTGTGGGACTCCCATTGTTACTAAAGATCCGGAAGGTCTTTTTCCATTAACGTCAACGCTTTGAATCGAATCCTACCACTCAAGTAAGATGTAATAAGATCCAGTGCAGAGTTCCGGATCCCGTAGTGGCGGAGTTTCCTGATTAACGTATCGTGAAGAACGCAATCGAATGCCTTGAACAAATCACAAAAGATGCCCAAGGCATCGCATTTATCCTCCCATGCATTATATATATGACCTAGAAGTTCAACACCGGCATCAGTAGTTGAACGACCCCTTGTAAAACCGAACTGTTTGCTATGTAATAATTTATGTTTATTAAAAAAATTTAGCATTTGGTTTAAAATTAATTTCTCAAAAATTTTACTAAAGGTAGGTAGTACAGAAATAGGTCTATAATTTGTGGGGTCTGATGTACTACCAGATTTAAACAAAGGTATTATTTTACTATTTTTCATGAGATCAGGAAACTCTCCACAGTCAATACAAGCATTAAAGATAACAGCTAGAGTGGGTGCCACAATATCAATAATAGACTTAGCAACTTCCACCGAATGACCCCATAGGTCAGCAGTCTTTTTACATTTAGAGTGTGAAAGATTTTAATTATATCTCTACTGATAACATGTTCAAAATGAAACTCCGAATCACAAACATTAACATTTTCTTTAAGCAAAGACTCCGCAACAGAAGGTGATGAGTTTAGGGATTTAGTAGTTGAAACAGGAATATCCGAAAAGAAATTTTCAAATGCCTCAGAGACTTGCGAGTCTGATTTAATTATGTTGTCATTAATAGACAGGATATAGTCAGTATTTCTATCACTGGACCTTCCCGTTTCACTATTAATAATTTTCCAAGTCGTTTTAATTACATTGCCACTGTTCTTTATCTTTGAACTCAAGTAACGTGACTTGGCCATATAACAAACTTGAACTTGAACTTTGTATATGGAACTTCTCAAGATGATGTGTCGGAACGAAGACCACATAGGACTTAAAGTTCATGTGGTGCTGCGGCTCCAACCTCTCGATCCTCAAAGTCCTTAGGTTCCTAGACATCATTAATGAGCCATCGGGGTGTAATTATTTGTAATTATATATTATTATTCTATATTCTTGTTCGTATTTTTTTTTTGGTCTAGGAAACAAGTTGTTTATTACTTGAAATAAAAATTACAGATATTATTTACAAATATCTAAAACTAAATAAACTACAAATTATTAAATACTAATAACCTACCCTAACTAAAACTATTAACATATTAAAATGCGGTGACGAAAAATTATTCGGCATCGCTGTCGACTGGTAATATTTCAGCTTTTGGCTTAGCCTCAGGCCTAAGGTAAAATTAGAATTATTATAAATCATCATCATCAACCGTTTTATCGTCCCATTGCTGGGCACAGCTCTCCTCTCATACAGAGAAGTATTGCATTATACATCTATTATACTAATACCTAATATGAAAGATCAACAACTCAGATCAGATCAACTCTTCATCTACCTGAAGAGTTTGTTTGTTTGTTTGAAAACGCTATTCTCAGGAACTACTGGTCGGATTTCAAAAATACTTTTTGCGTTGGATAGCTCATTGATCCAGGAAGGCTATGGGCTATATAACATCGCGCTGCGATCAACAGAAGCGGTGCATAACAAAAAATTTAAATGCATGCTGTATATTTTGGCCATTTTGGGGTTAAAATAAAATGTTTAAATAGTATCTGTAATTAAGAATTATGTCAATTTGAAAAGTCATTTATTAAAATAAGGCTGAGAATCATCGTTTTCTAGTGCATTTACTATATGCCTCATCATCAACCTTTTTATCGTCCCACTGCTGGGCACAGGTCTCCTCTCATACAGAGAAGGATTGAGCGTAATCACCACGTTTGCTCAATGCGGGTTGGCGATTTCAGACTTATAAAGTCCAGGTTTCCTCAAGATGTTTTCCTTCACCTTCAGTCATTGGTGTCCAAGATATACTTAGAAAGTACATACAACTTTAGAAAAGTTACATTGGTACTTGCCTGACCTGGAATCGAACCTGCGCACTCATACTTGAGAGGCTGGTGTTTTAACCACTAGGCCACCACACTATATGCCTATATAGTTGAAAATATTCTATTCTGTTATAGATAATATTGGAAAAACTCAACGGTTCTGCGGTTCGACAAACCCAAATTGAGGTAAAACCCAAGATCTTACGCTTAATAGTCACGCTTTCCAACCACTGGACCATCAAGGTTAAAGTAAGAAGAATTTCTTAATTAATTCATTAATATATATCCTGCAGTATGATCTTGTATGACACACTGTACGTAAATGTAGTTGACATGAGTAATCTCATACAAATCTAGTACATTAGTCATACACTGACTCATACATACACAGGTATACAACTGCGGTATGCGAGATTATGTACTTGCCTGTTGTTTGAGAATTGATTGTTTGAGGACAATTTATGATATCATGTGGTACGTCTAAAAATGTCTTAAATTAGGTATTTTAAATAAATAAATACCACGCCGCTACAATGGCGAAATTAAGATAATAACACACAAGTAACTAGCCTAATGGCTAGTAATCATACAAATCATAACAATATTAAATCATTTGTAATATGAGACTAGTCTAAAGTATATTCATAGTTTTACTCTCTGATTTTACATTCATTGTCATATTACAGTGATCTTTAACATCATGACAATAAGGTTGTGATTGCTGTAATAGTCTGTGAAAATAACAGGGAACTTTTTTTTTATAAATTATAAAATAGTGCTTGACCGCAATCCCACCTGATGATAAGCAGTGATGCAATCGTTGATGGTAAAGTGCGCTAGTTTATTAAGAGCCTATTCACGCTAGCCTTGAAGACACTCAAATTGTAGTCCGAAGGGAACACCGTCGCTTGCAAATTGTGTATAAAGGAGGAGGCGAAACGCTTCGTCCGGATCGTAGTGGTGTTAACAACGTAAGGGTGGAAACCAGCCGCACGACGGCGACGGCTCGTCCAATGGTGGAACGGAGATGGGAGAATTAAATCATGCAATTTCCTTGCACACTCACCAAAATGCATCCTATAGGACACCGAAAGGCTGACTACTCTACGCCTGTTGTAATAAGGTTGATGATTGCCTGTATATTATTGTAGCTTTTGGTTAATGATGTGTTGGAGCTTGATGTTATCCGTCCCTTAGCAACCGCTTTTCGTTCATTATTTATTCTTTTGTTTCAGCGATAACCTTGGGTAGGTGTAACACGGAGTCAAACGGAGGCTCCTCGCTCGCGCCGACTGTGATAACCAACTTTTGTGGTGGTGTCAATGATACCATCACAAAAGTTGTTGAATAAATAAATAAATAAAAAATATAATAAATGAATAAATAAAAAAATAAATAAATAAATAAATGTTCCGTTCGGAGCAGCAGCAAACACATGCAATTTTTTTATTCTGCGTACATTTCACACGTTGATAGAGTGTGAGTGAGATGGGGCGCAATCTAAAGCATAAAGAAGAAAAAGATGGCTAGTGTGTGTCGTTTGCGCTTAAATGGAAACAGCAACAAGGTGGCCAAAGAATAACAAAAAATGCAGATAGGAAATATAACAGAGTTAACGGTAACTGGTAATTTCGTAGGTGGTAGTGTAGTAGGTGCTCAATAGGTGCATATATTTTTTTTATGAAAAGTTTTACACTTCAATTAAGTATTACACAACTTTAATGCTTGTCATTGAAGTTTTGTAATACTTGATTAAAATGTATTTAATATTTTTTGACTTTGACTAAAGGAAACCTAATGCAATAAAATAAACAATTATAAACCATTGTAATTAGTGAAATTAATTCGGTTTAATCTAAACTTACTATATTTCACATAATATTTTAATTTCAATTTTTCAAATGTAAATCATTATGCAAACATTGTGTATATATTTCTAAATACTAGGCTAATTGGTGTGAGCGTAGGAAATATTTATTTATATTATTATTTACTTGGGAGTGTGCGAGGAAATTGCATGATTTAATTCCCCCATCTCCGTTCCACCATCGGACGACCCGTCGTACGGCGAGTTTCCACCCTTATGTTATTAACACCACTACGATCCGGACGAAGCGTTTCGCCTCCTCCTTTATACCGCGTACATCGAGGGACTGGAACAGTTTACTAGCGGCGGTGTTTTCGTCGGACTACAATTTGAGTGTCTTCAAGGCTAGAGTGAATAGGCTCTTAATAAACTAGTGCGCTTTACCATCAAGGACTGCGTCACTGCTTACCATCAGGCAGGATTGCGGTCAAGCGCTTGTTTATAATGTATATAAAAAAAAAACTTCATGTTCATTTAATATCGACTCACACTTTCCCATTTTATAATTTCATGTCATTTGACTCTATTACTTAGCAACGCAAAATAAACACGTAATTTTATAAATGTTTTACTTAACTGTTGCAATAAGATTTTCATAAATAATATTAAACAGAACTATAATTGTAGGTATAAAAGTCACCATAAACATTATCGCTTCTGTGCAACTAATCTATGTCTAATGCCTTCGCGTCTTTTTCACACTCGCAAGAAATCCAATTAGCTCTCTCTTTTTTTACTTACTATGGCAACCTAAGCATCATTTGTAAGAATGTTTGACAAAATAATTGAAACTATATTATTTATCTAAATATTTTGAAATTATTACTTATGATATGTGATTCCATGACTTTTGTTGGTTTTTCTAAAATAATTCGTGCATTTACGCATTACACAAAACGCTTTGAATGCGGAAAAGATTTTCTTAGCCACCGAGGACAGACGCGCGTACGGAACGAGAGTATCGAGAGTAACTAAAGCGAGATACTGGACTTACCTTCTTTTGTACGCTTCATTTTCAGTGCGCTAGCGACATATCTACCTTAGTTTAATATTATATCATTGGGTGGTGTTATGTACAGGCGACAGCACATCAAGCTACTACAAACTGTCAGATTTCATTTTTACATTTTCAAGTTTATGTATAAAACTTTAAGGCTCAAAGTTGATTGGGAATTTTTGACCGTTTCGGGGATGTTGACCTGCTGTCGTCCGTACATCACCACCACAAAAGTTGGCACAAATCTGCATTTATCGTAGCGTCTTTAATATTCAAATTTTATTTGATTTAAATTGAGGTTATTTCAAGTTGAGTGAACATCAACTTTATTTTGAATGTTTTTGAATTAGGACTATTCAAAAACTTTTAAAAATGTATGAAGTTGTAGCGAAACTGAAGTTTATTTTCTAGGAGTTAAAAGTTATTTTCCATTAACTGATTTGTTTACTTTTTTGGCAAATATGTCGAAATGATTATAAATCCAAATCGTTCGTCTCTCGCGCGGAACTTGTCCCTGTGTGGCCTGAGCTTTATATAGTCAAATTAAATTATATAGGTAGGCAAATATGATAACTATGTATATCAAAACAGAAATTAACTTATTGGCTTTTTGTGGATTCATGATTTGCAATTTGTGTAATCACTTTGAAATATAAAGTCTTTACATTAAACCTATAAGCAAACGTTTAAAAGAATAATACGAACGAATACATCTGAAAAACAGTATTTATTTTTCCCTTTGCTTTGCCTATTTATTGCCAAAAGGCTGGCAACATTGCCGCGTTGTATAGATATACGTATACAATGTGGCAATGTTGCCAGACTTTTGGGCATTGTTCCTATTGATAGCGATACCAAAGAAATTTTCGAATCCCTATGATTCTATTGCTTTTTTTCAATTCAAAATATTCGTTTTCTATTTGTGTATTACCTAAACTTTACAGGAGTGATAAGCATCGATATCTTCACGAGAAAATATAAGAAACAGTTTTTCTCAATATACATACTTAAGTAGATAGTACATTTGACCTTTAAAGAATCATAATTTACTTTGTTTTTTTTTTAACTTATAAACTAGTGATCGCGATCTCGCCTGATGGTAAGCAGTGATGCAATCGTTGATGGTAAAGCGCGCTAGTTTATTAAGAGCCTACTCACTCTAGCCTTTGAGACACTTAAATTGTAGTCAGGCGGAAAGGCAAATTGCTTCAGTCCTTTGATGTACGAGATATAAAAGACGAAGCCAAGCATCATCGTCAACAACATAGGGGTGGACACTCCCCGGGTCGTCTGAGAATGGAACGGTGTTGGCAGAATTATGTCATGTAATTCCCGCGTTCACCTAATGGCCTTACGCTTGTGCTGTGGCTTTGAAGATTGTTCATTTTTTTAATCATTTGAAGATATCCTCATCTGCAGAGCTTCGCTAGACAACCTGTGTTTGTGTACATAGCGTCCTGATGATCAACTTTCTACCCCACATAGAATCAACAACAGGCCTTTGACCTTCCCACTACCTACACCAAAATTAAATGTAAATCATACAGAACTACTTGTACAAAAAAAAATGGTAATGACAACTTTAGCACTTTCCCTAACTCTCAAGTTTTATAAAACATCTGGTATACGTCTCGTCAGCCTCCGGAGATTCACATATCTGATGCAGCCCTTTAAATAAATAGCCGGAGAAATGTGAGCAATAAATAATAGCCCGGCCCGGGGAAATATTGCCCGAACTATGCACGTGAATATAATAGCTCTGGGAATTTGTCTAGGATAAAAATTACTTTTTATATTGCTCCGGATTTTGGGAGCTGTGAGTATAAATAGAGGGTTCCTTGGTGTATTTTATTTTTGCTGTTCTGTTTTTTGGCTCGGACCGGCAGTAAGTATCAAGTCATGCACAGCGGGCGTCTGGTTTTTGTTAAAACAATGACCTAGAAAGTAATTTAAAATGTTTGTAGGCCTTTTCAGAGTTACAGAGCCTGAAATATTAGGACAAACACCAGCTAATTGCGAGTCAGACTCGTGCATTATTTTTTTAAAAATAAAACTATAAGTATACAGTCAAATATTACAGTATACAGTCAAGCACTAGGCTTGACTGTCATCCTGCCTGATGGTAAACAGTGATGCAATCATTGATGGTAAAGCACGCTAGTTCATTAAGAACCTATTCCCTCAAAAAATTGAGTTAATAGGAAGGAAGACAGCAGTTGAACGAGGTGATGAAAATATGTTAAACACGATCAACGATGCTGCCACAAAGGGAGATTGTCTGTTGTGATTTGGCGACCGTCCACGACGAAACTTCCGACAAGACAACATTTGGTGCATCGTACCCGCAATCGCAATCGCAACAAATCGCAATACAACTACACAGACCCGTTCTCTGTGTGGCTTCACCAGACATGATGCCGGAACACGACGAATCGCTTGGCGGCAAGACTTTATCTGGAGGGTGGTAACTTCTGCCGGCAACTGATGTTATGGCCTACCACCGAGAGATAAGGATGTAAGGTTCTGTACCATTGCAGACGGACAGCGGAGTCTTATGTATTTCATTTTTACCCATTGAGTAAGGCCAAAAGTAGTACTAGCACTCTAATTGCATAATATACTATCAACCTCAATCTGAGGCAGTTTGCAGTATATACTTATAGTTAGTTACTTCAAATGTTCTAAAAATGTGTCTGCTAACAACCTAAATAACGCAATGAATGTTGAGAAATTACTGTCAAAATTAAAGCTGTTTATGTGTTATGGAATTACCGTACAGATTGAACTTTTCCAACCTTTTAACTTCACGGACGAGCATAAACGCTCATAGAACGGTGAGCTAACGTGAAGTAAATATATCAGGTGAGCAAATATGTGTAGTCAAATAAACAAACAGACAGGACAATGATTGATTGATTGACAATCTGTAGGAACAGACCCGAGCCGTCCGTTTCATATGATTGGTAAATAATGACGGTACAGATTGTGATTTGATGAACATATTGTACATCTAGTGGCTTCTAATACATTATCTATATTATTTTATTCTTTTTACTAATTTGTTCAGTACTTGTTGTTATAACAGAACAAACATAGCCTGGTCAAAGACATACTGATAGGCAGACGAACAATGGTAGTCTTAGTAATGGGGTCCTGTGTTTACCTTTTGGATACAGAACTCTAATAAGTGTGTATAGAACATACCTCTAGCTTAAACAGCGTAGAGTTCCCACCGCTGGGACAAGCCTCCTCGCTGTAAGAAGGAGTGGGCCTCAATCCACCACGCGGGCTCAGTGTGAGATGGTTCACATCTCGATTTTAGTGCGGTTAGCGCTGTGGTTAAGCTTAAGCTATTGACTGCTGCGTTATGTGTCGCGGGTTCGATTTCCGCACGGAAAAAATATTTGTATGACCTACAAGTAGTTGTTTCGGGTCTGGCTGTTTGTGTGTGTGCGTTTATATGTTTGTAAACGCGCCCACGCTACAGGAGAAAAAAGTATGGGGCAAAGATTAAAAAAAATATCTTCGAATTTTTAGTCTATAATAAGTTTTTTTATTAGTTATAAACTAGTGCTTGACTGCAATCCCGCCTGATGGTAAGCAGTGATGCAATCGTTGATGGTAAAACACTAGCTTATTAAGCCTATTCACTCAAAAAAACTGAGTGAATAGGAAGGAAGACGGCAGTTGAGCGAGGTGATGCAATGTTTAACCCAACAACACGACCAACGATGCTGCGCCAGAGGATGATCCGGAGACCCTCCACGACCAACTCCCGACACAACAACATTAGGCACATCGTACCCGGTACACATCGCAACACAACTGCTCAGACCCGTCCTCCGTACGGCTTCACCAGACATCATGCCGGAACACAACGAATCGCTTGGCGGCAAGACTTTGTCTGGTGGGTGGTAACTTCTGCCGGCGGCTGATGTTGTTGCCTACCACCGAGCCAGTTTCCTCACGATACTTTTCCTTTACCGTTTCAGAGTTACAGTTGTGATGAATACTGGAGCACCTTTCTCATTTCGAACCGCTACCACTCGCAAATCGACTCCGCCACCAAGGAACATCCATAAGGGTTAGTAAACAAAAACATAACTTATACCCATGTTAGTAAACTTATTATCCATTTGGAGACCACGATGTTATTCGAAATATATCTTCGAACGACATCACCTAACAGAGCAGATTTGTACCCGATATGGTCTTCAGGGTCAAGTGGAACATCCCCTCACTCTACAAAGAAAAGAACAAAGGGGCAGATATTTGTATGAAAAGGAGTTTTATGCCGAATGTCAGAGAAATAAATCTAAAAGACAATCTAAAGGTTTAACCTTCATCAGCAGAATATCTGACCCTCTTCACACTCAATTAGCTATACTGGATAGAAAGCAGTTCTTTTTCCGAGCGAGTGTAATAGTGAGGGGACTGTATCGGGACATCGCCGGGACCGGGACCAGGACATATCACATCCATACGTGATTAGTTCGGCGCAGTCAGCAAGACGTGTAATTACAGCTAGCCCGGGTTTTGGACACAGTGTGGGGTGGATCAGTAGTACAAGTCAATGATGTAATTATTTTTGTGTTATTTATAAACTACTATACACTACTATAAACTACTTGCTTTCAAAGTGATGGATTATACTAGGTACGGGACTTGGCCATTAACCCCCTTATTCGTAAACGTTGCTTAAAGTAAACTAGTGATTAGCGATTGTTTAAACATACATTTTAGACGTTTGCACGTCACTTACCTTTAATCATCGTTTATGAATAAACCCCTTAAACACTGTGATGTTTACTCATAAAGGATAATTAAAGCCAAAAATGTATAGTTAAAGAATCGCTAATCTACTTTACTTTAAGCAGCGTTTATGAATAAGGGGGAAAAAGTATTAGAAAGTACTCATTTAGGAACTTTATAATAATTCTGGGAATTCACTGTGTCCACTTTTAACCCATACATCACATACAATATAGTGTACAATAGTATCGAACGATTTAACCCAATTTCCTATGAATATCGAGGTCAGTAGAAGCTCACAGAGGATACAAAGTAGATACAGTTACAGAAGGTCAAGTTCATACAAGAAGCAAAACAGCACACACACATACACATTTTCCATCTACAGCGAGTTTAAACTGGCCGGCCATTTGTTTAAAACCGTTATACATACGGTTTTATGTAAATGTCCGCCTTTTGTCATTTGACTGACGGCCCTCCGTGCCAACCTTCTGTGTCTATTATTTTGTGCACAAAACCTGCACAAGCTCATGGTACTATTTAATTAATCCGATCCGGGATATTGATCTTTGCTTGTGGATTAACAGTAGCGCAGCACTGTGAATATTCAACAATACATGCAGTTTAGTCGTATTTAATTATAGTGAGCTCTGGATGTGAAACGGTTACAGTATACTAGTGCGAGTATTTAGAGGTAAATCATCGCGGAACTTTAATTGATATTGCTGTTTAGTCAGCGTTCAGACTGCAGAATGTAAAGACATGGCTCAGCTCTAATCTGTCATTTATTTCGATTTTGAGGGTAGCCGAAACTTTAATGCTTAACATTTATTCTTCTTCTTCAGCCTATACAGGTCCACTGCTGGACAAAGGCCTCCCCAAAGCTTTCCACGATGACCGGTCTTGTGCTGCCCGTATCCATCAGCTTCCCGGGACCTTCACCAGGACATCGGTCCACCTTGTTGGGGGTCTCCCTACGCTGCGTCTTAAGATACGTGGCCGCCACTCCAGAAGCTTAGTGCCCCATCGGCCATCGGTTCTACAAGCAATGTGCCCTGCCCACCGCCACTTAATTTTAGCGACTCGAAGAGCTATGTCGGTGACTTTGGTTTTTCTGCGGATCTCCTCACTTCTGAATCTCCTAGCATAGCTCTTACCATCGCCCTTTGTGCGACCCTGAGCCTTCCTATGAGGCCCATTGTGAGCGACCACGTTTCAGTTCCGTAAGTCATCACTGGCAACACACACTGGTCAAAGACTTTAGTCTTGAGACACTGTGGTATCTTGGACGACGAGAAGATACAGTGTAGCTTCCCGAACGCTGCCCAGCCGAGCTGGATTCGACGAGACACCTCTTTCATTACATTTATTATATTTATATTTCCGCCTTCAGCCATTTTATACAAGTTAGCAAGATACACAGCCTGCTACCATCAATTCAGTAAATTTTGAATTCCATACATTGAAAAGTAAGACAGTTATTAAAAAAGGTCTTTCAGCTCTTCCATTGGGGGTTTAGAATTATGGACTCATCAAGGCGTAATCTACAACCATTATGATTCACGACGTGTCTGTTTAACACCAACTAGCTCTAATCTGCATGTGTGGTATATTCGTCTAAACAAAAATATGAGTTTATACAAAAATAACTCTTATTCGTACACAGTAAAATTCAGTTTACGCTACAGCTTCAAACATTTTTACAACTTTTTCAATAGTGTTAATCACTATGAAATCAACTTAACTGCCAGTAAAATAAAATTGATATTTATTTAAATTGAAGTTGGGTGGTGGAACACACCCTCTCATAGTGAGGAGTCTGTGTCGCTGAAATTATCAAAGGTTGATTATGTACCTAAACAGCTAAAGACATTTTACGAACCTAACAAATAAATCGCTTCTAATCGCTGGTACAGCTGACAGCACAGCAAGCCACCAATCTGTCAAAGTAACTTAATAGAGTTTCAACTTTATCGCTAAAGAATTAAGGTTGATTTGGAAAATTTGACAATGGCGCCGATTCTCTTGTACACAAACTTAACTAAGTTTAAGTTAAGCATCTTTTTCATTCCGTTTCATCAATAAAAGGATAGAAGATAACATCTTAGTTTAATCCTGTCAAATTAGATATTCCATAGACAGTAGTCGCGATTATAAACATGGCGACCAAAAATATGTCAATTTACGTCAGGAGCGGACTAATTTGACAGGTCTAAACTAACATTTTATCTTCTGTCCTTTTCTTAATCCATACTAATATTATAAATGCGAAAGTAACTCTGTCTGTCTGTCTGTTACGCTTTCCCGCTCAAATCTCTCAACCGATTTTGATGAAATTTGGCACAGACGATCTTTAGACCCCGAGAAAGAACATAGGCTACCTTTTATCCCGGAAAAATTTGATGTTCCCGAGGGAAACCTAAAAAGCGCGATGTAACCGAACTCCACGCGGGCGAAGCCGCGGCCGGAAAGTTAGTGAAATATAAAGAAGAAGTCGCAATGAACTTAAATTTAATTTGTGAGTAAGGCAATCGGGGCCAGTTTCGGGCAGCATGACGCGCTGACGTCTGTAGGTCCATTCATCAGTGAATATTTAATCTCTCAAACCTTTAGATGCTCAACGAACAATAAACTGTTCATTCCACGAAGGCCCCTGGCCCAGTTATGAAAGCTCACGCCTCACAAAATAAAGTACTTAAATAAACCAGTTTGATTTCATGTTATAGTCACCTTGAGTGTAAGCTAGTGTGCGGATATTTGAATCACGATTGTATTTTTTTTAATGAAGTATCTGTAAGTTTATACTGATTGCATTGCGTGTAATATGAAAACTTTATTACCCTTTGATGAATTTTATTTGCCAGAAAGCTTCTATTATTCCACTTAATGTGTCCAAAAGCTGTGTGAAAAATAAATATTATGACTGCATTATCTCAGAAAAAGTATATTTGCACTTCGATAGCTGAGAGAAAGGCCGTTTTATGCGTTAGAGGATCAAGTAAAATGAATTTAGGACTTCGTGTGCATAAAGATTGTGAATTGTAAACATCATCAGTCCATAACTATAGCCGAATTAACTTAAAGATTGTGAATTGTAAACATCATCAGTCCATAACTATAGCCGAATTAACATAAAGATTGTGAATTGTAAACATCATCAGTCCATAACTATAGCCGAATTAACATAAAGATTGTGAATTGTAAACATCATCAGTCCATAACTATAGCCGAATTAACATAAAGATTGTGAATTGTAAGCATCATCAGTCCATAACTAAAGCCGAATTAACATTCTACATCACAACATTATATTTTGTTTATGCGAAACCCAAAACATGTGTCCAGTATTTTTAAGTAAATAATTTAAGTACAAAATTTCAAAAAGATATAATGAAAAACCACAAAGTTATGACTTTGCTATTCTACTTGGTTGTCCAAACAAAAATCTCAACGCTCTGCACGGGCGGGCGAGCGTGGTGCGTTGACCTCTGGCGTCAGCTGTGGCACGTGACGGAAGTACTTTGATCTATCGTAACGACTCGGTAACCACTCTGCAACAATTTCTAATTGTATTTAAATGATTGGAATCGATTCAGTTGCTTATTCTGAACAAACTATATTCAGGTTTCGTATAAACAAAACATAGAGTTGTGTACTGTCCTAACATATTTACAAAGTAGGTGAAATCACTACATTTACAAAGTAGGTGAGATCACTACTTTTACAAAGTAGGTGAGATCACTACTTTTACAAAGTAGGTGAGATCACTACTTTTACAAAGTAGGTGAGATCACTACATTTACAAAGTAGGTGAAATCACTACATTTACAAAGTAGGTGAGATCACTACATTTACAAAGTAGGTGAAATCACTACATTTACAAAGTAGGTGAGATCACTACATTTACAAAGTAGGTGAGATCACTACATTTACAAAGTAGGTGAGATCACTACATTTACAAAGTAGGTGAAATCACTACATTTACAAAGTAGGTGAGATCACTACATTTACAAAGTAGGTGAGATCACTACATTTTGAGCATACGTCTCTTCTTATTATTGAGAAACGACGATCTATGGAGTTTAACTGAGCGTCTTCATAAGCCTCTGTAAATACCATGGTGCAAGCATTCGAGCCAGGTAAATACGCTGGCCAATAATCTCCTGTCATATTTAAATGTCACATTCTTTATAACACAGCAATGAACAGACAAAGAAGTATTAACCATTTAAGACGTTTTGCAGATGGATTTGTGATCAAAGTTAGTTATATCAAAACATAATCCTTTCACAAAAGTGAAGGATGGCTTTGGGCTAAGTGATGTGCTCTGTTAAGAGTCAAACTGCACATCGTCATCCCTGTATTAGACTTACCTATAATATATTTAAAAGTAGAAAAGCTTTTGTATAAATCTCAGAGCGAATATCATTAATGAAACTATAGAGATATGATAAACAGGATATGAAATTCATTCATTCTCTGTTGATATGAAAGAAGCCTCTGATCAAATGGTGTTGTGTATTATAGTGGGCAACTGCCTGACGATTGATGTTAGGTAGTAACTCTCCTTGTGCAGGATTGTGGGTGACGTCAGTGTGATGTGCAGTTGCATGTGGAGTTGTAAATGCGGCCATAAAAAGCGTTCAGCGTAACTAAGAAAATTTGTCGTACCTTTACGGGATATAGTTTATTGGGAATGAAACAAAATAGTCATCCTTATAAAACATATAATAATCTAGTCGTAAGTACTACTGCTACGAACACACAACCTTCGTAAGTACTACTGCTACGAACACACAACCTGACTTACTATAACTTCGTAAGTAATACTGCTACGAACACACAACCTGACTTACTATAACTTCGTAAGTAATACTGCTACGAACACACAACCTGACTTACTATAACTTCGCTGTTTGTCACCAGGCTGTATCTCAAAAACCTTGGTAGCAAGGTCATTAACA
This sequence comes from Sesamia nonagrioides, assembly GCA_017933935.1. Taxonomy (NCBI): domain Eukaryota; kingdom Metazoa; phylum Arthropoda; class Insecta; order Lepidoptera; family Noctuidae; genus Sesamia; species Sesamia nonagrioides. The sequence goes on along the minus strand of JADWQK010000742.1, from coordinate 546,900 downwards.
TTTCACAGATGCTGCATTCCTGTTGCCACTATGACAACAAAAACTAAAACAAAATCTTTTTTTTTTTATGGTCCAACAAGCACTTAGCCAGTTTTCTTGCATGTTCTGGGTGCCACATGTAACTACCGGCAAAGTCCAACTCGGCGTCGACAGCAGGCAGGGCCCAGAGCATCAGTTAGTATTACTATGCTTTCTACTTTATACTTTTTTTTGTACTTTCTACTAAAAGTACGTCTCACTAGACATCAATAATATACATTAATTATACTGTTTATGTAAGCAGTATTTAAATACGTTTGTAAATGAGATTCAATTATCAAGTTATTTTAGTCACGTCTTTGTCTTATGTCTGCATTTACATATTGCATGTGATTTTACATAATGTAAATAGCAGCTGTGTGACGATTGTTCAAGGTGGTAGTGTCCACTTTTACTATTTTAGACGAGTGTGGGGGATATTGATAGTAAATTTAAACGTTATTTGATTGATATACCTATAAAATAAAGTCTATAGTCTATATTTGGAATTTCTCTTGATGATTCTCAACTTTAATTTTGCTGGTTCCTGTAATAGAGTTAATACTAGCTTTGGGGAAAGGGAATTGTTGATTTCTAACAATAAAGCCCAAGGATTTGTTGTTTCTTTGATCGCGCTAAGGAAAATACCCTAATAAATAACTACCTCAAAATTTAAACAATTAGTTCTGGAAATGATGGCCCGATTATTGACAAAAGGTTATTATACTAAAACGATCATCATATTAGAAACAGAGCGAACATGAAGTAATAGCTAGTGCAGGCGATGCATTGCTATGGAGAGGATGTACTTTCGAAGAAATTTTACGTAAACTATGAATGGATTGTGGCATAAACAGTTTGAAATAGGTTAATCATTATATTATTATGTTCTTGAGGCACTGTTCTCCTCGCACTGTGGCCGCTATCCCGCTGGTCCCGCTAAATCACCGCCCCGGGACAGTTTATCAGTGGCACCACTAATGCGGCCCACGCATCTACTTCACTGACAAACACTATTTGTTAGCTACCTATTCCTTTAGATACGAGGTGCTTTAGATAAGTATTGAATAAGAAAGGAAAATTTTTCTCTCGACTCAAGGATATCACAGAAACCTAAAATTTATTTTATACAACTTCTTTATTCTTTTATACAGTCCGACCGAATTTCATTTTAGGTTTTCTGGAAAAATAATATAAATTTCGAATAAATGAACGAATGAAAAAATAATATATATATAATATAAAGTTCGGCGGCATTTGTCGTATTTGTAAAAAATAAAATATTTGCGTTTGGACTGTAATAGCTTGTGATTCAATAATCACAATCAACCTATAATGTTCCTACTATTGGGACATAGGCCTCCTCTCGGTGAGAGGGAGTGAGCCGTAATCTACCACGCTGGCCCAGTGTGAGTTGGTAGACGTCACATATCTTAAATATTTTTTGCCTCCAGGACGTGCCGGTTTCGTCACGACGTTTTCCTTCACAGTTTTGAGAGCAGAGGTGATGAAATAATGTAGGTACACGTACAAAGTAAAGCGCCTGATTGGGTTCGAACCCATGACCTACAACTTGTAAGTTGCGGCCAAAACCACTACGCCACCGCTGGTCTCAATGTGGTTCAATTAAATCAGATAAAACTTCATATTCATATATTGAACACACATAGAAACGCTATTTCTCATTTTAACTCTGTCCACTATGGAAAGCTCTTATTTGCAAGCTTAAATTAACAGTGTAACGCCGCCTTTTTTGCAACAATTCTCGGCCGGCCAACGAGAGCAAATCGAGGCTTCCAGAACATTCTAGAAGCTTCCTTTAAAAACACATGACGCGCACCCCTTTTGTTTTTGGCAAGAGTCGTCTGACGTCCGTTAACGGGGCTGGGGACCGAAAATGTATTATAGGACTATCAGGGCCCGTCCCCACCTACCAACAAACATGGAACCGATACCAAAATGTTCCTAAATTCCCCTTATTTGATCAAAATATTTAATTTAGGTAAATGGGAATAATATGTAAATAAAAAAAATACAATTTAATATAATTTTTATTAAATATTTGTAAGTTATTTCAACATTATGGTTGTAAATATTATTGAGTAATTAAACGAAGTATACAAAATGTATTTCAGCTGGTACTTATCTTTATATATATAATTCTGCTGTAAGTGTGTATGTCATTGAACTCCTCCTAAACGGCTTGACCGTTTTAAATGAATTTTTCTGTATGCGTTTGATTGGCGCCCTGGATGGTTTAGATTCACAAATCAATCCGGCAGATAGCGCTGATTGCTTAAAAAAGCGTGTAATCTCGAAAACGTTATTTCGACTTCTCCTGCAGTTTTGTGCTACCCTGGTACCTTGCACCTCTACAAACTAGGCACAATAAAAGTTCTTCCATGTAATTATTATGGTTTAATGATGAATGAGGTTCATTGTTTCGGCGTCCCCTACACTTTTGTGCTACCCTGGTACCTTGCACATCCACAAAGTAGGCAAAATAAAACTCCACCATCCATGTAATTATCTATTATTTATACAACATTATTTTTCAAGAACGGCTGAACCGATTTTGTTAAAAATTGGTAGGGAGAGGTAGCTAAAAACTGGGGGAAGGACATAGGATACTTTTTATCCCTTCGTTCCCGTAGGAATGAATGAGCTTCATTGTTTCGACTTCTCCTATACTTTTGTGCTACCCTTAATTATCGTAATTTAAAAAGTAAAAAATAAGATCATGTGATATTGCCTTTAAGGCGGAACAAAGTTCACCAGGTCAGCTAGTGTAAAGTATATTAAGGGTGCAAAAGTGCCCATAACGAAGCTAAAAATAACTTATTCTCCCCACTATTCCAATTTCTTTTTTTTTTTTTGCTTTTGACCATACCTGGGAACTTTATGGGTCCAGAGATATTGGTGGTCAAAGTTCCAACTTTTTCACAAGTTTTTTTTCAAGTTTTTAATATTATTCTTAACTTTAATTAGTTCCTGAGCCTCGAACTAGTCAATGCATCTATTGACAAAATATTTTGCGCACAAATCTATACTATTAAACAACGTGTAACATAAAGGGTATATACATACCAAGGGCATGGCATCTTTAGATGATATCAAACGATATGGGAAGGGTTTCAACTCAAAATGAAATACTCAAAAAATACGAACGTGGCACTATACTACATACGTTAATAACTATTCGTTACACGTCACATTACTTGCCAAAATCCGATAAATGTCTTCAATAACTCTGTGCGCCTAGTATGGTAGTAGCCTATCACAGGCGGTGTTTTTCCTCATAACTTCCTAAAATGAAGAAATAGTATTAAAAAACCCTTCCAATGTCGATTGATATTGTATAAAGATGCCATGCCCTTGTTATGTATATACCCTTTATGTTACACGTTGTATAAAGCTGAAGAATTGTTTTGTTTGAACGCTCTAATCTCAGGAACTACTGTTCCGATTTGAAAAATTATTTCTGCGTTGGATAGCCCATTAATCCAGGAACGCTATATAACATCACGCCATGACCAATAGGAGCGGAGCATAACTAACTGCACGCGAATGCGATCGCTGGCGGCCGCTAGTGAATAAATAAATAACTAGGTATTTATGAATTAATCGTCAATAGACATTTGTTTAAATGTACCTATAAGTATGACAACCCCATGCATTTCCACAACGTCGCTATAGTAAAAAATATTATCTTGCCAAGATCTATTCATTGTGCTACATTTCATTTTTGTTGATGGGTGGGGACGATTCCGCCCATGGTCTTTTGATCTATACTTCTTATAAATGCTAAAACAGTAAATAGCTGTTCTCACTAACAGACGTACCAAGAGATCATCATCTTCACTAACTGGTTTGTGGAGGTCAGATAGGGATCTGAATCCGGTTAGACTGGAAGCCGACACCAACATATCTAGTTGGAAAAGGCTAGCGAGATGATGATATTTTTTTTTTGGTAAAACTTTTGTTATGTAGGTAAGGTTTTCTACTGACGATGAAATCCATTTTCCACTACATCATATGTATGTATTATATAGATACGTTAAAAGCATTCTGTCATAGCTCAACACAAATCTCTTCGACGCAAAAAGAAAACCCGCGTCAAAAACAAAAATCGTTAGCAATCCATTACCTCAACGCCACAACACCGTAAAAAGTCCCATATTTTCCCTCCCCCGTCTGAAACTCCCATATTACCCCTCCCCTCCCCTATAAAGTCCCATAACTTTCCTCTCCTTATCTGCATCGTTATCACAAATCTTTTTATCCGGGGGATAGTAACTCAAACGGGTGAACTACAAATCGTCCCCGGTACGTATTGTTTGGGGGTAGTGAGGGGAGAGATCCAAGTCGATGAAATCTGGTTGATTTTAAAGTTTCAATAAGTAGTTTAAGTAAATAGGGTCGAGTGACACTTTGATGCCGCAGCGCTCATATATAGCATAATCAACCTATCGTGTTCCCAATGCTGGAGATCAGGCTTCATTTCTGTGGCATTAGCAGCTTGCGATTTAGTGAAGATGGAAAATTTTTCTTTAACGCCTACCTAGTAATTATACTCTGTGTGTATGTTTGTCTGTTACCTTTCCATGCTTGAACGGTTGATGACATTTGAATGATGAGTGGTACACAAGAAGATCATGGCCAGATACTTTTATCTCGGTAGCACTTTTCCGAGAGATTATTTGCGACCTAAAAGTGGATGAAACCGCGGGCAAAAGCTAGAGGAGATAACATCATAATAGCCTTGCTTGGCAGACGGATTTATGATGTCGATAATTCCCAAAGTTGAAGTAACTTTATCATCATCAAACTTCCAACTAAATAGCTGAGTAATTGAGTCTACCGCCAAGTTTGTAAAGTGGTTAATAAGAAAATGTATTATTAATAAACATTAAAAGTTACTTCTAGTAAAGATTCAAAGTTGTATTATTACTTGGTTGGTCCGGTAGTCGCTGACGCTGAACAAGTGAACCTAGGCTGGGTTCGATTCTCGAGTCGGGCTATCGTTATTGGATTTTTGCATCAGGTATTTTTCAATAGCGGTTTGGAGTCTGGGTTTGTAATTGCCAGTAATAGACTCGCCCCGGACTTAAACATACCTGAGAAATGTCTCTGCCAAATCCTTCGGAATTACATATAGTCGTGATGTTATTGCAAGTGTAAAGGTTTAGATCTTCTAACACCTTAGACACTACACTACAGCATAATATTCGAGTATTATAATTACAATTATAAATTACTAGCGGCCGCCAGTGACTTCGTTCGCATGGAGTTAGTTTTACTCCGGTCCTATTTGTGGCAGCGTGATTTTATAGGATAACCTATAACATCATGCGGCCACAAATAGGAATAAAGCTATAAAGCTTAAAGCCTTCCTGCATTCATTCCAGGAAGACGAAGACGATTTGGAAAATTATTGTTTCAAATCACCTCCATCTTCCTGGATTAGATTTTTCGTGGATTAGTTATTTTTCAAATTCGTAGTTCCTGAGATTAGCGCGTTCAAACAAACTCTTCAGCTTTATATATTAGTATAGATTTTTCTTTGTAAGAGTTTACCAACACCTTACATGTCAATCCTATTCTAGAAACTAGAAGAGGTGGACGTCTTCAATCTCTTATTAGTCTGAGAAGAAAAGCTGAAACAAACACAAAGTCTTTTTAAGATCCAGACATAATATTGGTCATATCTTAAGAAGACCGAGTGGATCGATGTTCAAGAAGGTATTATAAGTAAAGACACAGACTGAGAAGACATGTCAGTCTTATTTGTAAAATTACTGTCAAATCACATTTCGGTCGTGCATTAGTAGGATAAAATGTTACTTCGACACACTTTTTCTAACTTTAACATTAATTTCGGTCATTTCGGTGCGATAAAATTTAATAACAACAAATGTTAAAAATTGAAAATATGAATTAATAATAACAAATCATTTATTGCAGACATATAACACCCATTAAACACAAATTAAATTTCAAATAAAGTGTAAGTACGCAAATCAAATTAATTTGAGAAAAATAAAATTAATATCACAATAGATATAAGCATATAAAATAATAATTAATTCAAAATAAGATAAAATTGCAAGCGTGGTGATTACGCTCAATCCTTCTCTATATGAGAGGAGACCTGTGACCAGCAGTGGGATCATAAAAAGTTGATGATGATGATGATGATGAAGATAAAATTATATAAACAAGGTTTGATAAAAAAACAAAATGTTGTAGTTAGTCTATAGTCACGTTAAAATATGTTATAAAGGTAAAAAAGCGATACCGTAATAAAAGGGTTATACCTAGATTTCAATTGAACGATGTAACCTCTGTCTGAGTTTTGACCTTACGATTTCTATCAAAGCACAATCTCGTCAATTTTCACAAAGAATTTAAAACTTAGATTGGATGTGAACGACGTTACATCTGATGGACGAGACTTTAAAATGGAATCTTTTAATCTACTTTAGGCAAATCATACAAAAAAGAAATTATTATATAAATTCTATAAAAGTTTACCAAATGGAGTTTCTTTATGGAGTAAAATATTATTTATACGACCTTTGCTGTGCAAAATAAAAACAAGATATTACATTTGTCCCGCGACTTCGTCCTCTTCACTTTCACATTTCTTGTTGTCCCGATCCACCTCGATAATCAATTATTTATTTCTTTGCAAACATAGGTATACCTAAGTACCTAAATGTGTTGTTTTATAATAAAGTTCTCCATATTTAACCATCACATCCACATGCAAATCCATCCATACTAATATTATAAATGCGAAAGTAACTCTGTCTGTCTGTTACGCTTTCCCGCTTAAACTTCTCAACCGATTTTGATGAAATTTGGCACAGACAATCTTTAGACCCTGAGAAAGGACATAGGCTACCTTTTATTGTTGTAATATTTCGTTTTTGCGTAACGTTCTTCTAGTTATAGACATTTATTATTTTTAAGATTAAACTTCACTTTCATGAGAACTTATTTTTTATAAAAAAGAAAGAAAACTAATAATTTTCTTTCGATACTGACCCTCATAATAAACGACGTATAAAGTTAGTACCTACCTATTACTATTTTTTTGTGTTTGTGGCTGGGTACACCAAACACTCAAGATTGCGCTAGTATGAGTAACTGCCCTGCATTGAGACAAAAAGTATGGTCCTTTTTTCATCCCATCCCAACACACCCCCGGGGGCCGCTCCACATGCGGGTGAAATCGCGGGCGTTACCAGTATAAATCTCTCGTATAACAAGTAACACCATTCCAATTTCGACAACCGATAAAACCAATGATCGTGCATTCTTTTATCGGTACTTTTCGGTTGACAGTCCCATCACTAGGAATCTTTGGGCACAGACAATGGAATGCAATTAAACGGTTCAGACCGGATCGCGCCCGTATTTTCCGGATCCACGGAGGACAGAAGTACATGGAGTGTTGAAATCAGTATTTTTATACGATTTAGTAGAATGATGAGATTAAAATATACAACATTCTTTTTTTTCACGCGAAACCCGAAACATGTGTCTAGTATTTTTTAATAAAGAATCTATGAAAAAAGTTTTCTTTAGCTTGCTATTCTAGTTGGTTGTCCCAACAAAAATATGATAAAAGCTCCGCACGGGCGAGCGAGCGCGGTGCGTTGACCTCTGGCATCAGCTGTGGCGTACGCGCAAGTACTATGATCTATCGTAACCGCTAGGTAAGCACTCTGCAATAATTTCTGGAAAAAATATAACGTGGTGTAAAAATGATTGCTGTCGATTCAGTTGCTTATTCTAAACAAACTACATTTAATCAGCTTTAGCACAAACAAAAAAATAACGTTATAGATTTAGGTATATCAAGATTCTTTTGTTAAGAATGTTCAGAAAACTGATCAAATGTCTACATTATGCCTTCTGTATTTTATCCTTCATTTAGCTGTTTTCAAGTAGCTTTAATGATCTGTGCAGAGGTGATAGAGAGTGGTTTTTATGCGCGAAAGGATGAAAAGAGAACTAGACAACACAAACATATAACAGACTGTAGTCTGTAATATTGCAATTTAAACGCACCCTAAATAATGTTATATTATACATACCAACTAGATAAATGCTAATACTTACTTCGAATACAAAACGAATTTCTTGCCGACGAAATTTCTTGTGAGTGATCCTGGATTTATGATTTGTAATGTAATATCCTCTCTAAAGGCTTATAATTTATGTGGATTGTATCATATATAAATATTTATTTAATTACGAATATGATTAAATTGATAGTGTATGAAGAGTAGATATTTGAGTTTCTATAAGACAACCTTTCCTTTTTTTTTGTTTTTGGAGGGTAACCTTTAAAAGGGACACGATCTCTGGGACCGAGGTCGGATAGTGTGGGATTATTATTTCACTAAAATCACTGAATCACCGGAGTGTTTTCACATACGGGTGGTCCTGGTTCCTCTTAAAATACCAATTCCAGAACCGCTCCTGCGCAATGCACGTAAAGGCACATCTCTTGGGAGACTGTAAAGGGGCCTCCCCTAGGTCTCGCAGTGTACGGCAGCACGTGACCACTATGCCACCGTCTTCCCTGAGGTCAGTTGATGGGTGCACAGAGTCCACACTCTATTCGCCCGCGATCCCAAAAGTCCCCTTACCTTTGTTAGGTAAGCGGGTTAAGGCGTATTAGGCGCCAAGACGGTTGCCTCCCCGACGCCCCATTCTTTTAGCAGGATCAGAACTCTCCCCCGATCTGGCTCGGGCGGCCTCCTTCTTGACCATCACGGTCTCACAGAAGGAAGCTACTTCTATACAATTTTGGTCGCTGTCAGCATAGCGTTCACTACTGCGGGCAGATACAGCTGTCTCGCCCGATCCTGGCAACTAGAATCCGCCACTACGAGACCCACTATAAGAACGACTTGGCGTATATCAACAAAAATCGCACTAAAAATACTTTGATTTTGTACTATAATAGTCGAGTTGTCGCCATCAATACCGTAAGGACATACTTTTAATAAACTTGTTCCTCCATTCATTCCTACTCCATCCATCAGGGTATAACCAGGCATTACCGCCTGTATCCGATTCGAACCGGATTAAAAGTTTAATATACGCACAATCTTTGTGTAGTTGCGTTTGTGCCATTTTAATGGCAATTCTCTTGTTGTATGTACCTACAAGTATATACAAGCTTACAATCAATACGAGTGTGTATGTGTGGGACATTGCTCACATTACCTAGTTGTTTTAAACGTTTCAATGGCTGTCAAAGTAGTTTTAAATTAATTAATTTGGTTATTTTAACGAGCTGACTCTTCTTGTTTTAATTCGTTTGGGATGAAAAGTAGGTATTTATTGTTTTTCATTTTGCAAACACAGTTAGTACAAACTATGTGAAAGTTTGCTTTTTAGGGAATTCGTTTTGTAAAAAAATATGTGATAGTTACTTCCTTTGAGTGACGTCACGAACTTTTACAGTACCTACACATCAGCTGTTGGTGTCTACGGAATTATACAATAAAAACACCAGTTTATTCCGTAATACATTCATTTATAAGTTATCTCTAAGTATATTATTACCTACGCGTGTGGAAGGTAAACATAACAACAGTTCGGTTGTGAAAATCCGTAAAAATAAATAAGTACCTATAATTTTACTTTACTTTGTTGGTGCATCTAAACTTTTGAGTCAGTTTTTATGGTGCCTCCGGTACCTCGAAAATGCATCACATTTTAAAAATTTTACCCATACCACAATTGAGTAGCACGCTGCTGCGAGCCGAACTAGAACGAACGAGTCGACCGCAGGAGTTGCGCAATGAGTTGAGGGAGTCTCAACACGAGATCTGGAGATGATGGAGGCTGGAAAATCAAAGATCTCGAGAGTCGGAAAAGTGCTGCAGTGCCTGATGGCAAGGGAAGTGGGCTTGGACTCCTTTTTTCCTTTTTTTTCTAGAAAAGTTGCCCCACATAATGAAAATACTCATGTGTCGTAGGTGCCTTTATAAACACTTAAACACACAAACACAAATAGCCAGAACTCTACCGCCATACATAATATATTTATTCCGTGCGTCAATCCCAGCTGCGACACGCAGAGCAGCAGTCGATCAACTACTGCACCAACGGTGTTGTCAAAGTAATTGTACTGCAGTTACAACTTGACCCCAATGACTACTTGGCTACGACCATGAGATCACCAACATCTCGGAAACTCAGGGTGAGAACATGTTATACCGCTGGGCTGATGGCAGCAACGCTTGGGATGACACAACGAGAGTTGCAGACGAGCGCTGTGAGTGGGCGGTGCAAGCCCAGTAGGAACAGCGCGGACATCACTCTGTAATCACTATAATATTTTCGTTCGCCTTTGACAGCAGAGGTAATGAAATTATTTACACCAAGTAACTCGCCGGCTCGGTTCGAACCATACAACTCATAATTCGTGATCATTGCCACCAATGGGCAACCACTATTTACTTACAGAAAGACGTCAGCGTTTCCTACCCGACTGCTCTGAGAAGAGTCTCCGACAGACCCCAGAGGTAGGTATCAACATCCTTTCATAACAAATGCATAAAACTTCCACCGAGACTATAGATACACGATCCAATTATGTAATTGGCGAAATAAAGTGAAAAGGTGCAATAACTCCATATGAGCGAGCGAGACGAAACGTTGAACAGATGCCAACCCAGCTTGGCAAGTGTTCGGCGTAACTTGGTCTAGTGATGTGCGTCGGGAGTTTGTCTATGGGTATAGAATTCGAATTTGCTTTACTTCATAGTAAACTACTCTCTGATTTTTAACTTAAAGAATATCTAAGGAACTCACGGACAGTCTGATTCTACATGCATTTCACTTCTTCCCAGCGAAAGCAATAGGAAGTGATGAAGGGCGGGCGTTTTAAGAAACTGTTTTTAGTAATTTTGACATTCGAAAAGTGTTACTTCTCAGTCTATTTGAATAAATCATTGTTTAAATTGGTATTGTCTCTCTCCAAGTTCATTCTTACACGGGACTAATTAATCTGTCTGGCTAGTATAATGGCGTCTTGTTGGGGCGATTTTCGGTGTCAAAATGTTACTAGGGAGATGCGGTTGACTGCATAAATAATTAAGACGGATATAGTATAAAGATTCTAAGCAAAAATAGCATACACAAGTTTAATTTAAATAAGATCGAAATATCTTGTAGTGGTACCATTTACACGGTGGTAGGCCATAACATCAGCTGCCGGCAGAAGTTACCACCCACCAGACAAAGTCTTGCCGCCAAGCGATTCGTCGTGTTCCGACATGATGTCTGGTGAAGCCGTACGGAGGACGGGTCTGAGCAGTTGTGTTGCGATGTGTGGCGGGTATGATGCGTCAAATGTTGTTGTGTCGGAAGTTTAGTGGTGGAGAGTCTCCAGATCAATCTCCATCTGGCGCAGCATCGTTTGGTCGTGTTGGTCTTGGGTTTAACATTGCATGACCTCGCTCAACTGCCGTCATCCTTCCTATTCCTAAGTTTTTTAAGTGAATAGGCTTATTAAACTAGTGCACTTTACCATCAACGATTGCATCACTGTTTACCATCAGGCGGGATTGCAGTCAAGCACTAGTTTATAATAATTATAAAAAAAAAAAACAACAACGCCACATGCGAACAACGTCATACTGACGTCACACAAATTCTGCATCTCGCAAACAGAGTTTACTGTACAACTAGCACGCATACAAGTTCACGACATCAACCGGCGGACATGTGCCCGCCAGACAAAACCAGTCTGGTCGGAGGATTCTCCCTTTTCTATTGATGATGAATGAACTTTAGACGCTGTTCCTCATAATTCCACAATCTGTTCAATATTTAAACGAGTGACAGTTGTTTTACTCTGGCAATGCATTATATTCCATACATGATGGTGCATAGTGGATAAATTTTTATAACTCTGAACGAATTTAAATTATATTCACATAATATGTAGAATTGTAGATAGGTTATAACCAGAATTAACAAAAATGGGATACTTTTATCCTAATATTCTCACGAAATCTAGTACAGCAAAGAGCATTAAAGTACCTATTCCTATACTAATAATACACAGGTCTCCTGTCATACAGAGAAGGCTTGAGCGTAATCACCGCGCTTGCTCAATGCGGGTTGGCGATTTCACACTTAAAGTCCAGGTTTCCTCAAGGTGTTTTCCTTCACCTTCAGTCATTGGTGTCCAAGATATACATAGAAAGTACATATAACTTAGAAAAGTTACATTGGTAATTTCCTGACCTGGGATCCAACCCGCTCATACTTGAGAGGTTGATGTTTTAACCACTAGGCCACCACGACTTACTAATAATAATGATGAAGAATTAATTTGGTTGAACGCTATTCTCTGGGGGTGCCGGTCAGAGTTGCAAAATATTCTGGCATTTTAGGGCCCAATTCTTGACGAAGGCCGATTTAACACCGCGGTAGGAGCTGAGGTAAATGGAATAAAGGTAGAAAGAGTGCTAAACCAGAACTAGGTGACATCGCAGGCAGGTGGAGTCAGAGAAATAAAAAGTTATACATAGACAAAGTCGCGGGAAGTGAAATTACAAAACGTGAGAAATATTTTCTAATTATTTTGAACACATAATTGCTGTACTAACTACCCATCTTGTCCCATCCCTAATTAAAGCCCAGTTGAGTTGGGGGAAAGAAAATTAGCTATAATCTATGGAAATTGAACAATAAAGTAAGTAAATTTGGAACAGAGCTTGTCTATGGATTGTGCGATATAGATCTCAATGAGATACAATTTGCATCAAGTATACTGTGTGGGGTAAGCAGAGGGTGAAGTTGTTCTAAAGTTTCTCGCTTTGTTGGTAATTGGATCTATTTGAAATGTACCCCATATTTTTCGAAATTGGGCAGGTTTCAATTTAGTCTTAGATTTAATAATAGTGCGTGATTTGTTTGTGTCTGTAAAATACAGGGAGTTTCCAGGGTGACGGGGAATGGACGTGCTAACTGTAACCATTAATTTAGCATAGGAACCTGGAAATAAAAAATTACATGGCTGTTTAATTGAAAAATGCCATCAGTATCTTCGTGGTCTTCGTGGTAAAACGGAAACATTTAACACAAAGCGGTTCAGTATTCATGGTGCCTTTAAGAATCCATGTCATAATAAACAAGCACAGTATTGCATACTCAGTGTGAGTGTGCTATACTGTGCTTTCAACTGCTATTTCAAGTTAATATGAAGTCGATTTCAGAATGACTTGTACCTACTATTGTAAAAGTTAAAAAAAGAGTTGTAGCGTAAACTGAACTTCATTGTTTTTTTTTTTAATTATAAACTAGTACTTGACCGCAATCGGGCCTGATGGTAAGCAATGATGCAATCATTGATGGTAAAGCGCGCTAGTTTATTAAAAGCCTAATCACTCTAGCCTTGAAGACACTCAAATTTTAGTCCCACGGAAATACCGCCGCTGGCAAATTGTTACAGTCCCTCGATGTCCACGGTATAAAAGAGGAGGCGAAACGCTTCGCCCGGATCGTAGTGGTGTTAACAATGTAAGGGTGCAGAAAAGTTAAAGTTATTTTTTCAAAAAGTTATATTTTGAAAATGAATTAATTAAGCATGGCTTAAAGCCTACAAATCAAATTTGATATTTTACTATAGCCCGGTGAAAAATATTTTATTCAACTCTTTTAACATACACGATAAAAAAGAGGTTATCTGGCAAAACTAATCCAATTACGGGAAAAAACTATACTGTATAAAATAAATCTATCCAACGAAGTCAAAACGAAACTCGGTAGCTAGTCACAACATACCCGTGCAGCGTGTCCACTCGTAAATGTTACTAAAAAGTAAAAATAAAACCGAAAAGTTTTTAATGCGCGCTTTTCTAAACCATAGAGGTTTAACTGCAGTGAGTTTTACGTGCACATAACTTTGGATGGACATGTTGTTGTTGTTGGAACCCCGATGACTACGAAACTGTTGGCAAGTATTAGTGGCGGGGTAGACGACCCAACTTCTTAGTATTGATGGTTTAATTAATTAAAATACTGTTTTATGTTCGCCTCCTTTTTTCTACCGCATACATCGAGGAACTGGAATAATCTGGCAGCTGCGGTGTTTCCGTCGGACTACAATTTGAGTGTCTTCTAGGCTAGCCTGAATAGACCCTTAATAAACTAGTGCGCTTTACCATCAACGATTGGATTACTGTGTACCATCAGGCGGGATTGCGGTCATGCAGTAGTTTATAATTGTATTTATAAAAAAGGTGTGCTGAACTTCAGTTTATTTTGTTTATGTACAGGGGAAAATGTGGAAACAGTTCCAAAAAAAAATTAAAAGCTCTCCCAAATTTAAATTAATATATGTATAAAACGTATGAACTGTTAAAAAATTATATCAAAAGTAAAAGCTTCATCCTAACTCTCATTTCACAAAATAAAATGTGCTTCACATAAGATAAGGCTCTTAAATGAAAGCGGTTAGATAATGTGGACACGGAAAACGTTAACGGCGGAAAACAAGAAAATCGAATCCCAATCGTCTTATAAAAAGATACGGCCGTCATCCGGCGGCATTTTAGTTAACGATTAGAGCTATCAAAATAAAGTTTATCGAATCCTAAAGAAATGGAGCTCGAGAAAATACTTTGAAGGTAAATCTAGTGAGGATATCTTCAAACTCGCAGTGGACCCGCGTGTTGGATTAGGTACTGCCCATCCCCTCTCACTGATCAGCTGTGGGTAGAAAGAAAGAAAAATGCATTTACAAGTTTGTTTATGCCGATTATGATTTTTTATGTTGTACCTACCAATAATAAAAAAGTTTTTCGTAAAATCTAAATTACAAAAGCTGAATACGTTGTGTAAAATCTCAGTAAATTCACTGAATTCTGTCTTAAAAGAGTTCATGAAACAAAATACAGTTTCTTTTTCAAATTAACGTACTTTAATGGAACAAATTATTAACATCGCGACATCAAAGCATATTTTCGCTAATGAAGTGCTCGACGTTATTCCGAGAGACAGTTAATTGTGTTAATCTGAATATTCTTCTACATTTTCAACATTTTTTTTACTTCAATTTCTAAGTAACGACTTCCCCCAGATTCATTCGGATTTTTTTTGTATAAAGACTTTCAGCAAGTCATTTTAATTTTACTATAATTATCTATTTAATGGTGAATTTGTTGAGGATTTTTGCATAAACTGTTTTTCACTACATAGTACCTATTAAACAAAGTCGCTTTCTCTGTCCTTGTGTCCATATGTATGCTTAAATCATTAAAACTACGCAACGGATTTTGATGCGGTTTTTTAATAGAGTGGTTGAAGAGAAAGGTTTATATGTATACTAGCTTTCCGCCAGCGGCTTCGCCCGCGTGGAGTTCGGTTATATCGCGCTTTTTAGATTTCCCTCGCGAAAATCTATTTTTTCCGGGATAAACAGTAGCCTATGTTCTTTCTCAGGGTCTAAAGATTGTCTGTGCCAAATTTCATCAAAATCGGTTGAGAGGTTTAAGCGGGAAAGAGTAACAGACAGACAGACAGACAGACGGACAGACAGACAGAGTTACTTTCGCATTTATAATATTAGTATGGATTAAAATCCATTAAATAGTGGAAAAATAGTGTTAATTTTGAGGTTTCTAATGTGATGTCGTAAATAATTATATTTTTTCCGTTTACATTGCAGTCGTCGGCTGAACCCGGCTAGGTTTATCAAAATAATGTACCTAATAAGTATTGTACACATTGAAAAGGTCTACAGAAAACTCCACAATGGTAAATGTCTATTTTTTATGGATATCAGTAACATTTTTTCTCATTTACTTTTTACGACAAATAAAGGCTAAGTTTCGAAGATATTTTAACCAATACAGCATTATTCCTCATCCAATGAAATATCTGAAATACATTGTTGATTTAATATAGAGCTATATTACCCTGTCATCTAAAACATCTGTAATCATTTGTTTCATTTGTGTTATTTTTTCAATGTACATCATTTAAATCATGTGCTGTAACATGATTTAAATGAATATTTTAAAAGATGTTTCAGATTTAAAAACTGCGGGCCGTGGCGTTTGCGGCGGTACCGACCGGTCGGAACGGCGGGAGCTAGGTTTTTATACAACGTGTAACAAAAAGGGTATATACATACCAAGGGCATGGCATCTTTAGATGATATCAAACGATATCGGAAGGGTTTCAACTCAAAATAAAATACTCAAAAAATTGGTACCAAATTTTCGGTTTCGTGTGTTTCTTGAAATCAAATCATAACAAACGTGGCAGCACACTACATACGTTAATAACTACTCGTTACCCGTCACGTTACTTGCCAAAATCCGATAAATATCTTCAATATCTCTGTGCGACTAGTATGATAGTAGCCTATTACAGGCGGTGTTTTTCCTCATAACTTCCTAACATAAAGAGATAGGATTAAAAAACCCTTCCAATATCGTTTGATATCATGTAAAGATGCCATGCCTTTGTTATGTATATGTATACCCTTTATGTTACACGTTGTATACAACATTCAGAATTCTGTTTTTCTGTAGTGTAATTAGTATTAGTATTGCACCCGTCCGAAGCTGTATAGATAGTATTCAATATGAACAAGTGCTTAAAGTCTTTGAAGAATCTTACTCGTGTTTGATATTTTGTTGACACGACAAAAAAATGATTTTCAATAGGACCAAACAAGATTTTACCAATTAATAATAACAGAACAGTAAGTTTTAATGTGAAGAAAATTTTAATGCGTTTATTGTATAAGTTTATAATGTGTTTTATAGCAGAATTTCTTAATGTGTAATTGATAAAAGTTGGCTTAAAACTTGGTCCTCTGGGACGAGTTTAGAAGTCGGTCAACCGAACTGGGTCGCGGCAATTTGTATAGATATTAATAAAATTGGTGTTTGACGGTGTTGCTTAAGTACCCCTACTTTTGGATTTTCGTGACTTGCGTTCTGATTATGTTAAAAAATTGTACCTAATTTACTTTAAAATTAGTGCTGTTCTTCGTTTGTTTTATTTATTTTTGTTAGATTTATAGAAACACGTTAAAATAAACATCCAATTAAGGACTGCAGAGTGAAAAAACTTATAGATAGCAGCTGCAATGCGCCGTTTCAAAATTATTTGATACTAGCTTTCCGCCCGCGGCTTCGCCCGCGTGGTTCGGTTATATTGAGCTTTTTAGATTTCCCTTGGCACTATCAAATTTTTCCGGGATAAAAAGTACCCTATTATTTAAACCGGATTCTAACTTTACGTCTGAAAAGAAATCGGTTCAGTAGTTACGGCGTGAAAGCGGAACAAGCAAACAAACAAACTCATTTTCCCATTTATAATATTAGTAAGAATTTAAAAAAAAATACAATTTACACAATGTAAGTACAGACGAATCATATCAAGCTACTACAATCTGACAGATTTATTTATTGCCGAACAAGGGCAAGTGTTATATAACAGCTATTAGTATTTATTTTATTAATATATTATCTACAAATAGCTCTTATAAGATAATAAAATCATTCATAGAAGATAATACATACATATACATGTATGAATTATGTTATCCTCCCGAACCTTGCGTTCTTTTTACTTATTCTCCTTACAGAGTTAGCAACAAAATAGCCTATAAATTTTAGCCCTCCTCAAGAAATTCACTTTCAAAATATCGAATCCGACCGATACTTTTCACCATTATAAGTATTAATAATATTATTCGTTGGTGTTCGTAACAATTAATGTCTGAAAGAACTGACCGGATTGCGAATTATCTTTCACTAACAGCTAGGTTATTGCCGAATGACATAGGATATAGGTACATATATGAAACATGCGAACAGCCTCCGTGGCGTAGCGGTAGCGAACGCGGCCGTTGCGCAAGGAGGCGCGCGTTCGATCCCCGCACAGTGCAGATCATTTGCACTGGTCTGGTAGTGCCTCGGAAAGCACGTTAAGCCGTTGGTCCCGGTTGCCATACTGAACACCTAGTGGCAGTCTCAAAAGTCCAACAATTGGTCTAACTGCAATGCTTAGATATCGCTTTCGGGTTGTGGAGGTCAGACGGCAGTCGCTTCACGGAAAATATCGAAGTTTAGCCAAAATCAGCAGTTACACTGGTAAAGCAGACCCCAGACTCCAAGGCTGAAAAGCAACGGATGCGACTGGGATTAACGCTGAGATGATGATGATGATGAAACATGCGAACCATGTCACAGGTTAGCGAGAGTGTTTAGATTCAGGACCCTATTTAACAAACACTCCTAAATTATTTAACAAACTGTTATGTGTGGTAGGAGCTTGAGGTTGACAACTGCACGGGTTCGTTGATTGGGCAATTGCGCAACACGGTATTACATTTACACAGTTTTACATTGCTCCATTGGCTCCAGCGGGCTGTCCCCGAACCTAACAATGCAAGACAGCACTATGCATGATGCAATGTTTATGTGCAAATGGCTCGTGTGCAGGGATCCTAACGTTACAAACTAGGTGCAGTTGACGTCGCGCACCGATGCGTGAACTGCAGGGCGATAAGATGACGCTTTTGATATCTTAATCATTATTATCAGCGCTTTAGGTATTATCAAAGTGTGATTAATAAATTAAGTAAACTTCCCGCGTTTTCCAAAGGTAAATAAACGAACAAAAATATTGATTATGTCTAATTTATGATCATAATGTAAAATGGAGAATCTTATGTTAGTGGTTGTAGCTGGCACATAAAGTTAACAACAAGAACAAATAATATACCTGAAGGAGAAAATATTAATATTATAGCACCGCGTGACTGGTTAATTTTGCATATGGTGATTTTTTTTTTTGCCGCAGTTTGTAAATTACTCTATATTTTTGAAGTCGATTAATCGATCGGTATTCGGATAAATTATGTGTTTTATTAAGAGCGTTTGCCATAGCGAGCGACCGTTAGCGCGGGCAATCTTTGCTCAAGCTTCAGTCTAGCATATTAATCATTCTCAAACCCAGTGGCTCTTACCTGTTTTAATCTGTGATTATCATAGTAATCTCTTAATATAAAATTGATATAAGTACAGTACAATTAAAATAATAAGAATCAATCATCACACCATAGTTATTTTTCAACGTTTTCCCGAAATACTGCCTACGATGTATGCTCATGCGGATGAGAACAAACCCCAACTATCCGGAACTTTGTCCCCGCCTCCCGACGTCCCCTCATATACTTTAAATAAGGATGCAAAAAGACTTTTAATGTTTACATCCACACTACACAGTGTAATTTGTGTAATAGTTCATTTCATTTACAACGGTTTATTAATTAAACCTATTTTCCGGCCTACATTCTTGATAAGAACATAGGCATACACTCTTATCTGGAAATTTGGAAAAACCTACAATGACTCAAATGCAGTGACAGTATTATGTTATTTTCGGGGCATCATACATAAAACTTGATTAACTTAGCAAGCTCTTCTTAGTACCTATATTTTAGTTCAATTTATTTTGAATTTTATCATATTTTCATAAATAGGTCGGAGTTAGCTTCCTATCCAACCTGATTCAGCTGAATATCGCTATTTACATGGGGTGATTGCTGATCTAACCTCTACTAAACCAGTTGTTGGATAACACGATCCTTCTTTGTTAAGACTTGTTGTCAGACATTAAGGATTCTGACTATCCATAACGATGGACAATAGAGACCACGGAGTAACATTTCTTCTTATATTTGATGTAAATATGTGATTAAACTAATGTGAAGCTTCCCTAAAAACGTTATAAATATATATGTGAAATGGCTATGCAACCATTTAACTATTTCAGGGTCATCTTATAAAATATATGATTAAAGGGAAACCAATTTCCCCATGAGACATACGCTACTATTGTCTCACCCCTTTTCTTTCATGTGACAATGAGGAAAAACTTCCCTATCTAACATAAGTACAAGTATCTCGACAGTTTGTTTAAGAACTGGGCAGTATGCCAGCAAAGTTTTTAGTACATTATATTATGTATTCGACCATTACAAGATAGATACAGAAGTTTTATACGATTGTAAAAAAAAGGCAGCGGCATCAAAAATTTGAATAAAAATAATCATTTTCGGCACTATACGGCGTTGAATAGGTGGCCAAAGTGAAATGAATTGTATTTATTTAGGTAAATATATATATATATATATATATACTTTATAAATAGTTGAATATTTATAAAGTCACATATGTGCCTTTAACTTAACAGGTTAATTTTCCAAACAGCACTCAAAAAAAGAATATCCAAAGAGAAACACAGTATCACTCACGATGTGAATCATATTACGAAATATTACTAGTACATTGCTTCATGTGTTTGAAAAATGTGTCTGATCATCAACGTAAATAACGCACTGAATTTTGGTTGAACCCTCAAAATGAAAGCTATTTCTACTGAAAATGTGTTACGCTATTACGGGTACCTTCCTTCTATTTGAGGAAATCCCAAAGTATGTAGGTATTAGGTCGATTTTATTTATATTCCGTGATTTTATTTATTTATTCAGTTATATACAGACTTGAGTATAAACAGACAAGAGGAAAATAACAAAAAATACGTACAATGGTGATCTTTGTTTCTAGAGGAATGTTTTCCAGCATACCTTACTATTTACGTTTTATTTATAAAGTTGTTTTGTAAGATACATAAATATCTATAGATAGGAGAATAGGAAGCCTGAAAGAATTTGGGGCGGCCCTTGCTCAGTAGTAGGACAGTGTAGATTGGGAATAACCTACATAATATTACATATATATTTATTTTATTTAAGAGAGTTTATTTTATGTGTAGAGGCAACATACATAATCATTGATGAAAAGTGTTTCCTTTGTAAACTATCTACCTAGCACGCGTCATGAGATACAGCCTGGTGGAGTTTTAGTATTACTAAAACTAAAACATTTATAGTGAAGAAGCATCATTCCATTTGCTTTTAAGATTTATCCTTCTGTTAAGTGTCATCTTGTTGCTCCACCACGGTGCCAATTATAATTGAGAAATTATTATTTAATGGTTTTTGTCGTAATGACTACAATAATGACGCGGTTACAACATCACAAGCGTCTACGGTTTGTCTTAAAATAAACTTTTCAATACAACATTTTGTGGCTCTTTGATTCGATGCTTTGCTATAATAAATATGAAAAGGGCCAACCTTTTTAACATATTAATTTATCCTACACCTAATGGTTTAAGTAGCTGTAAGTATATAAAATGAGATAAGTATAACATAATGCTAATGATTTTCATGACTGGGTCATTAACATCAGTCTACAACAGTCCATTGCTGGGCTTAAGCCTGACTAATCTAAAAAATCGGATTTAATGTTGACTACTCAAAAACAACGAAAGGCAGCATTTTAGCGGCCCAGGGTTATAGCGATATGCGATATCCAAAAATTGGAAAACGCCGCGCGAATTTATGCTTTTAATATTCCTTTGTGCGAGCAACAGAGCAACGAGCGGAGACACAGAGCAATATAGTTGTATTGTAACACCGGTCTATGTACTCAAACATATTATGTAGATAAAGACCACCGCGTGTCTTTTTAAAAACGTCCTCCCACATAGGAATTACTCCGGTGTCATGGATGTGTTTACAAACATTGAAACTCATACACAAAAACGTACGCCAGTAAACCATACAAATATTTTATCGTGCGGGAGTCAAACCCGTGCTGCACTGTGCCAACCGTGGCGTCAATAAAGTAAACAAATATGAGTTTATGTCCCTACGAATATGTCTGATTGTACCAGACCAGTTGTCCAGTTCAGTGTAGTTGACCAATATTTTACATAGAGCAACTGCCATACCCAGGTAAGACTTTCGGACTGAAGACTACTGCTCAAAGTGGCTGAACATGATCAATTGACCCTCTAACAGAGAAGATAAAACGAATGAAGTATGAAGAAAGAGACATGATGCGCCGACCGAAGGCAGGAAACTGATGATCACCAATATTAGATCTCCTGTTTGTCAGAAGGAGAGGGATATAGTCTAGCATAGCATTATCTCGGTGGTAGGCCATAACATTGGCTGCCAGCTGAAGTTACCACTCACCAGACAAAGTCTTACTGCCAAGAGATTCGTCGTGTTCCGGCATGATGTCTGGTGAAGCCGTACGAAGGACGAGTCTGAGCAGTTGTGTTGAGATGTGTACCGAGTACGATGCGCCAAATATTGTTGTGTCGGGAGTTTGGTCGTGGAGGGTCCCCAGATCAATCTCCCTCTAGCGCAGCATCGTTGGTCGTGTTCATGGCTCTTAATAAACTAGCGTGCTTTACCATCAACGATTGCATCACTGCTTACCATCAGGCGGGATTGCGGTCAAGCACTAGCAAATATATTAAAAAAAATAGCATACAAGCCCAGTACTGACTTGTAGATGTCACGTCTTCAAATTGTCGGTTTTAGGATATACTGGTTTTCTCACGATGTTTTCTTCTACATTTTGAAAGCAGTGGTGATGAAATAATTAACACAATGCACAGCACGTGCTTCTGTGTTTGGTCCTCGACAATACCACCAGCACACCACCAATATTCCGGACTATATTATCCGGAAACGATTATATTATACCACCAGTCAGAATCAGCAAACCCACCGATATTCCCCAACAATTAATTTCCTCTATCCGGTACCACTAAAACTGAAACCAAATTAGTGGTGTATAGTTCGCGCTAGAACAGCGCTGAATATCATTTGAATGTGTCGCTGAAGCGCTTAATTATCAGGGTGTCGATAACAGGCGCATTATTCATTGGTCTAATTATAATATATCTGGCTATATAGAATTTAATACACAGGTGTACGGTTAATTAGAAATTAGTATATTATGTTCTATTTTGGTTGCCTAAAAGAGATTGCATGAGCGATTTGGTCGCCCATTGTATATTGTGTTGTATTGAATATATTTTTAATCAATGTCTGTTTTGGTGTACATTAAAGTATATATAAATAAATAAGTGATACTACAGACTCACACATATCTGACAATAAATTTGAAATTATTTTCCCTCTCATGGTTTTTGAGGTACAGTTCGGTGATAGACAGACAGACTGAGGAGTCTTAGTAATAGGGCCCCGCTTGACCCTTTAGATTTAGAACCCTAAAAACTATGGAAGTTTGTGGAAAAATGAAATAAAAATTAAAACACGTGACGTTAAAAGATCTCTTGGGCGGATTATAAAGGAATCTTCTGAAAATGCTGTCCTAACATACCTAGATCTTTTAGAGAACTTTTATTATCATCTTTTGTCTGTTACAGTAGCCGCTTGCAGCCAGGTATTGTTCTCCGTGCAATAATGAGGAGCTCCAAAGCCGGATCGTTATTTGATTGCGGTACAAAGGCTACTGGGTACAGTCGCTCACACAAGTTGACTGAGAACACAATGGATGTACAAAGAGCGGCGTCACTGTGGGAGCGCCTGTACTTCCTGTGACGACACCGCTAATTGTGATGATTTATGTGTGACTTCAAAATAAAGTAAACATACAGATTTTTACAGTATTTTAAGCTATACCTACTCTGCCTTTATTCAAAGTAAAAATATTTAGTTTCCCATAATTGTTTCATATGAAGAAGAGCCGGCTACGCTTGCCGCGGTTGGTATGTGGATGGGTAATCTTTACATACCGAGACCTCTCCGTGCTTCGAAAAGTACGTTAAGCTGTTAGTTAATCAACATGAACGATTGGAGTTATGGTGATAGATTTATTAGCTAGTAGATATTTGCGTAGTTATGCTGTAAATAAGGTGTAATCCCTTCCCACACAATGGCAGAAGAGGATTCACAACGGCATCGATTCGAGAATGAAGTGCCTGGGACTCGTCCTCGACAGCCGGTGGAACTTCGAGGAGCACTTCCATAGTTGGACTGCCTTTAGGCGGCTTCTGCCCAACCTAGAGGGTCTACTTCACTTGGCGGAGGTTATGCAGTCTATGGTCCTTTACGCACCGATGTGGGCGCGGTCCTTAAGGCAGCGACCAATCCGCCGGGGCTTAACTCCGCTGCCGCAAGAAATCACGGTATAGTGAATGGAACGGTGGAACCTGGTGGCGAAAAGAAGAAAAATAGGAATCCAATTTCTATTAAAGTGGATACGGAATGGCCTAAATTGTAAAAATCGAAGGAATGTTGCATTACATATACCAATCCGCCCTGGCTAAGCTTGGTTGATTATGGGAGATGCCTGTATCATAACATTCCCAGCAGTAGACACTTTCTAGATTAACTAGCTTAAATGTGTCTGTTGCCATGAAGGACCTTCTCACCAGGTGCTAGCTACAACTACCTGTATTTTGTTGATGTAAGTCATAACCATTTGTCTAGGCTTTTCCCAAGGAGCTAGGTACAGTAAATATATTCTGCTGATCCCCTTGAAGTGTGATGTCGGCATGACTTTAACAAGGTTTCTAGAGCAGGCCGGTGTCTACAAAGCGGTGTGAATTGACACCTACACCTACGAGGCACCGCCTAACTTCTTAATTAGTACCGTAGTGATGAACATTCCTGTTTGTTTAATTAGTTAACTGAAAGTTCTCAAGAGAACAAGAGGTAGTCTTCTGAAACAAACGGTTTGGTGTATCATAATTTATTAATGTACTATCAAAGTATCTGAGGGCACGGCAGTGCCCTCGCCAAGTCGAGCGCGAAGCAAACACTGCCGTACCATCTTTACCCGAACCATTTCGCTGTATTTTCAGGCCCCTAATTAAGAACCTCTGGATAGTACCAGAACACTGATATTTTGGTCATCCAGTAAGCTGTATTAACACACTTCAAATCTAAAATTTCAAGTCTGTAGCTCATCCAGTTCTGAAGTTAAGCCAAAGTAAATTTCCGTGTTTTCGACACTCACTCACTCATGATCATCAAAATAGAAGTATTACTTCCCATAAACTCAGAGAGCTGAAATTTGGTACACAGCCAGGGTTTAATGGTCACATAAAGGGAAAAATATAAAAACTAGAATAATCGAAGATCTGAAGTACCTGGTGACCTTGATTAAAAAGCAGAAGAGCCCAACCAAACTAGTAGAGATTGACGTACCACCGTCAATAAAATATTCAACTTGGTGGGCCGCTTCATCAACTGACTTCAAAAAAAGGAGCGGGTTCTCAATTCGTCGTAATCTTTTTTTTTATGTAGGTGTGTTCACCGATTACCCTAAGACACCTGGATCGATTTTCAAATTTCTTTTTGTTTGAAAGGGTATACTTTCCAGGTGGTCCAATAGTTACCAGGTCAGGATCTGATGATGGAAGACCAGAGAAATCAAGGGTAACTTTCAAAAATCGTAGGGGTGACTAGTGCATTTCTAAGTATTTTCAATAAGTATTAGAAAACACTACAATTTAATAAAGGTACGGAGTAGATCTGATGATGAAGCTGGGAGACAGTCGTGAGAACTCCTCAACGATTCACAGCAGCTACCTTGTGTTTACGTTTGATTAATTTGTATTGATGAGAACTTTACACCTCGATGGGTTGTGACTGTCATAAAGGCTCTGATGATGAAGACAAAGGTCAGTCCCGCGTACTCCTCAACGGTTTACAGTAGTTACTTTGTGTTTGGACTTATATCATTTATATTCATGAGGACTTTGCACCCATATGGGCAAAAATTATGGTCTGCAGTAACCTTTGAATTAGATCAGAAGGAAGAAATGTTCGTCGTTCAGTAATCTATAATCAAATCTACTATTGCTACATAAAAAAAAAATGATTGTCATTGCAAAAATCCAGCGTAGTGGGACACATATATCTTCTAATTTAATCTAGCTTAGAGCGCCCCACTGCTGGAAATGCCCCCCCTTCTGCTTTGATAAAAACTGTGGATAAGACTATACTGGCTTTTATACTTTTTAGTTTACACGAAGAAATAGTCGAACGATTACTAAGTACTAACAACTTTTCAACTCGAACATAAACATTACACAAATGAAATGAACAAATTACCCTAAAATAAATTTCACTCAAAATTTTGTCAAAATATAATCCACTAGCTTTAGGTAGGTTATATCGCTTTTTAGATTTTCCTTGGGAATATCGATTCTTCTGGGATAAAAACTACCCTATTATTTAATCCGGACTTCTATCTTTGTGTCTACAAAATTTCAAAAAAATCGGTTCAGTAGTTACGGCGTGAAAGCGGAACAAACACACTTTTCTTTTTTTTCATAAATATAGAGAAATTGGATGCATTTTTGACATATTGAGACAGAAATCAGGAATAAATAATCAGCCTAAAATATTCCCACTCC
Organism: Sesamia nonagrioides; assembly: GCA_017933935.1. NCBI lineage: Eukaryota > Metazoa > Arthropoda > Insecta > Lepidoptera > Noctuidae > Sesamia > Sesamia nonagrioides. Next base: position 520,563 of record JADWQK010000742.1, on the reverse strand, counting down.
TAGGACACATACCTCCTCTCGATGAGATATAGTGGGCCGTAGTCTACCCGTATAGATTACGGTCCACTGCGGCCCAGGCGGGCACAGTGCGGCTTGATAAATGTCACATGCCTTCGGAGTTTTTGCTTCTAAAACATGCCGGTTGTCTCACGAAGTTTTCCTTCACTGCACCGTTTTGAGAGCAGTAGTGATGAAATAATTTACACAAATTAAAGCACCTGATAGGGTTCTAACCTACGGCCTACAACTTGTAAATCGTGGACGATACTACTAGTCCACCGCTGCTCTATCAGTGTGCAAGGGACAACGACGAAGCGTTTTGCTCCCTCTTTTATTCCGCGTACATCGAGGGACTGGAACAATTATATAATAATAATAACGTTTATTCAGAAATTATTTACATTGTTACACGAAATATGTTATAGGCTATAGTTTATTGTTACAATCGGATTACACATCTGTAACCGAACTAGGCAAAAGCCTGTGTTTCAGTTATCAGCGCCCAAACCCTTAAAAAGTAGACACTAGATATACCTATGTAGGTAGCCATTGAGTACAGTCAACACTTTGTACATTTACATGTTCAAAAATAGAATAAATCAATCAAATTTAATGAAATAAAATAAAATAACATCATCCATACTAATATTATAAATGCGAAAGTAACTCTGTCTGTCTGTCGGTCTATCTATCTGTCTGTCTGTCTGTCTGTCTGTCTGTCTGTCTGTCTCTCTGTCTCTCTGTCTGTTACGCTTTCCCGCCTAAACCTCTCAACCGATTTTGATGAAATTTGGCACAGACAATCTTTAGACCCCGAGAAAGAACATAGGCTACCTTTTATCCCGGAAAAATTTGATATTCCCGAGGCAAATCTAAAAAGCGCGATATAACCGACCTCCACGCGGGCGAAGCCGCGGGCGGAAAGCTAGTACCAAATAAAATTAAAATTTTTATAATTTACCAGAAATAATAAATTAACTTAAAATTAGATTAAATTAAGAATAAGCACTGAACAGTACGTGAGTCCTCTATTTGTGTGATATGATTATGTGTGTATGAATGTAAGAGGGTGTGTGTATGTGGTAAATAGTCAATCACTGTGGTATATGTAGTACTAGCTTTCCGCCCGCGGCTTCGCCCGCGTGGAGTTCGGTTATATCGCACCTTTTAAATTTCCCTCGGGAATATCAATTTTTTCCGGGATAAAAGGTAGCCTATGTTATTTCTCAGGGTCTAAAGATTGTCTGTGCCAAATTTCATCAAAATCGGTTGAGAGGTTTAAGCGGGAAAGCGTAACAGACAGACAGACAGACAGACCGACAGACAGACAGACAGACAGAGTTACTTTCGCATTTATAATATTAGTATGGATTAACTCAGTCTCTTCGTAATTAAGTTTTTGTAAGTATTTTGTAACCTTTTCCTTACATTGAGTTTTCGTTAAAGGGTAGATATTGATTGCTTTATTTATCTTACTAGCTTTCCGCCCGCGGCTTCGCCCGCGTAAATTTCGGTTATATCGCGCTTTTTAGATTTCCCTCGGGAACATCACATTTTTCCGGGATAAAAGGTAGCCTATGTCCTTTCTCAGGGTCTAAAGATTGTGTGCTTTCCGCCCGCGTCTTCGCCCGCGTGGTGTTCGGTTATATCGCGCTTTTTAGATTTCCCTCGGGAATATCAAATTTTTCCGGGATAACAGGTAGCCTATGTTTTTTCTCAGGGTCCAAAGATTGTCTGTGCCAAATTTCATCAAAATCGGTTGAGAGGTTTAGGCGGGAAAGCGTAACAGACAGACAGACAGACAGACAGACAGACAGAGTTACTTTCGCATTTATAATATTAGTATGGATTACTAGCTTTCCGCCCGCGTGGTATTCGGTTATATCGCGCTTTTTAAATTTCCCTCGGGAACATCAAATTTTTCCGGGATAAAGGGTAGCCTATGTTCTTTCTCAGGGTCTAAAAAATGTCTGTGCCAAATTTTATCAAAATCGGTTGAGAGGTTTAGGCGGGAAAGCGTAACAGACAGACAGACAGACAGAGTTACTTTCGCATTTATAATATTAGTATGGATAGATATAAGGTCCAATGAAGTTTGTAAATCTTCAGCTAAATTTAGTAGTATTTAGTATTTATATAATTTGCCAGCGGCGGTGTTTCCGTCACACTACAATTTGAGTGTCTTCAAGGCTAAAGTGAATAGGCTCTTAATAAACTAGCGCGCTTTACCATCAACGATCGCATCACTGCTCTGCTTACCATCAGACGGGATTGCGGTTAAGCGCAAGTTAGAGTACCACAATCATATGTATTTAGAAAGCTTCAACTTATAGTGCATTGGACTTACGAGTGGTGGTGATACCCGCTTAAGGACATATTAAAAACTATCGAACTATTTATTATAGGTGAATTGTCTATGATATCTAATTAACCTACATAAATCTTCGTTTATGCAAAGTGTTTGATTCTTCTGATCTAGAAGATGGTTTGGAAAAAAACATATATTAGTGCTTGGGGATCTTTTGCAACTCAAACCAGTAGTGTAATTACGTAAAACGCCATCAGTAGCAATGGGTTTCATTTTGACAGATCAACAACATTCATTGCGTTATTAACGTTTTTGAGCACTTAAACATATGGAGCAATGGATTAGCAATATACTTCAAAATGATTCCAGTTAATATCAATAGTGTGTTACGTACTTAGGGTGTCGTCAGAGAAAAGTCGCTGTTTAAAAAACTAATCCTCTTAGAAAGGTGGTAGGCCTTGCCATCCGCCGCCGGCAGAAGTTACCACCCACCAGACAAAGTCTTGCCGCCAAGCGATTCGTCGTGTTCCGGCATAATGACTGGTGAAGCCGTACGGAGGACGGGTTTGAGCAGTTGTGATGCGATTTATGCCGGGTACGATGCGTGAAATGTTGTTGTTACGGGATTTTGGTCGTGGAGGGTCTCTAGATCAATCTCCCTTTGGCGCAGCATCGTTGGTCGTGTTTTTGGGTTTAACATTACACCACCTCGCTCAACTTACTGCCGTCTTCCTTCCTATTCATTTTTGAGTGAATAGGCTCTTAATAAACTAGCGCGCTTTACGATCAACGATTGCATCACTGCTTGTCATCAGGCGGGATTGCAGTTAAGCACTGGTTTATAATTATTAAAATAAATAAAATTCCAATATTTTGTACTGATTTTTTTTAAACAACGATCTTACGTTGTATATTAGACCGTTGGATGATTCTACGTTTGTTGAGATGTCAAAAAGAACGAAAGTAGGATTGACAACTCAATCAGACAGACATATACTGCCTAACCGATTGATACCTCTGCTCTCGCATTCTAATGAAGGAATGTTTATTGGAAATATGTAACACAATGTTTGAGGAACGTACCAGAAGGTACTGTTTGTTTACTACCGTCGAGAAATATGTGTATGCGTAATACTATATTCAAAGCAGTCCCGCAATCCGAGATAAAGTTAATTGCTAAAAATTTCTTGGATTGTTCAAAATGTATGATAACAAAAGCCCGGGCTTGTTAACAAAAATATGAGGATGAAGAAACTATAAGCATTGAACAGAGAGCTAAAGTAATGCTTAAGAGAAACATTGATGTTTGGTTTAGTTAATGGTTCGACAGGCTAGTACAAAAAATGAGGTGGGATCCGGAAGACCAAATAAAGCCTAATCAATTGCTAGTAAAATTTGCTTATAATTTGATTCACGAATTATTACTTTTTATGTAAGTTATAATTTCAGATCATACCCCGGGCATGCTTGTACAGACAACAATTCCCAATCTGTGTGCCGTATGACCTAACATTTCACAAGAGCCAAGTTCTAACTCTAAAAAATGGACATTGGCACCTCCATATTCTCTCGTGGCCAAGCTTATATGGCGCTTTCACGAATATAAAATTTTCATTGGGCGCACCTCATATGGATTGAAGAAGTAAACATAAATGTTGACTTCCAGAGTATAAAAACCCAAGCTTCAGCGATCACTGAATACAACCACTCACGCCACGCGAACGGGCAATACATAAAACTATTGCTACTGTACAAGAATCAGAACCGGAAAAAGAAAAGGAAGATTTGTAATAACTACTTCTAAAAAGAAAAAAAAAAAACTGTGTTAAATAATAAAATCAATATAATACGCTTCTACAAAAAGAAGTGAAATCCAACCAAAAACATTCTGTAAAAAAATGCCAAGCCTCGCTGGAGCTGCTGGTTTATCTCTAAAAAGTAATGAAATCTAGACAAAGCCGTGCCAAGTTGAAGGTTCCTTATTGCGATTTCTTCAATATTATTATAGTTAATATTGTGTGACTTGGCCGTTGAAGGGTATACAAGGCTACAAATTCAGGTGCTCCATGACACCATTGCACCAATCTGTCGCCAGAACCGCTACCCACTGACCATGGAAAATTGCCACTTGGAAAACGTTGATTCAATAACCAGGGCTTGATAAAGTTGCGCATTTCAAAAATACTTATGTATAGACGAGCCGGAAACGAACAGCAAAAAAGTAATTATCCGTACAGATGGACTTATCATTCATAGAAATCCGTCTGTATGTCTATTTTATATTAGATAGGTGGTCGATTTGACGCTCCAAAAAGAACAGAAGTCATCAATGTCAATGATTTATACATGTCTTAAGTCCAATTACAAATACCAGTATGGGCTATTATTCTCACATAACAAACATAGGTAGTTATAACAGATATAACATTACGTGTTAACAAAATCGCACTAACGTATAATGTTCAACGGCCAAGTCACACAATATTAACTATAATAATATTGAAGAAATCGCAATAAGGAACCTTCAACTTGGCACGGCTTTGTCTAGATTTCATTACTTTTTAGAGATAAACCAGCAGCTCCAGCGAGGCTTGGCATTTTTTTACAGAATGTTTTTGGTTGGATCAACTTGTTTCATTATTCAGTTGAAAATGTCATTGATTTACATGATCGTGTATTGTTTTTTTTTTTTTATTGTGATGTATAGACTGTACCTACTTACAATGCGAGGTTGCTGTTGATTTCACAAAAATGTATTAAATTTTCTTGTTCAACCTGGGTTCGGAGTTTGATTAAAGACAGGCTCCCAGGGTCTCTGATGTCAATTCCGAAGACAGCAAGCGGAATGTCATTGTTATCTAGTTTAGAATTCCAGTCAAAACCGGCAAGTACCTATTGATCAAACTAGAAAATACATATTCATATTTAAAATTGATGTTATTTTATGTTCAACATCCGATTCTTCCTTGCCTGTGCCAGGGCCACGGTAACTCTTTCTTATATAAGCATTCGATTTTCTAGGTTATAAAATCTGTCTATACGGAGCGATATAAGTATTGTAGGTATTTGTTGAATGTAAACATCCCTTCTCTTATAAATCACAACACAGCTCTTTTTAAAATGTTGACAAGTACGTGCTAAAAATATGATTCATATACCCAAACGATACTAGAATATACCGCGGCTTTACTTACCGTTAGCACACTAATATTATAAAGGCGAAAGTTTGTGTGTGTGTGTGCATGTATGTTACTTTTCATGCTCAAACCACTAAAACCAATTTTGATGACGTTCGGTATGGCCGTAACCAATACCCTGGATTTATACATAGGATATTCCTTAATTTTTTACTCGATATTACCGACCTACAGTACACTGATACGATGAATAAAGGAAAAACACAAATCTTTTCTACAGTAGTAGGTACATGATGATGTACCTACTACTAATACATAAGATTTGTATATATATATTGTTTATCAGCCTACATTAAAAGAGCCGGGAATTTCAACTTATATGCTCTCGTTAACATTTCTTCAAAGGACAAAGGGTTCTCAAGTGTTCACAATTATTCACAGATGGACAGACAGACACACGAGTCCAATTTGCATCAACAATATAATTGAGTTAACAATGTATTAGCACAGGTATACTTGAAGATCATATTACCTACAAGTTATGTATCACTGAGCAAATATCTTAATTATGCCTGTTTTAGAATTGCGGGTAGAACGAGCGTGGCGTTTTACCATCGTGTTTGTTTTGTAGGTAAAGTCATAAATGTTGATTTAGTGAATCAGCTTCTATAATAATAATAGAGGGCAATGACCGGTGATATCATAAATACTTTAAATGAGGTTTTAATTTGTTTTCTATATAACATATTTTACATTGAGGCTGTTCTGGCAGTAAAGATACAAAATTTTGTTTCAGTGCCGTTCGTGGAGTAGGATACCTACCTTTAATTCGTCCCTAAAACACATTTCATTAACAATTCAGATATAACTAATTGTGTTCCGTTTTATTGTTGGCTTGAACGTAAAATATTGTCGTTTTTAATTACTATAACGTTGTATGTGGAACTTATAAGAATTATTATTATTCCTTTATTTATATATAAATATTTAAAAATGTAGAATAATATGTATATATAGAATATATACATATTATTCTACATTTTTAAATATTTATATAGGTAAATACATACAAAAACATTTAAAAATATAAAAAAAGTTAAAAAACTAAAACCCAACTACGACAAAAAACGACGCTGAAAAAGTATAAAACAAGATTTTCAGAATACTGAACTGAACAAAGTTGCTAATGTAATTGCAAGTAAATGGACACAGTAGTAATGTCATACAATACTATTCTGAAGTATGCAATATTCACTATGTAGAGATAAATTTTCATGTTTAGAAGGCGTAGTCACACGTTACATATACCTACCTACCGTAGCACTTTGACAACGTGTGACTACGCCTTTCCAAACATGAAAATTTATCTCTACATAGTGAATATTGCATACTTCAGAATAGTATTGTATGACATTACTACTCTCCTCTCCTCTGACCATCTCTGAATTCTCCAGCAATATGCTTAGAGGATTCAAGGCTAAGCAAAACCAAAGTGGACTCAAACTATCGCCCTGAAATATACCTCGCTCGATCCTTATCGGTTCGCTATTCCTCTGAATATGTCGACATCCTGGATAGAGAAGGGCCGTTCTCCATTGTGCCATACATGTCAACAGGAAGGTGCGCAGAGTTGCATGGACTTTATACAACTCTAGCACCCGCATGAGCCATGTATGTGGCACCGAGTCATAGGCCTTCTTATAATCTATCCAACATGTCGACAGATCCTTTCGGGAACGAGGAACCTGTTGGCTAATGACCATACCAATAAGGAGTAGCTCCTTAGTACCGCGGGACCCGTTCCCACATCCATTTTGAGAGGCAGACATGATGGAGTTGCTGTCAATACGCGTGCTAATTTTAGCTTTCAAAATGGACGTAAGAACTTTATAGACCGTCGGTAAACACGTGATCGGCCTATAATTTTTGGGCTCCGCGGTGCTACCTGATTTATGGAGCAGGTGGGTTATTCCTGTTGTTAGAAACTGGGGTAGCGAACCAGACTCTAAAGCAGTCTGGAATTGAGATGCCAAGAGAGCGTGCGACCTGGAAAACCATTTAATCCAAAAGTTATGCAGCCCGTCCGGCCCTGGAGACTTCCAATTAGGCAACGGACGGACTGCACGAGCGACATCTTGGGGGCAGATGGTAATAGCCCCCATTTCTGGTATTGGATCGCAAACTCGCTCAACATCCCGAGTCCAAACACCTTCGGTGTGACTGACAGGCACCGACCAGATATTGCACCAGAATGAACACGTGGCATCATCTCCGGTAGGCACGTGTCAGTGACACCTTGGTCTGATCGCTCCCAAGCTCTATAGACCCGCCTTTCATCGCTATGGAAATTGCGATTCTGAGAATACCGCTCCACTCTTCGCTTGTACCGACGAATACGGTTTGCCCATGCATAAATCTTCTGTTTAAGAAAGTCGATGCGCTCTGTGACGCGGAACTAATAGTCTCGAGTACTAGTATCAGTCCCCGAGAACGCCCGCCTCACAAAGCGCATCACTCTAGGGCGTGTATTGCCCTCCCTGAAACTAATAAGCTTGCCAATGAGTGCTCTAGTCTCTCCGATACGACGCTCAATCCTGCACTGCCAAGCTGGTACAGCTGATTTTGGTCGTGTGGCTCTGTCACTGTCTGGGAATTTGACATGAGCCACACGACATATCGCAACAGCTCCACAGTACATGATTTAATGTGTATCATTCAGATCTTTGCTGTCCTTCAAATAATTAGACAGCTGAGAGTGTAGAGCACACACCAGCGCCTTGTTTTTTTATGCATGGGCAATCGAGGCAAACGTGGTCTAAGTTCAGGCGGAATAGAGCGGTACTCACGGAAAGCATCCTCCAAAGCGCTCCTCAATTTTTCATTGCACTGGGGACTCACGGATATAGCCCTATCATCATCCTCTTCATCAACGTGGTTGGGTCGCGGTGAAACACTGTTAAGTTGTACCGCGACGAGTGACGAAGCAGGCGTAACATGACTATTCCGTGACTCGAGGCGTAGGCGATCAAGTACCACATCATCCAGCATATGGTTACGCTGGATGACCCGCACCTGATCCGACAGTCGTTGCGCCGACACGTTGACAGCTGGCTCAAGCACCTGAAACAGAGAGAGCATTCGAACACGGTACGCGGTCAGGTTGTTCCCTCCCTCTGTAGCCCCATAGTATGAGCGCATGACATTTTCGTTGATGGATTGTATCCACCTCATGCGCTGCACACTTCCGCCGGGAGCTGGGACCCTGTCAGAAGCCGATGGGCCTCGAGGTCCTAAGCGGTCCGGCGACCGGCGTCCTCCCCGTCGGCGAGCAGGTGGTGGCGTCGTTGGCGGAGAGAAATACTCGTCGCTCGAGCTCGACGCAACTACCGCGGCCGGTGTCATCACAGCGTTCACAGTGGGGCTGGAGACCGGCGGCGGCGAGGCGGAGCTGAGCGACGAGTCCGGAGGTGGTGGACGTGCACATCGAGCGGCAGATCGTGTCAACATCTATTCTTTACATATACATTTCTTTTATTATTTTCATAATTATTTGCGTATCGGTGTGGAGGTGACAATGACAAATGTCATTCACAATTTTCCAGGTACATCTTTATTTGTTATTTATGCTATTTTCTGTTATTTATCCTTATGAAATATAATGTTTCTGTTATTTTGTTTTTATTTCACGTATTTATAAATATGAAAACTGCTATAAATAATTTGATATATATTTTGAATATACAAAAAGAAATCAAAAAGAATGTTGACGTTGACGTTGTTGTTGCCTTGTTCATTATTATTATTATTATTTGATTCTTATTTGGTGAGAAATTGTTCCTCGTGGTAAATGTGGATTTTTCTAGATAAGTGCGTGAACATACTTAAATGACTGGTAATTTTAAAAAGAACGGCCACGGGCGAGTCTGTCTCGCGCTACAAGGTGCCATACCATCTGCAGAACGAAATATATATTTTTTGGTGGTAAAAGTGGCAATTGAAATTAATAGCGAACCCCAGATTCCAAAGCTAAAAAGCTTCGGATGATACTGAGATTAACGCTGAGATGATGATGATGAGTGACAATTGAAATTCTGTGAAAATTTCAACTGTTAAGCTATCATGGTTAATTAGATACTGTTTGATGATAGACAGAAGGATACACAGAGGGGTGGACAGTGAAGTATTCATGATAGGGTCCCGTTTGTACCCTTTGGATATGGAGCCCTACAAGTCTTTTGAATATAATTAATAAGTACATTGCTACAACACCATATGTCTTGTTGCTAGAAATAATTTATTGTATTTCAATAATCGACGGGTTCTCGAGTGGCGACCACGCATCCGAAGACTCAGCGTCGTAGGCCCACGACAAGGTGCACCGACGACCTGGTGAAGGTCACAGGAAATCGCTGGATGCGGGAGCCGCGGGACCTGTCGTCATGGAGATCCATGGGGGAGGCCTATACCCAGAAATGGACGTCTTTCGGCCGAAATAATGATGATGATGAATTGATTGTAATAAAATTTATAATCCGGTGAAGCATACATTCTAGACAAGATGCAGCAGCCCTAAATATTCTACGTAAGATATCACGGCTGTCAACATAACAATTAACGAACCGCTTTTCGTCGGAAGCAGTGATTGTGTGCACCCAATCACAGGGCACCCTACATTTGACCTCACATTGTAAATAGTCCCTCATTATGACAGGGGTATACGCATGGTCCCCTGTCCCCCTCGAGTAAGCGATGCAATTCCAGAGATGCCATAAAGATTAGGAAGAGGGTAGCCAGCTAATTAAGATTGAAGTTTTATGTGCATTCCGGGATGTGGAATGTTAATTACATTTGTTTTGATAAAATTTTGATCGAGAACAAAGGGAAGGTTTGTTGTATTGGCTTAAGCTCGTGTGTGCTATTAGTTCCACGGTAGAGTGTTCAGAGTATGATAGGACCAGCGATGTACGACACGAATACATGCAGAAAGCACAGCTAAAAGAAGTCTCTATTCCTACACAGCACTTTGCACACACTAGAGATTACTCCCGTATCGTGGGTACGCTTCATCATCATCATCATCAACCTTTTATCGTCCCACTACTGGGCACAGGTCTCCTCTCATACAGAGAAGGATTGAGCGTAATCACCACGCTTGCTCAATGCGGGTTGGCGATTTCAGACTTATAAAGTCCAGGTTTCCTCAAGATATTTTCCTTCACCTTCAGTCATTGGTGTCCAAGATATACATAGAAAGTACATATAACTTTAGAAAAGTTACATTGGTACTTGCCTGACCTGGAATCGAACCCGCACACTCATACTTGAGAGGTTGGTGTTTTAACCACTAGGCCACCACGACTTTACGGGGGCACGTGGGTACGCTTACAACCATATAAACTCACATACACTAACAGCCAGACGGAACAACTACTTTTAGGTCATACAAATAGTTATTCCATGCGGAAATCGAACCCGCGACACGCAACGCAGTAGTCAATAGCTGAACCACTGCGTTAACCGTCTTTATAAATATCTTGCGGCATGGTAAGCACTGTTGACAGAGATCTCTGTAACAGACAAGTTTAAATACGGTTGGATTATATTATAGTCCTTAGCAGATTATTGAACTGATTTCTACACCTTCTGTGAGAATCTGGGCGGCGAATACCATATCACCTAGCTAGGAGGCCAAATTCATTTCGCTTAACTCGTTCCCATAACTTGTAAAATTACATTTTATAGTTATACCTAGTCTGTATGAACCACACTTTCTCTAACAGTTAAATAAATGATTAAATTAAATTATAGATAGCACTGCTTCCAATAAACTTTGATCATAAAATTACTGTTTGAGTTTTTCTCTCTCTACAGTAAACATTTTAAAGTCAGCAGAATGCAGTCGCCTCAGTTTTTGAACAACATGGTCACTTTGTTTAAATTGATTTAAAAGTAAATTCTACTATTATATTATAACTTAAATTTGTATAGATGAAATTCAGCATGAAGAAATACACCATCTGTGAAAATTTTAACTGTCTTTCTATCATATTTGTGACCTCGGAAACATATCGATCTCGAGCGCAATAAAAAGTGGTAAACAAGCAGTTTTACTGCGCATTGCCCACACTACCCCTAGACTAGTTACCATTCTGTACCCGAAAAGAATAACAGTGCTTGCTTTGCTTGTGCTCGTAAATCAGACCTGATTGTTTATTGGAAAACAACTATTGAGTGTTTTTTTACTATTGCATTGTGAATGACTTCGAAAGATTAGTGTCTAAAAATACACTACCTTATCTATACAGAAATTCCCATCGAAAACGATGGGAATTTCTATACTAAGATCTAATAAATAATTTTTTTAAGGTGGCGAGAAACAACGAAACGATATACGAACTTTTTGTAAGTTGATAAAATGGTCTACTGTGCTAAAAAATTATTATGAGAAGAAATTGTTGTAAAACTACTTGGTCTTTTCAGTACTAAGTACTTTTTGATATGTTGTTCTAATGTCAATATTAAAAGAAATAAATAGAATGACTTACTTTTGAATATAGCAACCATCATATACTGTTTTTACTGTTTTTATTCTTTTCAACATTTATTCAACAATCCCAGAAATGACACAGATTCCAACATACGTTATCAGCACGAGGCTCTGTATATTTTACAATCAAATTTAAAAGGAGATTTGTGGTGGAAAATATACCTAGTAACCATGTCTGCTGCAGTTTCTGGTATGTCCCTAAATGGTATTCCGATGCTTTGTAATAGAGAAGGATACACAGTGTGGAAATTTAAAATGCGAATGTTGTTAATGCATGAAGGATTATTGGAAACAGTAAGCGGAACATTTGAAGGGAATAAGACGCCCGACGATGTACGTAAGGATGAAAAGGCTCTTTCTAAGATATGCCTTACTGTAGATGGTGCTGCTATTTCGATTGTTCGACCAGCTAAGACCGCAAAAGAAGCGTGGGATGCTCTTCAAAAAATCCTACGAGGATCGCAGTTTGGGTCGTAAATTGTCACTGGAACGCAAGTTGTACAGGTACTCCTTATCTGACTTTTCTGACGTAGAGGCTTACTTAACCGCAATAACTACAACAGCACTAGACCTGGTCGATATTGGCAAGACCATAGAAGATAGTTCTCTGGCAGCAATTATATTGGGAGGTCTGACGTCTCGTTTCAAGCCCATGATCATGGCGCTTGAGAATGGGAGCGTCGAAGTCACAACAGATTTGGTGAGGACTAAGTTATTGAGCGAAATGACGAAGGAGACTAAAGATGATGTGACTGCGTTGCAAACAAAACAAGTTATTTGCTTTAGGTGTAAGAAGCCTGGGCACAAGAGCCCTAATTGCCCTCTCAAAAAGAAGGAGAAAAAGGCAAAGGCGAGTTGCTCTACAGAAAGTTGTTCTAAGGATAAGGGATTAGTTGTTTCAAGTTCAGGAAATGTCACGAAATTGGTTTTGGATGGTGTCACGGAACTGGCTTTGTCTGCACCTAATGTTCAGATATCTGAAAAATGGATTATCGACTCTGGTGCGACTACTCACATGACTCCACATGCTGAATGGTTTAATAGTTATCAACCCCATGATGGGAAGATAACTGTGGCAAATGGTAAAAGTTTGCCGGCTGTGGGCTTAGGAGACGTTGCGATTGACACAAATACCAATTACAAGAAGATTTCTAATGTTGTACATGTTCCTGATCTAGATTGTAATTTACTGTCGGTTAAAAAAGCAGTAGAGAAAGGTCTCTCAGTTGTTTTTGATAGTAATGGCTGTAATTTTTATAATTCTAATGATGTTTCTTTTACAAATGGTCCTGTTTTACATGGTTCTATTTGTGGTGGATTGTACACTTTAGATTGTACAGTAAAGCCGCAAAGTGTTTCAGCTTATAATGTTCACACTAATTTGTCCCAGTTTCAGCTTTGGCATAAGCGTCTAGGGCACCTCTGCCGTATTGGTATGGATCTACTCAGAAAAGGTCTAGCTGTTGGTGTGGAGTATACTGAGGTTGACAAAGAACCATGCGTACCTTGTGTAGAAGGTAAGCAGGCCCGGAAGCCTTTCAAAGGGATAAAGTATAAGAAGGCTTCGTCACCATTAGAATTGGTCCATACGGATGTTTGTGGACCCCTGTCCACTGAATCTTTTAAAGGCAATAAATATTTTATTATTTTTGTAGATGATTATACACGTTTTATAACCCTATATTGTATGTCATCTAAGACAGAAGTTCAGAAGTATTTTCGTGTTTTCCAAACACTTGTTGAGAGACAGACTGGCATTAAAATTCGAACCCTTCGGTCAGACAATGGGACTGAGTATGTCAATAAGAAGTTGACAGACTATTTACAGGCTCAAGGGATTCGACATGAAACGTCTGTACCATATAGCCCTCAACAAAATGGGGTAAGTGAACGTTGCAATCGTAGTATTGTGGAGAAGGCCCGTTCCTTGCTGGCACAGAGCTCTCTGTCGAAAGCTTTTTGGCAAGATGCTGTTGAGACCAGTGTTTATTTAAAGAATAGGTCACCTCATCGTGCACTTCATGGTAAGACGCCGTATGAAATGTGGTGTGGGAGTAAACCCAACCTGTCTCATTTAAGGGTGTTTGGTTGTCGAGCTTTAGTTCACGTGCCTTCATGCCAAAGAACTAAGCTAAATATGAAAGCTTCTGAATGTATATTTATTGGATATTCAGACGATCCAAGAAGTTATTATTTCCGTAGCGCGGAAAACCCTCGGAGATTGATTAAGTCACGGGATATTACGTTTTTTGAAAATAACTTTTCAGGATTGAAGGATAAGCCTGTTCAGCCTGATCTTGTTATGAGTCCCAATGTCATTAACTGGTTTTCACAAACTTCTTCAGATACCACATCGCCACTGGCAACTTCTATCTCATCTGCTTCTACATCTTCTTCACCTACTTCAGAAGACGTGGAGATGGCCCCGGTAGAGCAAGCTGAGGTTTTTGTGGACGCGACTGATGAAACGGGTGATGTAGGTAACGTGGAGTCTTCACAATCGGGTGAACAAACTGATCTGTCTCTGGTTCCTTCAAATGAATCCAGTGATGTTTATCCTGAAAGACGATATCCTGTACGAGTACGTAAGCCTCCAGATTATTATTCATACGGCACTCTCGGTGATGACTTGTTATGTGAGGATCCGAAAAGTTATCGTGAAGCTATTAATAGCGTTGATAAAGATAACTGGATCTCCGCAATGAATGATGAGTACAATGCCTTGTTGAATAAGCAAACTTGGACATTAGTGTATAAACCAAATAAAAGGATTATTCCATGTAAATGGGTGTTCAAGATAAAGAGAGACGCGCTCGGTGCAATAGTCAAATATAAGGCGCGACTAGTTGCGAAAGGTTTTAGTCAAGTTTGGGGGACTAACTATAATGAAACATTTGCCCCTGTGGTTCGAAATTCATCTCTGCGTACCCTTATAGCGTTGGCGGCAGAAATGGATTTGAAAATACAACACATTGATGTTGATACCGCATTCCTCAATGGGGACTTAGAGGAGGAAGTGTACATGCAACAGCCTGAGGGATTTGCTGAGCACGGGGCAGAAGGTAAAGTCTGTTTGCTCAGAAAATCCCTTTATGGGTTGAAGCAGGCAGCTCGAGCCTGGAATATTAAATTGCATCAAACCCTATCAAAAATTGGCTTTGCACGAACATCTGCGGAATCATGTGTTTATTTGAAAAAGTTTGGTAGTGAAACAATAATTCTCGCAGTCTATGTCGATGATCTTATTGTCTTTTACAAAGAAAAAAGTTCATTTGACATTGTCAAAAACGACTTGGAAAATTTTTTCTCAATAAAAGATTTGGGACAATTGTCGTATTGTTTAGGCTTAAATATTATCCGTGATGACGATAAAATCGTGGTCAGTCAGAAGAACTACATTCAGGCAGTGTTGGAGCGGTTTAATATGCGAGATTGTAAGGAGATGTCTACACCTTTGGAGAATAATAAGTTAGAGAAAGGTAATCCAACATCTCTTGGCGAATATCCTTACCAAAACTTGATAGGATGTCTCATGTACCTAGCTGTGAATACAAGACCCGATATAGCTTATGCCACAAGCTATTTAAGTCAGTTTAATAGCTGTTTTGATAAAAGGCATTGGTTGGCGGCAAAAAGGGTGTTACAGTATTTAAAAGGTACTATGGATTACTGTATTACTTACAGGAAAGTTGGTGGACATCTGTGTGGATACACGGATGCTGACTGGGCGAACTGTGTGCATGACCGCCGGTCGTACACCGGTTACTACTTTACGCTAGCAGGTGGACCTATTAGCTGGGATTGTAAGAAACAGCCGACGGTAGCCTTATCTTCTACAGAAGCTGAGTATATGTCCTTAACCAGTGCTGCAAAAGAGGCTATTTTCCTCAGACGGTTAGTGTATGACATTACTGATTTTGCTGATCGGGTGATGTTATACAATGATAGTCAAAGTGCACAGAAACTTGTGCTCAATCCAGTCCACCACAATAGAACCAAACATATTGATACGAGATATCATTTTATTCGTGAAAAGGTTACGGAGGGTCTTATAGACATAAAATATATACCTACGGATAAAATGACAGCCGACTTTCTAACTAAGCCCTTAAGGCGCGTAAAACATCTTAGGTGCGTTGTTATATGGGTTTGATAAATAGGTAGAATAATTTTCTATTTATTTTTGGTCGGTTTATATTTTGTATCTATTTAGTCTGGTAGTAATGTTTTATTTTTGTATTATGTTTAGCATTACTACTTTGTCTTTTTTATTTCCATTAAGGGCGGATGTTGTAAAACTACTTGGTCTTTTCAGTACTAAGTACTTTTTGATATGTTGTTCTAATGTCAATATTAAAAGAAATAAATAGAATGACTTACTTTTGAATATAGCAACCATCATATACTGTTTTTACTGTTTTTATTCTTTTCAACATTTATTCAACAATCCCAGAAATTACACAGATTCCAACAGAAATCCGCAGACGTAACATGATTTACATCTCATCACGAACTCCGGCAACATGATTAACCAAAAAAATATATAATTAGATGAAGTTTTTTTGAGCTCATCAGTCGCAGTTAGCTTATGAAATGTCAATTTTCATGATAAAACTTAAAAAAACACATTTTCTCACCTCATAGAAACTTCGAACAAAACCGACAGCGGTCGTCAACCCCACCAAACAAGTTGGGAGAGCGCCATAAAGTTGTTTATGGTACAGCCATGGCGACTAGGACATGACGAAGATACAAGGGTAGCAATGGTCTTCTTATTCTACAACCATGTACACTTCGCCTGCCAAACACAACAGGACGTTTGGCAGGCGAATAAAAATAGTTTCTTTCCTTGTTTATATCCATTATGTCATCAATCAACTCAACCAATTCCCAAACTGTAACACAACTGTCCACCACTACTCCATGTTCATTTTTAAGTTATATTTTTCTCTCAGTAATGTGTGTAATGGAATTAGTCTTGTACCGAATTTGCGCAAGGAGGCGCGATTTTGATCCCCTCTATTTGCACTGGTCTGGTCGTGCCTCGATAAGGACTTTAAGCCGTTGGTCCCAGAAGCCATACGAACATTTAATGGACGTCGTTACGGGTTGTTGGTGGAGCAATTGGTCTAACTGCAATTCTTCGATATCGCCTTCGCGTTGTGGAGGTCAGACGGCAGTCGCTTCAGGTCGCCAAGATAGGACACGACGTCAGCTCCACAATCCAGCATGGCTAGTCCACTACCAATCATTTTGCTTACTATGCAATGTTGTTGATTCCGGATATTTTCCAGATAATTCTATTCCTGATGATGATGTAAGATTGATGCCTAAATAATTATAATTAAAGGTACAATATAAATTTTCTTCCAATTTATATCCTTTGTGAAACAATTCATAAAGAAAATAATTAGAGGATTCTCCTCCCTAGTATATTAATGCCATTGTAGAATTAAACGAGTAAACTTAATTTCGTCCCGTTGTGTTGAAAACAAAAGCACTGCTAGTAGATATGAAGTGATTTACTTAAACACTGGAACGCTACGGTTTCCAGCTACAGACACTGAGTATACTATTCAATTTGAAGAAGAGGTGGTTACAGAAGAAGTGAGATATAAAGTAGGTTCAGTTTGAACAAAATGGAAAATGGTTTGGGAGGAAGATGAGGCAAGAAAAGGTTTGGAAACTGAAGATGGCTGATACGGAAGTAAAGAAGATCATATTGTGCACTATGTTTGTATGTTGCTTGTATTGTATTGTTGTTATTGTGTAGCAATTGTAGATAGACCAATAAATGAAATAAAATAAAATACTGTAAAATCAGCCTATGGTGTTCTCTGTGGGAGAATGGTCCCAGTCCTTGTTGGCTGGCATGCCAAAGTTCAAATTGGTATCCAGTCAGTATAAGAGCAAGAATGTATTATGATATTAATATAATATCTGGCTGTAGAGGGCAGATAGGCAGTCTCTTTTCAGTGAAATACATATTTAACTGAATTCGGGAAGACATGAGTCTGACCTTTAATCCTGAACTCATTCTCAAGGCTAGATAGATAAGATATATATTTTCTTACTAATTCGTTTATTGATGAGGCGACCGTTTCAAAGTCTTTGAAGTTCCATCTCCCGTATTTCCGAAGTTCTTGTTAACCATTGGCTAAGGATATCAAAAGAATAAATACATCACACAGACCTTTTAACTAACTGTACTAGATATGATTTACAGTTAACATTCCGCCCACACACATGAGGCATCAATCTATTCCATTCATTAGAGGTCAACGATACCCAGATACATATAAAAAAAACAGATTCACAATGATAAATCGTGAGAAAGAGATTAATAGCTACTTCAAGTACTACTTTGTTGATTTGTCAAAGACCATGGTTGTCCACCACATATGAGGGTGGGAAGTATCAAAATCAAAATCAAAGCATTTATTTCAAATAAACCAGTTACAGGCACTTTTGAATTGTCAGAAGGTCGATCAGTCAATAAGATGAAGCTAGTCGCCTATTCCAAAGAGTACGTACCTATGGAGAAGAACGGGCAAGAAACTCCATGGACACTCTTTTAAATTTTCAAGCTATTGTTACAAATATTTGATTACATCATTCATGTTGAAATCAACCGTGTGAGAACGATGCAGAAATAAATTGTACGCCGAGAGCGTCCATTATGGAAAACACACAAAAATCAATTCAGAAATTAAAATACGCCGTGGCAGCTAAGAGATGACCAGTCCCCTCCGATGGCGTCTGTTCACGAACATGACGAATGGATCAGCATCATTCAGCTCAACCATATTGAAGGGAACCTAATGACCCAACACACACGCCACCATCAGCGAGACATTTGAGTGAGCATGACATATTCTCAACAGCCAGAGCACTATCACACAAAAATCAATTCAGAAATTAAAATACGCCGTGGCAGCTAAGAGATGACCAGTCCCCTCCGATGGCGTCCGTTCACGAACATGACGAATGGATTAGCATCATTCAGCTCAAACATATTGAAGGGAACCTAATGACCCAACACACACGCCACCATCAGCGAGACATTTGAGTGAGCATGACATATTCTCAACAGCCAGAGCACTATCAATAAAAAAATAAAAAAGACTAACCCAACAAAAAATGCCTTACAGCACATTCGTACATTGTGCTCACACGTTTGCCATGCAATTATACAATACTAAGAAATTGAATCTACACAATGCTAAGATAGTTTTGTCCAAGGTTCAGCAGCTCCAACAGTGTTCCTGAATACTAAGTTTAGCTCCTGTGTAGCTGTACAAGTGCCGAACACCTCTGTCAGCGATACAATTCCGTAACGTACAATATGCTTGGCTACATAGTGTGTAATACAGGCTTTGAATTAATAATATAAACAATTACATATTAAAACTACAAGAGGAAAAATCAGAGAACAATCAGTGTATAAAAATCGGACGCAGCTCAAGCCCAAGCCTTTTTGTCCTCAATATAATCCTTCACACTATAAAATGCTTTTTGACACAACTTACGTTTAGTGAAGGATTTGAATTTATTCAGGCTCAGATCTTGAACCACCTCTGGAAGTCCATTGTAAAAATGTATACATTGGCATCTGAAAGAGCCACCTATTTCCTTGAGCCTTGTTGTAGGTACAATAAATTTGTGCCTGTTCCTAGTATTTATATTATGGACATCACTGTATTTTTTAAACAATTTTATATTTTTATGAGCATACAAAAGATTTTCATAAATATATTGAGACGGCACGGTCAGTACATTAATCTCTTTAAATTTTTCTCTGAGAGAGTGTCTCGGACTTAATTTATAAATTGCACGAACAGCTCGTTTCTGCAAAACAAATATTGTTTGAATATCGGCGGCATTTCCCCATAACAGAATGCCGTACGACATTACGCTATGGAAATAGCCAAAGTACACTAAACGGGCCGTCTCAACATCAGTCAAATTACGAATTGTTCTAACTGCGTATGCAGCAGAACTTAGTTTTTTGACAATTTTTCTATATGTGGACCCCATTGAAGCTTAGCATCCAGAGTTATACCCAAGAATACTGTGCTGTCTTCAGATTTCAACTCTTCGCCCTTTATCAACACTTTAGTTTCCACCTGCCTCACGTGAGGTAGAGTAAACTTAATGCATTTAGATTTTTTCTCGTTTAAGAGTAAATTATTAACATTAAACCAATGGACTACTTTGGAGATCGCGCTATTTACATCATCAGTAACCTGCTGCTGACGTTTCAGTTTAAATAAAAGTGAAGTGTCTTAATGTAAGCACACGTCAATCAGACTAACTAGATTTTGAACTTTTTTATCTACGGGAATTGATGTTTTCTTAACTGCAATAAAATCTGGAGCAACATAAAATGAGTAGAGACATAGACTTATTATATGCATACCGTTGAAGAGGGGAGCCGGTTTCCCGACAGCACTAACCTGTGAGCCTTTAGGTCTAAGCATTTCTAGTTTAGAGTTCTTCTAAAATCGTTCCCATTTTCGCTTATTAATTATCAAAAGACAATGTACGGTCCGGTCTAATGACAGCATTAGACCGGACCCACTATGATTATAAATTACGATTATGCATGGTGAAGTGTGAATAGTGCTTCTGTATTCAACTGTGTAGTATTTTGTTGGCAGTGAGTGTCGCCCAGAACAGTTTGTCACTTTTATTGCTGGTGTTTATCTCTTAAATTAGTTCTGCCTTCACTGATTATGTTCAACTTTTTAATTAATCACGTTTTTCCCCTTATCTCGTACTTTTTGATCATTTTAATGATGTTTGTAGTTGTAAAGTTTCAGCGGAAAATATGTGTTTTGGGAATATTGTTGAAACGTTTCGAATTTCTGTAGTAAAACATCCAAGAGAAACAAACACTCAGCGAGCTCGAAGTTTTTACATTTGAAGTTGGCACTCAGCTCCATCATCAAACTAACTGACTGGATAATCTATGAGCGATTAACCGGCAAATGGATCAAGTTCGAAACACCAGTAACAATTCCGCGTGGGATACGTGAGGAAATTCGCTCGCACCAATTGTGACGCCTTGATTGTATGGAGGTGTTCCAGCTTTATACATATAACATATTATAAGACACAATGCACAAAACCGCGCTAAATGAAGCTAAGGAATTAATGTGATTTCGAAATAAGGAATCATTGTGAATTAGGACCCAGGTGTGTAAATAGTCACGAGACTTCCTAATCATTAGAACGCTCGATAGCGGTAGCAATGGTTCTCCTTTGTATGAAAATTTCTTTATAAAAACCGTAACAATTGACATTTTGAAACAACTTCGATAACAGTCCTTTTTCATTCGCTCAGTAAAGAAGAAATCAATCTTTCCTAACGTTTACAAAAATACTGTAGTCCGGAACAATATTTTTCATAAACTTTTATCAAAAGAAATCCCATAGATCCCCCGTTTTCATTATCGCCATAAAAGATAAACCGTCACCAAACAAAGAAATTCGGAAGGATATACTCGCTTTTAAAAATTTAAACCTCTCTCTCAAAGATTGTATTCAAGCCATCCACATCCCGTTGGCATTACACTTCTAATAAAATATTGTCGACAAAATCCTAATAGAACCATAAAAGCGGAGATGAATCGTGTCTATGGTCGTTTCGCGCCAATTCTCGTCAAGATGGCCGCGGAACAAAATGGTGGATGAGCACTTTGTTTGTAGGAGATGTTTTTGGTGTTTATGCTATTTCACTTTTTTGTTGTTTATATAAAAAAAAAAAACACAACAAAAAATATTTATAAACAAAAAAGGAAATACAGTAGACTGTCGGTATCGGGAGCACGGTTCAAAGTTACCTGTGCTTAGGGTTCCAGAGACAGGAATCTATCTGCGATTCAAGTCGTATCAAGGAGTATTCTGAAGCAGTCCTTGGGAATATAATTTTGAGAGCTAATTTCAGTAAGGGGAAAATCGGTTACCCGGCGATACAAAGACTATCCGGCGACAATCAGCAAACAGTCTTATTTAAATGCTCTTATACATGATTAATATGAGTTGACGACAGAGGCAGCTGCATTCCATAAGCGTCTATGGCAGTTGTTCTCATCTTTCGACATCCATCGCTGCCCGCCATCGACGCATTGGTGTTTGTCATCGACAGAAAGTCACTCGTACGTATCCATACTAAGGAAATGTGTTTTTCGACTACGGATATCATATTGTAGCGGTACCTACAACGCGTCATACTGGCGTCACGGGAATCCTGCATCAGTCTATCAATCAGAGTTTTCTGTGCAACTAGCACGAGTACAAGCTCGCTACATCATCCGGTGGGCAAGTGCCCTCAGACAGCCAGTCTGGTCACAGGATTCTCCCTTTTCTATGGAGGATGAGTGAGTTTTACACGCTGCTCCTCATGCCTCCACAATATAAAGCGCGGGGCTTTAATGGCGACATTAACACATTTATAACGATTTCATTATTTCATGAATATAATTTTAATGTCCTAAAGGTTCTGTATTATTTATTTTCAGTTTTCTAAAATAGCTTCTGGGAGCAACCTGTATAAAACTTTAGCACAGCCATCATTCTCCGCGGAGGTCACTGATTATATCATCCCGTCAATGAAATTAAAACGAATAATTTGCAAAGGATAGGTAGATTGAAAGTAAAATGGGAGATCGGTATGTTGAGGCGCAGGCGATAGTTTTTAAATTACGAATTATTTTATGCTCTTATATTTATTACATTTATTTATTAAAAAAAAAAAAAAACATTGCCCCACACTAGGTATTACTCCTGTATCGTGGGAGCGTTTACAAATATAACTCACATACACAAACAGCCAAACCTGGGACAACTACTTGTAGGTCATATAAATATTTGTTGCGTGCGGGAATCGAACCCGCGAAATGCAGGGCAGCAGTCAAACATTTAACCACTGCGCCAACCGTGTCATAATTTGAATGACTATTGACCAGTAGTTCTACCCGTGTATCAAATTATCACCATTATTAAAATCAGAAAATAATCTGACTCTAACTTTGTAAGAAAAACGTAAAAGAGAGAAAGGCCCCAGGGCTGCGGGTTAATCAGCAATCAGGAGATATCGTGGCCCTGGTTCACAGACAAGTGAAGGAACAGTTTTAGTCAGTAAACATATAATACGGCCTAGAGCGGGAGAGGTCATTTTATAATTTCCCGTCCGGCAAATATAAAACGTAGGAAGACTATTACAATGTATATAACTTCCTCAATATTAATATAACTTCCCCCAATATTAATATAAGTTCGCAAACAATATTATATCATTAGACTGACAATGCCTACTTATTTTATTCGGGCAGTTCAATGGCTGACGGGGGCTACCTACTGCCATTCGAGTTCCATTCAATTTGGGTTCAATAGCGACCTCACTCGGGAAGATTGTGGATGATACGTCACTGTAAGGGATAGTTTACATGAGGTTGACTCGTGACGATTAAGTCGTATGGAGGGAGGATGAGAGAAGTTATAGGGAAATACCATTTACATGTCAATAATGTCACACCATGTGACACCAATCACTGATTACAAGGTAAAGGAAAACGTCTTGTAAGTCTGAAATCGCCAACCCACACTGAGCAAGCGTGGTGATTACGCTCAATCCTTCTATGTATGAAAGGTGACCTGTGCCCAGCAGTGGGACGATAAAAGGTTGATCATGATGAATGATGAATGTTAAGAAAAATATAATTTGATTATTTGTTTTTCTGGTGACATTATAAAACAGACAACTTTTATAACAAAAGGCTGGATGAAAACAATATTCATTAATCATGTTATACGAATATGATTTTAACATTTATGTAGTGATACACATTGTAAACAATACGGTTAGCGGCGAAGATACCATCAATCTGGGTAACTTTGACAGATAAAGGCGGTATTTTACACAATATTTTCAAATTTTAATACGAATATATTTAATTTTGTTAGTGCTCTCATAACACTTTTATCCGTAAATATTAATGAAAACTCATCAATCCATAAAAAAACATATTTTCTAGTCTTTCAAAGTTACCCTCATTACACGGGTAACTTTGACACACATCAAACCATTGATATTATAGCAGTAATAATTATATTTTGAATTAATTTCTGTAACATTGGTTTATGTTTTTTTTTTATAAATGGGAGTAACTGACGAAATAAAACTATTAATTTCCAGTTTTCCTTATACCTATATTTTATAAAATTAGCTATAATCAGTCTAAGAAGTTTGGCATTTTTACCCAAATTTTAAATGAGCATATAAAAACCTTTGAAAACACGTTTGAGACTAAATTTTTTGCTTAACTAAATAGAAAAGAAACTAAAATAATAAAAACAAAATAAATATAGTTATGTTTACTGAGCTAGTTTAAAAATATAAAGCTACAAGAAGTATTTGTAAATTATGTTGGTATCATCATCATCACCAACCTTTTTTTTATCGTCCGACTGCTGGGCACAGGTCTTCTCTCATACAGAGAAGGATTAAGCGTAATCACCATACTTGCTTAATGCGGGTTGGCGATTTCAATCTGAAAGTCCAGGTTTCATTGGTGTCTATTATACTTAGAAAGTACATGTAACGTAGAAGGTTACATTGGTACTTGCCTGACTTGGAATCGAAGCCTAGTACCCATAATTGAGTTGGTTTCATACAAAAAAAAATCGAAACTAGTTCATAGTCACACTGTCAATGTTACCCGAACCAATCAAAGTTACCCAGATTGACTGTAGAGGTTGCTGCAATAAAATACACTTTCAATGGGCAGCCCATTTGACAGACGTCAGACGAATCTTGTTAAAAAAGAGACCGCACATCGTATGTCTTCAAATCTTCTGGAATTTTCTAGAAGCTTCGAGTCACCCTCATTGGCCGGATGGGAACAAGAGGCGTTTGCGCCAAAAGCGTGTAGATTGTCGCAGGAGCAATTACAAAATAGGTTCGCATTATATCATTAATTGTCGTAGCCTATTCTAGAAAATTCTATAGGAAAAAACCGTGCGAAAATCCACTCAATAAAGATTAATTTTATGCGTCAATAACTTGAAGAATGAACAGCGCCACAACATTTGCATCAGAATATAGAATCGATGCATCGTACAGCATAGTATGAATATTGTGACTCACGAACGCAATTTTAATATTGACACATAAAACAAAAGCACAAAAGATCCATTTGAAACAACTTTTACCACACAGTAAAGTTTAAACAAAAAAATATAAGAAAGAAATGGTTATACTGTACTCTAATTACGTCACATATTATCAACTTAAATCTGAATAATTTTGAAGGATATTAATAATTCATTGTGTCATAATATTTATTGCATTACACCGGCAACAGACAGCATCAAGACCTTCGATGTAGACATTGATCACAGTCACATTTAGCACAGCAGAAAAAGGACATAAAATGGCCAGAAACAGACAGTAGCAAATTCTTTGATGAAAACTTTGAGAGCCAAACAAACTCACCGAGGATTATTTACCTGTAGCACCTAGCAGTGACGTTATTATAAGATGCCCTTCCATAGTCAATGACTTCAAATCTATCCACTAGTGCAATGCTTACTCTAGGATGTATATTCGATATGTCTCTTTAATCCTTTCCAATCATAAAGGGCTGTTCTTCCTACAAATACCGCTTTCATACCGCTCTTGATATGCAAATGGCCTCTGTAGCACCACGAGACATGAGGCTACAGGCAGGCAGTGCGAATCTTGCCGTTCATACGATTGATCGAGTTTGGTTTAACTATGTTAGGATCAGTGCATTTCATTCATTCATAATATTGATTGCCCTACTGAAGTGACATTTTTTTAACATATCGTGGTTGAACTATCAGAAGGAAAGCAATGTTTACTGTTAGTGTGTTTATTACACCACTGACTGATTAGAATATGTAAAAAAAGGTTAATGTAATATAGATACATCGGATATAAAAGCTACCTACACCTACCTACTTTTATTCCTGACCTAGTTCAGACAAATTATACATCAGCACTATTTAGAATTAAGCAAAATGTTATAAAAATTATGTACAAAAGCTGAGAATTAAACAATTTATTTATTTATGCATATAAATTTCGGTAATGTGGCGTTTATACATTGTCGTGTTCACATTTTCTGGTGAACCTTCTCGACATACCTTTCCGAGGTAGGATTCATTCCTATAAGGATCAAGCGCCGTAGTGTAGTCATTATTATGTATTATCCAGTACAGATATTATGTACGGTATTTTTATTAGTCAGTCCTTTAAGATTTTCTCTGCGACTTAAAATGTATTTTCCGCCGTCAGTTTTAGGATTGCTTTCCTGCTCTTCGATTGTTACCCAAGGGGTGCCAATGGAATTAACCTTTCTTTGTTCACCCGTTTCTCTGTCAGCAAACTGTATCTCATACTCCATAATAGGCAGACAGTTAAATTTTTCGCATAGTGTATATTGCTGCTATAACAACAAAAAATAAAATTAAACTAAAATTAATAATATCAGGAAACGTGTTTTTTTAGTTGGTCTATATAATTTATATAAACTGCTACGATACACTAAACGTACATATTTATTATATAATCTATGTAAATAGTACACTGTAGACTACCTACACTATTTCTCTCTCCTTCCGTTTAGTATTCCATAAAAAAGGTAGTCTGCACAAGACCGCTCTTAGCTATAAGACCGCCCATTGTGTCACCCTTTGTAAAATCTTTAAATTTATATTCTGTAATCTATATGGTGTATATCTATTCTATATTATTGTAAAATGGCCAGTTTTATTTAAATCATTGACAAGTACCTAGAGGTCATAATAACGTGCTCAAAGTTATTATCGGGTCAAAACTTCTTAAAGGTCAGACTATCGTTAAAAATTTAGCTGATACTATTGTTGGAAAGATAAGCACGACGATGTACTGAATTACGTATGGTGTATCCATAGTGTACCTGACATCCTTAGGAACTGACACTGTGTTCAAATAGTTGAAAATTGGAGTGTTCCAGCCAAAAATCAATTTTATTTGTTTAACATAGGTAGTGAATACAGTTCTTAAATTAAATTTTATCGGTCGCTATGTTATGCCAAGAAGCGTACAAATATTGATACCTGCATACAAAACATAAAGAATCTTAGTCAACTCAAAAGCTGAAGGTAAACATAAGTTAATAATTATATTATGTCAAATTGAAATTCCAGGGTCATTGGTTGCTCAAAAAAGTCAACATGACCCCTGGCACCGGCAAACATGGTAACCCACATATTAGTCAACAAAAGTCTGATATATAGATATGTTTACAGAAGGATCGACAATAACTCAAAATAGTATTGGAAACTCATCATCCACAACACCGCTTTAACCACTGCGGGGTAAAACCTGGATGAAATAGGGGCCAGGTTTTGTCCGCATGGTAACAGTGTTGTCTGCCCAACTCGCCGACGGACGAGTGACATCTTGTCTCCCAGTCAGTCAATACCAAGCCGTCACACCTCGCTCCACTTGTCACCACTGCGCCTTGCACCTGCACTTGCAGGTGACCTGCCCATTTACATTAATGAAGAGAACGCATACGCATTTTTATATCAAAGACTTTTGTAAGTCTTCCTATTTCGACTTTGGTACCTTGGTCATTGGGGACTACTCAGTCCAGATATCCTTAAAATAAAACTCAGCTTGAAATGCCAACATACATATGAATATAGAATCAATACGCTCATTAAACTCAACATAAAATGGCACGATTTCATCAACACCTCTTTCTCGCCCTTTCGGCCTCTGACACTCGACGTATCTCAACTGGCAGCTTAATGAAGAACATTCTATAATAATACGTAATTTAAAAGCCGATGACGTAATGATCACCTTTATATTACTCTTACGTCACTTTATAAATATTTTACTTTGTTTTTTAAACCCGTTTGTAAAAACTATTGGAGAATGTTGTGTGTGGTGGATCTTAGGATATCGATGATGTCAAAGTATTATTACTTCGTCTTTTTTAAATATTTAATTGATTTAATTTTATATACCACCAGTAGAATACGTTTCATTGTGGAATTTAACGTCCATATTCCTTCTATGGTTATTGCCTTTTCTAGTCTCTAGTGGTCGAAACGTGACCACTGAACGTGAGATTATAGGTTCAGTTCCCGGACCAAGAAAAGCGTTATGAAAATTTGGAGCTCTTACTGAAGGAATAGGAAAAACTATAGGTATGCCTACCTAGAGTTTTTCTTTCAGAATTGTTTATAAGTTTATTCATGACACTTAGTTTTAAAAATTTGATTGGTTTGTTTAGATATAGTTTACACTGTTCGATTTAGAATACAATGCAATTGAAATAGTTGACCTTGAGAAATCGTGACTAATTAACCGGACTATCCCGTGATTGCCTAAGGAAAAATTAAAGCCTCCAGCTAGGGCATGACAGAAAACTAAGCGATTACACGCACCCCCTGTGGGGCACGACCCTTGGCTTAGGACGTCACTGGAGAGGGCAGCAAGGGGCGGCAGGATCATGTTTATTATTTTGGATTTATGATCGCAGCGTTTTCTAGTAATACACCGTAGACTGTGCGTACGCGCTTTTACAGCCGAAGTCATAGAAAATAGGGAGAAGGGGGCGCGTCCTGCACTATCCGCACCCCTGTGCGTTAACATCCGTAGTCTGCGCTAAATCCATGCAGTTATTTTATTATTAATTATTTTCTTTTTCTTTCATACTCTTCAGTATTAAATTAGCTTGATGATAAGTTTTCAATTGCAAGGACACTAACTCAACTCCATGTAAACCGCTCTTAGCGCAACGATAAATTGTAATACGTCACGAGCGGTTTTCTGCTAAGTCCGACAACTCCTTGTCGGAGTCGGAAATATCCTTACAATACTCTATTTTACTCGATAAGCATTGCTGTTTCTACACAAAGTATATAAAAGAGGTTCTATAGTTAGCCAGAATTGTATCAAGAAGAGAGTGATTCCGTCGTTTCATCAAGGTCGTCATGTTAGGCTATCTTTTTACGGGCAAATGCTCGAAAAGTTAATTTTATCTCCGCGTCTATTCTTCCTCTGTTGTTTACTACTAGTAATATATTGAGATTACGGGTCCGACCAAGAAGG
The DNA here is from genome assembly GCA_017933935.1 of Sesamia nonagrioides. Lineage (NCBI taxonomy): Eukaryota > Metazoa > Arthropoda > Insecta > Lepidoptera > Noctuidae > Sesamia > Sesamia nonagrioides. The sequence continues at coordinate 491,434 of JADWQK010000742.1, read as the reverse complement.
GTCAAGAATGGAGGGCTCGTTAATTATTTTGTCCACAAATGAAGTTCCTTTAATCTACTAACCCTAGAATTAAGTAATATTTTATTAAATGAGTTATCCCTGTATATATGTATAAATCGTGTTTGGATTCGGTCTCGTGGTTTTAGCATTATTTACGTGGATGTGACTCATGTTTTCCCCATACTTGTTATTTTTTTATGTATTTGCGTTATTTGTATACGTTGTGTTTGTAGCAAATAAACGACGACACGACGAGAAAGGAAACTTCTTAAATAGGTCGAAAACAGATAAGAGTTGTGATCATGACTTTTAAGATATCTATGGCATCAATACCTCACCGGCTGAATACCTAAATAAGCTCGATAATTTCGTTTCAGAATACAGTTGTTGATAAGTAGTAGAAATACCTAGATATTATTCTAACTTTATCAGGATTAAACATCAGACCTTCAGAAACGTGGGTAAGTGAAAGTGCGCTTAATGTGTTATATGTTTCAAAACAATGTCCTTCTGTGCATCTGTGCTAATGCTTATTACACAAATCTACCAAACGAAGTCATTTATGAAGCAGATTTAGGTATAGGTATAATTAATTACCTATACTTTGCGATATCAGAAAGATACCCCAGCTTTACTGGCGTACGCCGCATATACCAATAGAGTTACCTATTATAAAACTATGTCCAAATAGGATGTTTTCTAATATCCACACTGACCAAGCTGTGGGCAAAACCTAAATTCAAAATTCTTCAAGATGAAAAAAAGTTGCATGTATTAATGTCAAAAAACGTTTCGACAATGCCCATTGCAAACTGTGGTAATAAGCTTTCCCCTTCCTACTTAATACTTACCATCAAAGAAGCTGTGCATCCTGTGATGCAACTTAGTGTGGTTCACTAGGAAGTCACTAACCTACTAAACCGTCTCCAGACGTACGGGGAAAAATGTAAGTCCGACTTGTTAAAGTTGGGCTTGACCTAGAGGCGAAAGTACTCGCGTCATTGAACCGATGGCGCGAGGAAGAGCGGACACGGGGCTCCAGTCCGGTGCAGCAGCAGATCGAGCTGCACCGAGAGGAGCTCCGTCAGGTCCTGGTGGCGGACTGGCGGCAGAGGCTTATGCGCCCTACCGCTACCGTCGAGGCAATCCGGTCAGTACTCGACGACAGGCTCGGGAGGAGGCACGGCTCCCTGTCATTTAGGGTGACGCAGGTACTGCCGGGGCACGGCTGCTTCGGCAAGTACCTGCGACGCATAGGCAGGGAGCCGGACGCTCGGTGCCACCACTGCGTCCAATGTGGGGAGGACACGGCGCAGCACACGCACTCCGAGTGTGTGGCTTGGGAAGATCAGTGCCGTGTCCTCACAAACGAAGTAGGAGGCGACCTGACGCTGCCGGCAGTAGTGCGGAGGATGGTCAATAGCCCAGAGTCGTGGGACGCGGTGGTGTCCTTCTGCGAGGACGTGATGTAGCGGAAGGAAGCTGCGGACTGGGAGACGGAGATCTCAACTCCTTTCCCGGGCCGCAAAAGACGACCGGGCGCCGACGAAGGGCGGATATGCCCTCTTCCAGCCCCCATGAATGGGTCCAGGGGCGAGGGACATGGGGAAGTCCCCGCCCCCTTATTCATTGGACCCCGAGGCGGATGTGTGTCGGCGTGCGCCTCAGAGGCGATGCACGGGGTAGTTTAACACCTCACTACCCTGTGCAGGAGGCGAGGCCCGGACAGACCGGGCCGGCACGATAGTGTGGGGCCGCGGCAGATGCAAGGACTCCCGCTGCTCCGTGCGCACGTCACCGGAGAGACACTGGGGTGGTTTTAGTCAGTAAAAGTCTGACAGACCCCGTCCCCCACCCCAGAGCGGTGGACATCCATTGAGGATTTTCCACCCCGGAACAAAAAAAAAGAATATCTTGGTGGAACAGCATTAGGGTATGATTGCGTACCTATAGCTGTTAAAAATTATGCTTCACCTGTCACTTGCCAAAGAGACCTCTGCGATGCCAGCGACAATGCTTTGGAAGTGCCAAAGTTTAGGGAAAATAAGTTTTTAAAAAACAGTCGTGTAGCTACAAGACGAAGAAGGAGATGTACTAAGTAATTTTAAAGTATACAGTAGTCTTTTAAAAGAGCACTTCATTTCTACTTACTCCGTGTTTCTTCAAAGGAAAGAAGTAATGAAGTTCTGTGATCACGGTGCTCGGTTTATTTTCATTTATCTTTTTGTTTTTCTTTTTCAAGATGAGCAGTAACGAGATGGTATTGTTCTACTTGAAGAGATAAGCTTTAGGCCTTATGTTAAGGTTTATGTTAAGACGAAAATGTTATTATAAATTTGATTAAAATGTTTCTGTGTTAATCATTTTGTCAAACTTCAAACTCATTTATTGCCAACTCATTCACTTATTTATTGTCACCTTACATTAAAAATATTGAGCCGTTGTAGCCTAGTGACAACGGTCATGTGGCCTAGGGATTAAAACACCAGCCCCTCAAGTATGAGTCAGCGGGTTCGATTCCAGATCAGGCAAGTACCAATGTAACTTTTCTAAGTTATATGTAATTTCTAAGTACATCTTGGATACCAAAGACTGATTAAAAGGTGAAGGAAAACATCTTGAGGAAACCTGGACTGGAAATCGCCAACCCGCATTGAGCAAGCGTGGTGATTACGCTCAATCCTTATTTATTTATTTATTTATATATTTATTTTTGTATGAAAGACCTGTGCCCAACAGTGGGACGATAAAAAGGTTGATGATGATGATGACAACGGTCGCGACCCACAAGTTATAGGTTGTAACCCTAACAAGTACTTTATATTGTGAAAATAATTACATCACCATTACTCCAATAACGGTAAAGGAAACCATCGTGGAAAAAACCGCTATCTCCTAAAACCAAGGATTCAAAGACATGTGACATCTACCAACCCGCACTGGGCCCACGGGGTTGACGGTTGCCTACTCCCTCTCATAGCCTGCCTGCCTGTGTAAAATAAACGGTAGGCATGTATATGATTTACCTACGTACGGTACGACTTTACTACTGAATTCCCGGAGTAGCAGGAGAGGTATAGGTAAGTTGTAATGTAATGTACATACTCACATTTATTTTCACTTATTCCTACAGGTCAGAACAGCATTCTATTACTGTTAGGCCTGTTCTAATTATCTTCCATGACACCAGGTCATGTTACTTATCGAAAATCAGTACACAGATACATCGCCCTCAATTTTAACGCAAAGTTATGACGACTTAGTGACATCATTGGGTTGGAATATGTATGTTATCACTTTTTAACTTTTAAACACAATCCTTTTGGTTTCATTGTATCAAACATGATTTTTATTAATGTTCTGACAACACAGATTGCTACGTTGCCATAACAACATTTCTTTCAAATTATTGTTGCGGTATTTCTGAGACATCTATTAGATCAAGATAGCAGACTGTCTTGTCAGACTGACTGTTAGATCATGTGATCTAGCAGACAGTCTGTCTGGACGTCCTCTAAATCGAGATCCTACAACCAACAACCACACTGACGTCTTCTAAATAAAGATCCTACATCCAACAATCGGACTAACATCAGCTAGACCAAGATCCTACTTCCAACAATCGCACTGACGTCCTCTAGATCGAGCTCCAACAAGCAAAAACCACACTGATGTCTTCTAAATTAAGATTCTACATCCAACAATCGGACTAACATCAGCTACAACAAGATCCAACAATCAACATCGCAATAATGTCTGCTAGATCAAGATCCTACATCCAACAATCGGACTAACATCAGCTAGAACAAGATCCAACATTCAACATCCCAATAATGTCTGCTAGATCAGGATTCTACATCCAACAATCGTACTGCCATCTGCTAGATCAAAAGTCTAGATCCAACATTCGCAATGACATCTGCTAGAACAAAATGTCGCAAACAAAAATACGTTAATAAAAAGTTATAAAATCCATTAGATTATACTGCCAACAAATTACCGTAATGAGCTACGTTTTTACGAGAGTCAACTTAAAATACATTAACCAGAGGTCAAGGGATATAATCTAATTTAGGCTCTCCTACATTACGCAGTAATTTGAAAACGTTTGAATTTCAATAATAAAGTCATTCATATTTCAGGGAATGAAGTTTGAATTACAGTTTCAGAACTTTAATGGTTGGTTACTTAAAGTCAATATTTACTCAATCAAAATTTGTTCAATATTTTTACAAATGGCAACATTAAAATCTCATTTAGCGAGTTGTTGAAACCATTTACGTTTTACACTTTAATTGTGTTTCTATAAAGTTAATTCAAACAGTCGATTTAACTCGGCGTCTCTAAGGGCGGCCGCAAACGTAACAAGGAAACCTGGTGGTGGGACGACACAGTCCAGAGGGGGACTAAAGTGAAGAAAGCCCTCTTCAAAACGTGGCAAGCGACCGGATCTCCTGAAGATCGCGACGCATACAAGGTTGCCAAACGTGCCACCAAAAGAGCTGTAGCCAGAGCCAGACGAGACCACTTGCAACCCCTCTACGAGAAGTTGGAATCGTCTGAGGGGCAAAAGCTCATTTACAAGTTGGCACGTTCCAGGGTCAAAGCGGCACAGGATATATCCAAGTGCCGTTGTGTAAAAGACCCTATGGCATCCTGCTATGCGAGGACCTCGCGGTGAAGGAGAGATGGCACTCGTACTTTCACGAGCTGCTGAACAAGCAGCATCAAGAGGTGCAGACACCGGAACTCCCTCCGAACCTTGGACTAGTGCCTCTGATAACAATCGAGGAAGTCCAAACGGCTCTTCGTCGTCTCATCGGAAAGCTGTCGGAGCTGACGGAGTCCCCATTGAGGCCTGGAAGGCGATGGGTCCTCGCGGTGTGGGCATGTTAACTAACTTTTTCAATCGCGTGCTCCTAACCGGCAAAATCCCGAGCCAATGGAGGCTGAGTATCATTACTCCAGTCTTTAAAGGTAAGGGCTCGATACAGGAGTGTGGCAACTACCGCGGTATCAAGGTCACGTCCCACACCATGAAGATTTCTGAGATGATCATAGACTCCCGAATCCGGCAGGACTGTGCTGTCTCGGAGTGGCAATATGGGTTTCGGCCAGGGTACCCTATCTTCGCACTAAAGATCACCATGGAGAGATACAGATCGAATAACACGCCTCTGCATATGCTCTTTCTAGATATGCAGAAGGCCTTCGACTGTGTCCCTCGCGGGGTGATCTAGTGGGCACTGAGGTCCAAAGGGGTACCTGAAGTCTATGTTGTGATAATTCGAGACATGTACCTCAATTCCGATTCCGTTGTTAGGACCGCTGTTGGCGATACTAAACCCTTCCCCATCACCGTCAGAGTCCACCAGGAATCCGTCCTTAGTCCGTTTCTGTTCAGCGTGATATTAGACGTCTTGTCGGACAGCATCAAGGACTCACATGAGCAGCCTCCCTGGCTACTCATGTATGCTGACGATATCGCGCTGGCGGACGCGGACAGGGAACGGTTGGTGCGGCGTGTGAATGCGTGGAAGGACTCGCTTGAGAACGGAGGTCTGAAACTCAACGTGGCGAAGACCGTGTACTTGGCCAGCAACACGACAGACCCCATGTCTGTGCGCATAGGCGGAGACATGGTCGAGTGCACGGATCAGTTTAAATACTTGAGGTCTGTGCTCCACGCGTCCGGCGACATTGATTGCGACGTCAAGGCACGTATTTCCGCAGCTTGGGCGAAATAGCGTGAGGTGACAGGTGTCATTTGTGACCCCAAAATGCCGGTTAAGCTTAAGGGGCAGGTCTATAAAACCATCATTAGACCTGTTCTCCTGTATGGCAGTAAGGCGTGGCCTGTGCTTGAGCGACACAAACAGGAGCTGCGTGTCACGGAGATGAATATGCTGCGGTGGTTGTGTGGAGTTACGCGGAAAGACCGCATCAGGAACTCCCACATCCGGGGCAGCCTTCGTGTCCGTGACATTGCAGACAAACTGCAGGGGGGACGCCTACGCTGGTACGGCCACGTCTTACGCAAACCGGCATGTTACGTGGGTAACAAATGTCTTGCCATGGCGCCTCCGCCGGGCCGGAATAAGCGGGGTAGACCAAAGAAGTGCTGGCTTGACGTTGTAAGAGATGACATGCGTGCCAACAAGCTCTTACCACAGGATGCTAAAGATCATGCGAAATGGAGGAGAATGTGCAGAAAAGCGGACCCCGGGCTCCAACGCGAAAGCCGCGGATGCAATCGGGATAAACGCTGAGATGGTGATGATGATGATGATGAAATATAAAAATAAATATAAAAAGTAAAATGCACCATTCATTGTTTTTCGTAATTTTGATAACATTTCTTTTTACAACAAATAAATTTATCCAAAAAACTGTTTATAAACCCAAAGCACAGTATCTATTCAGAAACTTTTAAGTTTTCCAACCATCAGATTATTTATTCTTTAACTTTGTGTCACACTCACACACACTACCGATACTGTGTAGAAAAATTAAGAGCTTCGTATTTACTTGCTGACTAGATTAGATTTATAAGAAACGCATTATTTAGAATCTCAAAATATTAACACTTATTTAATTTTAAATGTGTGTCAAAATATCGAAAAGATATGTTATAATGTCAGATTAAATCATTGTCAAAAAGGGCCCATACAGTTCCAAAGTTACAAAAAAACAAAAGATTTAATTTAGTAGACACAAGAATAAAAGAAAATAAAGTAAAACTAAAGTCGGTTCATCAGGCCGCTCCTTTCACGCGCAGATTGATGAATAACCCGAACACAGCCGCGCCCGACCTGTCTGTTATCATTTTCAGGAATACAATACCGCAATACTATATTGATTTCATTTTATTGGAATTTCATCTGTTATTTAATACTGTCGAAACATGATTCAAGCTTGCTGCATATTCTACCTAGATATTCCTTCCAGTTCAATTTGTTGTCAATTATAAATACCACTAAATGTAAAGCTAAGGGTTGCAAACTTGTAGGTATTGCTGTGTCTAATAGCTGATAAATAGTATGATTAAAGATATTTTATTTTGCAAATAAGGGTACACGTCATGGTAGTACATAGTATTAATACGAACAACCATATTTCGCCAATTATAAAGCATGCAAAATTAAAATGTTCACAATTAAAAAAAAAATATTTACATTAAATAATCTAGTTCTAGTTCACCATCCACTCAATAATATAATTCCACCAATAAATACAATAGGTAATTCTATTTTAATGTCGTCAGTCAATAATATAATTATTGTCACAATTTCTAATAATTATTTAAATCCTTACCAATAGTAATATATTGCTAACAAATATGCACATGTAAACTTAGAAGCTAAATGATACGAAATGTAAAAAAAAAATAATGAGAAGCCGCGGGCGGAAAGCTAGTACATTATATAAAATAGTCAACTAAAATCTTTCTCCAACAAAAAGTGTGCAACACCATAATAAGCCTTGTCTACTAAAAAAATACAAAGACTTTTCTTAAACAATTACAAAGTACTGACCTTCCAACGACTTGATATTTTAATATAAATCAATGGTGCCATGCATCAGACACCCCGCGCATCAGAGTTGTTCTAGCACCAGAGATATACGCCTATTCCTTGGAAATAAATCAGCCATTCAACAATTACATCGACTGACAAGTTACATGTTTGAAGTTGAACTATTTTGGTTTTTTCGGTAGTAAGAAGATTATTGGCCGCAGCCAGTTGATAGCATTAATTAATTAATTGTATCAAATAAAATCTATCATGCAATATAAAATGAACCTTTGACTTTTCAATCGTCGGGCATCTTTAACCTAAAGCACAATTAATTATATTGGTTTAACAGCTTTTGTATTTAAAGTCAAATCAGTCATATTTATTCTAAACAACGGTCCTTTGTAGTTTAAACAATAAATTCTAGTCTCTCCAGCTTCCCACCGAGAGCGGCGCTCGTAAACCTTCAGTGAACAAAAACAAAACTGCTGGATGTCAATCTCAATTATTTTATCCCAATTATGACGCTCTCTTTCCGCACTAATTGGGCCTCAATGGAAATCGATAAAGGCTTTATAAATCCAGTATAATGTATACGTTATTCTAAGAAAGACTAAAATATATATTAGCAATTAAGTAAGCTCGGTAAACTTAAGGTCGCCGGCCTCACCACTATCGAGGCAGTACTGGCGTACTGGCTCGGGAGAAAGCACCGCTCCCTAGCTTTTCGGGTGACACAGGTGCTCTCGGAGCATGGTTGCTTCGTATACAAGTAGACAGACGCCCGGTGTCCCCACTTCGTCGACTGCCGAGAGGACACGGCATAGCATACGCTGGCAGAGTGTCCCTCTTGGGAGGAGCCGCGCCGTGCCCTCATCTCTGAAGTAGGTCTTGACCTGTCACTGCTGGCTCTGATCGAGTCGATGGTCGGCAGCGAAGAGTGCTGGGATGCGGTGATTTCCTTCTGCGAAACAGTCTTCTCACAAATGAAGGCTGCGGAAAGGGAGAGGGAGATCTCCTCCACCTGGCCTTCAGCATGCGGTGTTTACCGAGTACGATGCGCCAGATGTTGTTGTGGCGGGTCCCCAGATCAATCTCCCTCTGGCACATCATCGTTGGTCGTGTTATTGGGTTAACATTGCATCACCTCGCTCAACTGCTGTCTTCCTTCCTAATCGCTCAGTTTTTTTTTTTGAGTGAAAGCTCTTAATAATCTAGCGCGCTTTACCATCCACGATTGCGTATCAGCTTCAGACGGGATTGCGGTTAAGCAATAGTTTATAACTTAAAAAAAAACATATGCAAGAAATAACGTTGTATAACCAAACCATTAGTAGGTTCCTTTCCTCCAATTCCTTCTAAAAGCAACTATTTGCCTGTTGGATGTAAAATCTAGTACTTAAGTACCAACTCTCACTCACTCTACCTCATGCGTATACAACTGACATACATAACTTCTAGAAAAATAGCCATGTGATATAAAGATCTGTACCAGATATAAAATATGACGACTTTTCGTATCCATTCCGATCACAATTTCCGATGACAAATACTTGAAAAAACAAACATTGTTTGACAATATAACGTTCAGAAATAAACTCACAGTTCGAATTCAAAAGGAAATGCTCAAATATTTTGGTTGCCGAACGACATTGTATCACAAAAAGAATCTAATCTTTTGGAATGCTCCGACCAGCGTGAAAACGACTGACGCAGTCAAAACGTCAAAATATACCCGCATTTTTCATTCGTTTAAATTTTAACAAAGTTACTTTAACACCTGAAAAAAATTCCAACTCCCTTCTGCCATCATCGTAAGGTTTATTACAGTTTGTATTTGAGTTTCGAAACAGTAAAACAGTGTGTGAATGTGTGCACTAACCGTACCAACCAATCTCTTGTATAAGGCTATGCTGCGTTTGCTGCGACTTTTTGTCGCAATGTCAGTAAAGCTCAGATTAATCTTAAAGCCTGGCGATTTTATGTCGCCACGCGACTGTATTTGAATTTCGAATTTCAATGCTTTATTGTTATTTTTGTTGACAGGAAAAAATGAGTTGTGTTTGTAAATTAACTGAAGACAAATTGGCCGGATTTAATTTCTGGATTGCTTGTTATGAAGATGTTATTCAAAGAGATGTTATTCATCCTCCTTGTGTTTAATAAACAAAGTTTAATTGTCTTACATGTAATGCCACTAGTTACAAAGATTTGACATTTATATTAATGTGAAGACTATATGGTACTGCACGGTTGGTCTCATGGGTCCAAAGTCAAACAAAGTGTTATTGAGTTTTCCATTAGGAATTTCTTTAGGAACAGTCTGGAGTTTGGGATTTAAAATGATAAGCCGTTAGTCTTACGCCTGTTCTCACCTTGGACGTGTGTTACCTAGCTAATCTCTATTAATATTGGCCACTGTAACTGAAAACGGTATGGAGATGCTTTTTTTATGGCCTGGTAGTATGAATAATTTATGCGGCCCAGCCAAATGTACGTTTTCTGCTTCTTTCGGATGCGCTCAATCTGTAGGAGTAGGTAGAGCACAGCACAAGCACACAACTGAACAACTGAGCTTTTAGATAGCAACTGGTGTGACGATAATAACGACAGATAGCTTAAAAGTCATCTTCTTTAAGCGTAGGGATTTTCCCACCATTGAACTTTATTCAAAGGCCAAAGTGCTGACAGTTAGACAGCTTTCTGTGCTTCGCGCTATGTTGCGGAAACACTCCACCCTGCGTCTAGATGTTACTAAACTTAAAAGACGAAAAGGCATTCCTGTATGCGAAATAGTCCAATGCAGTTCCATGTTTGCCAGCCGACAGTATGCAGCGACTAGTTCTCGACTGTATAATAAAATTCAGAAATTTATTCCCACCTACTCCCTGACTAGACACGAAGTTAAAATGAAACTTACAGATTTGAGATTGGTTGCACAAGTTAACCTATAACGAAACCGAGAATCTTATTTCTATTCTCTTAAATTGATAATCCTATACTGTATTTTAATTAAGGCGTATTTGTTTTGTATTTGTATTATCTGTATTTGTGTCATATAAATACTGTTGTAATTATGAAATAAATGGGATGCAGTACCTCTTGGGATCCTTTTGTAAAACTTCAAAAAATAAATCACTTAAAATTCATTCACACAATATATTTCCAAACAAGACTCAATAAACAAACAGTTATATAAAAACACATCTTATAATTTTCTTTATATTCAAACCATACTCTGTCACAACATTTTTGCTACTGCTGATGCTACCGAAACAATTCTTACACAGAAACAATAAAACATTTTTACCTGTCTGCCTAATCTTCCAAACTCAAATATATTTAATTTCTTTATAAAATGTTAGCTGCCAGAGACAATAATAAAATTCAACCTCAACAAGTACCTACTTGCACGTCCTCTTATACCAATTGTGTGTCATACCTTGAGGAACCCTGGCTCCTAAAATACAGGATTTTGTCATAGTTTAGGAGGCATCAGTTCGCCTTCGCCAGGTGACTCTGTGTACAGTAGTTTTTAATCGTGTGTACTTATGTGTTTTTATTTTAAGTGTACTAATAAAATATTATTATAAATTATAATCATAGCAACCGAGGTAACGAATATCTTCTGCATGCCCTATGTCGAAAAACAAAATATTTTTATTTCATATAAACCAACCATGGGCAATTATGACACCCTAGAAGCTAGGTGCACGATTCCAATTGATCGTTTCCTATGGAAAAGAGCCGTCCAGAAACTCCACAGTCACAATTACTATAAGACCCAAATGCAACAATCGTAACATTTTTTTCTAATCTTCGTCGCGCCACTTTACCCACCATGATAGTTTTTCCCAGGAACTGAACCATTCACAAATTAAAGTAGTTTTACACGTTTTTATAGACTTATTTATTACACGTTACGTGTATTATCTATGTATTTATAACAGCAAATCGTAGTTTGTACAAGTAAGCAAAAAACAGCACGTTTGTAAAATTACTGTTGTTACTGTTCACAAAAGTTTTTTTTTTACATTTTATGTATCTAATATTAGACTAAACTGGCTCAGTTGCTATAGAATTGTCATTTTATTTACATTTTCTTTTTACCACTATCCCAGCATTATTTCGATCCAGCATGTTCCTTCCCTCAGTGAAATGCCCCTAGGTCCATACGCCTTACCTTGTAGTCACTTAGGTTTTAAGTCGGCTCCACGCAATATTTTGCAGGTCTACTTACAAATAACCTTGTAAGTAGACCTGTACTATTGAAAGCATATAAAACGTTTGTTTCATCAACTATATGTTTTGGTATAATGTATTGGGGAAATTCCATCGATAAAGACATCGCGTTCAAAGCCCAGAAGAGATGTTTGCGTGCTGTGTTTAAGCTAAAACAGACTGATAGTTGTAGACCCTTATATAACAAATATAAACTACTCACTTTGCCTTGTATGTTACATTTACGAGACAAAAGTATTCACAAAATCAAACATGCAAGGAAACAAATTTTCCAACATTGAGATCAAAAAGACGATATAGAGAGATATGTGCTGCTCCACACAAGACTGCACTATACTCAAAGAGAGAGAGTAGAGTACCAAATAAATTAAAAGATCTTGACAGCATAGGTACATCATTTTAAAAAGACTCTTTTTAATCTGCTGTGCGAGAAAACTTATTAAGTGCTTAGTGAATACTTACATATGTTAATACTTACTTCTTAAGTCGTGGTAGCCTAGTGGTTAAAACACCAGCTTCTCGAGTATGAGTGCGCGGGTTCGATTCCAGGTCAGGCAAGTACCAATGTAACTTTTCTTAAGTTATATGTACTTTCTAAGTATATCTTGGACACCAATGACTGATGATGATGATGATGAATACTTAGAAGATTAATTATTAATAAAAGGAATTTAATATTTTGCTTATATTAATTATTAATATAGTTAATATAAGGAGAATTTCATTATTAAGGAATTATTTTATCTGAGGGCACGGCAGTGCCCTCGCCAAGTCGAGCGCGAAGCAAACACTGCCGTACCATCTTTACCCGAACCATTTCGCTGCATTTTCAGGCCCCTAATTAAGAGCCTCTGGATTGTACCAGAACGCTGAAATTTTGGTCGTCCAGTAAGCTGTATTTACACACCTCAAATCTAAAATTGCAAGTCTGTAGCTCATTCAGTTCTGAAGTTAAGCGAAAGTAAATATCCGTGTTTTCGACACTCACTCACTCATGATCATCAAAATAGAAGTAGTACTTCCCATAAACTCAGAGAGCTGAAATTTGGTGCAGAGCCAGGGTTTAATGGTCACATAAAGGGAAAAATATAAAAACTAGAATGATCGAAGATATGAAGTACCTGGTGACCTTGATTAGAAAGCAGAAGAGCCCAACCAAACTAGTAGAGATTGACGTATCACCGTCAATAAAATATTCAACTTGGTGGGCCGCTTCATCAACTGACTTCAAAAAAAGGAGCGGGTTCTCAATTCGTCGTAATCTTTTTTTTTTTTAATTAGGTATGTTCACCGATTACCCTAAGACGCCTGGATCAATTTTCAAATTTATTTTTGTTTGAAAGGGTATACTTTCCAGGTGGTCCAATAGTTACCAGGTCAGGATCTGATGATGGAAGACCAGAGAAATCAAGGGTAACTTTCAAAAATCGTAGGGGTGACTAGTGCATTTCTAAGTATTTTCAATAAGTATTAGAAAACACTACAATTTAATAAAGGTACGGAGTAGATCTGATGATGAAGCTGGGAGACAGTCGTGAGAACTCCTCAACAATTCACAGCAGCTACCTTGTGTTTATGTTTAATAATTTGTATTGATGAGAACTTTACACCTCGATGGCTTGTGACTGTCATAAAGGCTCTGATGATGAAGACAAAGGTCAGTCCCACGTACTCCTCAACGGTTTACAGTAGCTACTTTGTGTTTGGACTTATATCATTTATATTCATGAGGACTTTGCACCCATATGGGTTATTGTTGAAATAGTAAACATCAATCAATTCACTTGTTTCTAAACGTAACTTGTTAGTTCATATATATTAATGTGTGGCGCTAGTGTGTTCTGTTCTGTAAAATCTTTACCGTGCATTAAACGTTGTTAAACTTATAATTCTTTATTAATTATTTCCAACAGGTTATGGGCCCAGACCATATACCTAAATAGATTGAAAGTTTAACATTTATTGTAGTGAAAGTATCGTACAGTAGTGAATATTTCGTAATTTCATCGAAAATCGCCCCGAAAAAAATGGCTATGACTAACCTACAAATTGAAAAGTTAGCCGGGCGGGATAATTATTCTACTTGGAAGTTTGCGGTAAAATCATATCTTCAACATGAAGATTTATGGGAATGTGTCGATCCGGGCACCGAAGTCGACTCTAAGAAAGATGTAAAAGCCAAGTCAAAAATCATTTTGTTGGTGGAACCAATAAACTACGTCCATATTGAAAATGCACAGTCATCTATAGAAGTATGGATGAACCTGCAAAATGCTTTCGAGGACTCCGGGTTATCAAGAAAAGTCGGCTTATTGCGAGATTTAATCAACACAACACTAGATAACTGCGCCAGCGTCGAAGAATATGTGAATAAAATTATGAGTACCGCATATAAATTACGAAATATCGGTTTTCAAGTCGATGACGAATGGTTGGGAACACTCATGTTGGCGGGTTTACCTGATAATTATAAACCAATGATCATGGGTCTGGAAAGTTCCGGCATTAAAATTTCATCAGACTTCGTTAAGACTAAACTTTTACAGGAAGTGAAAGATTCCGCGTCTTCAGCGTTATTTACAAAGCACAAGAATACCTCAAAAAACAATGCCAAGCCAAAAGGAAAAGGCCCGCGCTGTTTTAATTGCAATAAATATGGACACTTTAAAAATCAGTGCACAGAGAAGAAACATAATCAAAACAGTTTTTCAGCAGTTTTTTCAGCTTATAGCAATGTAAACAAAGATGAGTGGTACATTGACTCAGGTGCTACAATGCACATGACGAGACGTTCTGACTGGATGTATGACATGCAAGCATCTCCGATTCAGCAAATTAAAGTGGCTAATAATGATGCGGTCCCTGTGCAAAATATTGGTAAAGTAAACATTCAAACTATTTTTAGCAAGGATGATTGTCCAATCCAGGTAAGAAATGTTTTATATATTCCTGAGCTGAGTGTAAATTTATTATCAGTCAGTCAATTAACCAAGAATGGTTGTAAAGTAGAATTTACTGAGAAAGGCTGTAACATATATAATGCCAATAAGATTCTTATAGCAAATGCAAGACTAATTGATAACATGTATAAATTGAATACTGTTTCTGTGAATGCTTACACTGTTGCTTGTGAAAATAAGACTGATATTATTACATGGCATAAGAGAATGGGGCATTTAAATTTAGCTGATGTAAGGAGGTTAGAATCATGTGCTGAGGGTATAACTATAAAAAATAAAAATGTTAATACTGTTTGTATACCATGCTGTGAAGCTAAACATACACGATTACCGTTTCCACATACTGGTTCAAGAGCAAAAGCATTACTAGAAATAGTACATACAGATCTATGTGGTCCGATGGAGACATCATCTGTGGGTGGTGCGAGGTACTTCATAACCTTTATAGATGACTATTCCCGTAAAGTATATGTATATTTTCTCAAGAACAAAACGGATATTAAGTCAGTGTTTCAAAAATTTAAAGAAGAAGTAGAAAATGAATTGGAAAAGAAGATAAAAATAGTAAGAAGTGATAACGGAAAAGAATACTGTAATAAAAAGTTCTCTGTTTTTCTGGCAGCTTCCGGCATCAAGCATCAGACCAGTACTCCCTACACGCCTGAGCACAATGGGCTAGCGGAACGAATGAATCGGTCATTGGTGGAACGAGCAAAGTGCATGTTATTTGAAGCAAAGCTGCATAAACAGTTGTGGGCAGAGGCGGTCGCTGCTGCTGCCTATGTCATAAACAGATCACCATCACGGGTTTTAGCTGAGGTAACTCCCTATGAAAAGTGGACAGGTAGGAAACCAAACCTTTCAAATTTAAAGATTTTTGGTTCTGCGGCTATAGTACATATCCCAAAACAAAAGTGCTTGAAATGGGATCGCAAGTCGAAACAATTAATTTTTGTGGGGTATTGTGATAATACCAAAGGGTTTAGGCTGTATGATCCTGCAAATAAAAAGATTATAATTAGTAGGGATGTCATAGTTATGGAAAACTCATTAAATAATGAGACACAGCAACCCGTACTTACCAAAGACCTGGTAAATATTCCTGTAAGTGAAAATGATGAGGTGATATCTGTTGACAATACACTGCAAAGTGAGACCCAAGATGAAGCATCGTCACACTCGACTACTGACACATCTTTTGATAGTTGTGTGTTGAATAGAATGACTGATGATGAAACTTATTATCCCAGTTCCAATGATGATAGTAGTGTTGATAGCATTTCAAGAAATATCACCCTTAGATCTCATCAGAGACACAACAATTTTATGTGTGTTCAACAGATTTCAGATCCATTAACTGTTGAAGAAGCCTTGTCGAGCTCTGATGCTGAATATTGGAAAGCAGCAATGGATGAGGAGTATCAGTCATTATTAGAAAATAACACCTGGGATATCACTACTCTTCCAGACAACAAACGTCCCATACCATGCAAATGGGTCTACAAAAAGAAAACTAATGAAAATGGAGAGATAGTGAAGTATAAAGCACGGCTTGTGATTAAAGGTTGTTCACAAAGACCTGGT
Source organism: Sesamia nonagrioides (assembly GCA_017933935.1). Taxonomy (NCBI): domain Eukaryota; kingdom Metazoa; phylum Arthropoda; class Insecta; order Lepidoptera; family Noctuidae; genus Sesamia; species Sesamia nonagrioides. The sequence continues at coordinate 475,134 of JADWQK010000742.1, read as the reverse complement.
GTAGACTACACAGAAGTATTTTCTCCAGTGATAAGGTATGCTTCTTTGAGATATTTGTTTGCCTTGGCAGTTAAATTTGATCTAGACATCTGTCAAATGGATGCGGTATCAGCCTTTCTTCAAGGCGACATAAAGGAGGAGATCTATATGATGCAACCACCAATGTATGAGAATGGTAAACAAGTATGTCGTCTAAAAAAAATCATTGTATGGATTAAAACAGGCAAGCCGGCAATGGAATAAGAAGCTTAGTTCTACACTTAAAGGAATAGGTCTATTACAAAACAAGTTAGATCCTTGTATATATTATAAAATTGTAGACAACAATAACATGATTTTTCTAGCTACTTATGTCGATGACATAATTTTATTCACAAATAATATAGACTCTAAAAATCATATTAAAGAAGCGTTAAAAAAACAATTTAAAATAAAAGATTTGGGAGATATCAATTATTGCATTGGTATACATGTAGAAAGAGACCGAGAGAAAGGAGTCATTTATTTAGATCAGAAAAAATACATAAGAGAAGTACTAAATAAATATGGCATGTCTGATTGCAAAAGTGTTAAGATTCCAATGGATATTAATTCAAAGTTAAAAAGTACATCTGAGGAATCCAATACATTGAATGGAATCCCATATCAAGAAATTATTGGATGCTTGTTGTATATTTCACAAATTACTAGGCCAGATATAAGTTTTGTGATAAATTTATTGAGTAAATATAATCAGAAACCTGAAATGACACATTGGATGTTATTGAAGCGAGTTATGCGGTATTTAAAGGGTACTGGAGATTATAGGTTGAGTTATAAACAAAATTCAGAGGAAACTATGATTCATGGCTTCTGTGATGCAGACTGGGCAAGTTCAGAAGACGACCGGCGTTCGTGTACTGGGTACATTTTCATGTTTCAGGGAGGAGCGATTAGCTGGAATTCCAAACGGCAGCCAACTGTTGCTTTGTCGACAACCGAAGCAGAGTATATGTCTTTGTCGTCCTGTGTTCAAGAGGCTATGTGGCTAAAGCAACTACAAGAAACGTTTTGGCCTCTACTGAAGAATCAGGCAATGATTGTCTACAGCGATAATCAAAGCTCTATTAAATTATCAGAATCCGATGGCTACCATTCCAGAACTAAGCATATAGATGTGAGGCATCATTATGTACGTGATAAAGTGGTTGAAGGGGCCATTGATGTGCAATATATACAAACGGACCTGATGGTAGCAGATGCACTCACTAAAGCGACACCATATGCCAAACTGGCATACTGTGCCTCCAAGATGGGGTTGATTTGAGTTTAAGGGAGGATGTTGAAATAGTAAACATCAATCAATTCACTTGTTTCTAAACGTAACTTGTTAGTTCATATATATTAATGTGTGGCGCTAGTGTGTTCTGTTCTGTAAAATCTTTACCGTGCATTAAACGTTGTTAAACTTATAATTCTTTATTAATTATTTCCAACAGTTATAATGAAGGTCTGAAATAGATGTGATGATGGAGTCGAGAGACAAACGAAAGAACTCCTCATCGATTCACAGCAGCTACCTTGTGTTTGTGCCTGATTAATTTGTATTGATAAGAGCTTTATACCTAGATAAATTGGGATTGTCATTAGAGATCTTATGACGAAGACGAAGGGCAGTTAGGGGATTCCCAACGGTTTACAGTAGCTACTTTTTGTTTGGAATTAATTCATTTATATTGATGAGAACTTTGCACCTATATGGGCTAAAATTATGGTCTGCAGTGACCTTTGAATTAGATCAGAAGAAAGAAATGTTCGTCGTTCAGTAATCTATGTATAATCAAATCTACTATTGCTACATAAAAAAAATAATTGTCATTGCAAAAATCCAGCGTAGTGGGACACATATATCTTCTAATTTAATCTAGCTTAGAGCGCCCCACTGCTGGAAATGCCTCCCCTTCTGCTTTGATAAAAACTGTGGATAAGACTAGACTGGCTTTTATATTTTTTAGTTTACACGAAGAAATAGTCGAACGATTACTAACTACTACTAACTTTTCAACTCGAACATAAACATTACACAAATGAAATGAACAAATTACCCTAAAATAAATTTCACTCAAAATTTGGTCAAAATATAATCCACTAGCTTTCCGCCCGCGGCTTCGCCCGCGTGGAATGAGGTTATATCGCTTTTTAGATTTTCCTTGGGAATATCGATTCTTCCGGGATAAAAACTACCCTATTATTTAATCCGGACTTCTATCTTTGTGTCTACAAAATTTCAAAGAAATCGGTTCAGTAGTTACGGCGTGAAAGCGGAACAAACACACTTTTCTTTTTTTTCATAAATATAGAGAAATTGGATGCATTTTTGACATATTGAGACAGAAATCAGGAATACATAATCAGCCTAAAATATTCCCACTCCTAGGACACATGCCTCCTCTCGATGAGATAGAGTGGGCCGTAATCTACCTGTGTAGATCACGGCCCACTGCGGCCCAGGCAGGCACGGTGCGGGTTGATAAATGTTACATGCCTTCGGAGTTTTTGCTTCTAAAACATGCCGGTTGTCTCACGAAGTTTTCCTTCACTGCACCGTTTTGAGAGCAGTGTTGATGAAATAATTTACACAAATTAAAGCACCTGATAGAGTTCTAACCTATGGCCTACAACTTGTAAATCGCGGACGATACTACTAGTGCACCGCTGCTCTATCAGTATGCAAGGGAATTGTATGATTTAATTCAACGACGAAGCGTTTTGCTCCCTCTTTACCGACTGGAACAATTATATAATAATAATAACGTTTATTCAGAAATTATTTACATTGTTACACAAAATATATTATAGGCTATAATTTATTGTTACAATCGGATTACACATCTGTAACCGAACTAGGCAAAAGCCTGTGTTTCAGTTATCAGCGCCCAATCCCTTAAAAAGTAGACACTAGATATATGTAGGTAGCCATTGAGTACAGTCAACACTTTGTAATTGTAAATTTACATGTTCAAAAATAGAATAAATCAATTAAATTTAATGAAATAAAATAAAATAACATCATACCAAATAAAATTAACATATTTATAATTTACCAGAAATAATAAATTATCCTAAAATTACATTAAATTAAGAAGTAGCACTGAACAGTACGTGTGTCCTCTATTTGTGTGATATGATTGTGTGTATGAATGTAAGAGGATGTGTGTATGTGGTACATGTAGTATTAACTCAGTCTCTTCGTAATTATGTTTTTGTAAGTATTTTGTAACCTTTTCCTTACATTGAGTTTTCGTTAAAGGGTAGATATTGATTTGCTTTGTAAATCTTGATCTAAATTTAGTAATATTTAGTATTTATATAATTTTTATAATTTGCCTGCGGCGGTGTTTCCGTCACACTACAATTTGAGTGTCTTCAAGGCTAAAGTGAATAGGCTCTTAATAAACTAGCGCGCTTTACCATCAACGATCGCATCACTGCTCTACTTACCATCAGACGGGACTGCGGTCAAGCGCAAGTTAGAGTACCACAATCATATGTATTTAGAAAGCTTCAACTTATAGTGCATTGGACTTACGAGTGGCGGTGATACCCGCTTAAGGACATACTTAAAACTATCGAACTATTTATTACTAGCTTTCCGCCCGCGGCTTCGCCCGCGTGGAGTTCGGTTATATCGCGCTTTTTAGATTTCCCTCGGGAACATCAAATTATTCAGGGATAAAAGGTAGCCTATGTTCTTTCTCAGGGTCTAAAGATTGTCTGTGCCAAATTTCATCAAAATCGGTTGAGAGGTTTAAGCGGGAAAGCGTAACAGACATACAGACAGACAGACAGAGTTACTTTCGCATTTATAATATTAGTATGGATAGGTGAATTGTCTATGATATCTAATTAACCTACATACATCTTCGTTTATGCAAAGTGTTTGATTCTTCTGATCTAGAAGATGGTTGGTGTGGAAAAAATCATATTTTAGTGCTTGGGGATCTTTTGCAACTCAAACCAGCAGTGTAATTACGTAAAACGCCATCAGTAGCAATGGGTTTATTTTGACAGATCAACAACATTCATTGCGTTATTAACGTTTTTGAGCACTCATTTATTAAACACTAGCTTTCCGCCCGCGGCTTCGCCCGCGTGGAGTTCGGTTATATCGCGCTTTTTAGATTTCCCTCGGGAACATCAAGTTTTTTCGGGATAAAAGGTAGCCTATCTATGTTATTTCTCAGGATCAGTCTAAAGATTGTCTGTGCCAAATTTCAACAAAATCGGTTGAGAGGTTGAGGCGGGAAAGCGTAACAGACAGACAGACAGACAGACAGACAGACAGACCGACAGACAGACAGACAGAGTTACTTTCGCATTTATAATATTAGTATGGATATGGAGCAATGGATTAGCAATATACTTCAAAATGATTCCAGTTAATATCAATAGTGTGTTACGTAATAAGGGTGTCGTCAGAGAAAAGTCGCTGTTTAAAAAACTAATTAAATCCTCTTAGAAAGGTGGTAGGCCTTGCCATCCGCCGCCGGCAGAAGTTACCAGCCACCAGACGAAGTCTTGCCGCCAAGCGATTCGTCGTGTTCCGGCATAATGACTGCTGAAGCCGTACGGAGGACGGGTTTGAACAGTTGTGATGCGATTTATGCCGGGTACGATGCGTGAAATGTTGTTGTTTCGGGATTTTGGTCGTGGAAGATCTCTAGATCAATCTCCCTTTGGCGCAGCATCGTTGGTCGTGTTGTTGGGTTTAACATTACACCACCTCGCTCAACTGCCGTCGTCCTTCCTATTCACTCAGTATTTTTAAGTAGTTTAGTTTCCGTCGGACTACAATTTGAGTGTCTTCAAGGCTAGAGTGAATAGGCTCTTAATAAACTAGCGCGCTTTACCATCGACGATTGCATCACTGCTTGCCATCAGGCGGGATTGCAGTTAAGCACTAGTTTATAATTATTAAAATAAATAAAATTCCAAACTTTTGTACTGATTTTTTTTAAACAATGATCTTACGTTGTATATTAGACCGCTGGATGATTCTACGTTTGTTGAGATGTCAAAAAGAACCAAAGTAGGATTGACAACTCAATCATACAGAGATATACTGCCTAACCGATTGATACCTCTGCTCTCGCATTCTAATTATGGAATGTTTAATGGAAATATGTAACACAATGTTTGAGGGACGTACCAGAAGGTACTGTTTGTTTACTACCGTCGAGAAATATGTGTATGCATAATACTATATTCAAAGCAGTTCCGCAATCCGAGATAAAGTTAATTGCTAAAAATTCCTTGGATTGTTCAAAATGTATGATAACAAAAGCCCGGGCTTGTTAACAAAAATATGAGGATGATGCGACGATGACTGCTGGACTGGAAGAAACTATAATCATTGAACAGGGAGCTCAAGTAATGCTTAAGAGAAACATTGATGTTTGGTTTTGTTAATGGTTCGATAGGCTAGTACAAAAAGTGTGGTGGGACCCGGAAGACCAAATAAAGCCTAAACAATTGTTAGTAAAATTTGCTTATAATTTGATTCACGAATTATTACTTATTATGTAAGTTATAATTTGAGATCATACCCCGGGCATGATTGTACAGACAACAATTCCCAATCTGTGTGGCGTATGACCTAGCATTTCACAAAAGCCAAATTCTAACTCTAAAAAATGGACATTGGCACCTCCATATTCTCTCGTGGCCAAGCTTATATGGCGCTTTCACGAGTAAACAATTTTCATTGGGCGCACCTCATATTGATTGAAGAAGTAAACATAAATGTTGACTTCAAGAGTATAAAAACTCAAGCTTCAGCGATCACTGAATATAACCACGCGCGCCACGCGAATGGGCAATATATAAAACTATTGCTACTGTACAAGAATCAGAACCGGAAAAAAGAAAAGGAAGATTTGTAATAACTACTTCTAAAAAGAAAAAAAAAACTGTGTTAAATAATAAAATCAATATAATACGCTTCTACAAAAAGAAGTGAAATCCAACCAAAAACATTCTGTAAAAAATGCCAAGCCTCGCTGGAGCTGCTGGTTTATCTCTAAAAAGTAATGAAATCTAGACAAAGCCGTGCCAAGTTGAAGGTTCCTTATTGCGATTTCTTCAATATTATTATAGTTAATATTGTGTGACTTGGCCGTTGAAGGGTATACAAGGCTACAAATTCAGGTGCTCCATGATACCATTGCACCAATCTGTCGCCAGAACCGCTACCCATTGACCATGGCAAATTGCCACTTGGAAAACGTTGATTCAATAACCAGGGCTTGATAAAGTTGCGCATTTCAAAAATACTTATTTATAGACGAGCCGGAAACGAACAGCAAAAAAGTCATGTCCAGTACAGACGGACTAATCATTCATAGAAATCCGTCTGTACGTCTATTTTATATTAGATAGGTGGTCGATTTGACGCTCCAAAACGAACAGAAGTCATCATTGTCAATGATTAATACATGTGTTGCACAATGTATTAAGTCCAATTACAAATACCAGTGTGGGCTATTATTCTCACATAACAAACATAGGTAGTTATAACAGATATAACATTACGTGTTAACAAAATCGCACTAACGTATAATGTTCAACGGCCAAGTCACACAATATTAACTATAATAATATTGAAGAAATCGCAATAAGGAACCTTCAACTTGGCACGGCTTTGTCTAGATTTTATTACTTTTTAGAGATAAACCAGCAGCTCCAGCGAGGCTTGGCATTTTTTTACAGAATGTTTTTGGTTGGATTTAGTATTACAGGGTTAAATTTATGATTATTTTATTAATGATATTTTGTGTTGTATTATTTTGTTCTGATTATTGTTCTAAATTTGTTTTAATAAATTTTGACTGTACTATTATATATTTTTTTTTATTTCATTGTATTTTATAATAATTTTAATATGAATATTATACGTCTTTGACGGCAAGACATTCATTGTTCATTTTATGCTGACACCACATCTGTATTTTTACCCGACTACGGCAAAGCAAAAGGAGGGTTATGATTTTGACAGGCTATGTATGTATGTATGTATGTATGTATGTTCATCTGTTCCCTCGTAACTTCTAAACTACTTATTCGAATTCGATAAATGACATATCATTAGAAGCGTCTTAATTGTCTGCTGGTTATAGGCTATATGGAGTTTCACAAAATCTAACGTGGCGCCCTCTAGCGGACAAAATATACAAAGTAAAAATATAAAGTTAAGATAAATATGCCGTGTTTGGTATCATTTGAAAGGGCTTAACTTGTACATTTTGAATATATATATATATTACTAGCATTTGCTTGTGACTTTACCTGTATTCATGGGCTGATTGCAAATAATTCACATCTTTTCGTTCATAGATAGCTTCTTTACTACTTATCAGAATAAGACCACTGCAGAACCATTAGAAGGGCCTTGATATTCTGTTGGTTATGAGCTATAAAGCTTGTCACCAAATTTAGTATTACGCCCTCTAGCGGACAAAAATTTCTATGTTAATATAACATTAAAATAAATATACCGTATTTGGTATCATCTGAAAGAGCTTCACGAGTATTTTATGTTTGTACATAATCCCTAGTAATGCTTCGTAGAAATTTGAATGTAAACCAGGGTTTGGTAAACGGAGCGATGGGAGTGGTGAAGGCCTTCGAATGGCCTGCTCTTCGGCGCGATCAGTTGGAACAGGAGAACAGCCAAGCGCTGTTCTCATACAATTGGACGACGCATCCATAAAAGCAGATACTAACGGACTTATCAAAATCGAGCCTTGCCTCACTGAATTTGACGGCTTGAGGGGTTCTGGGCAAATTCAGCGTAAAATGCTCCTGCTGATTCTTTCTTGGGGTTGTACTGTACATAAATTACAAGGTTCTCTAGATTAAAAAGTTACAGATCTAGGAAAGTCATTTTTTGCTAAAGGACAGGCCTATGTCGCTCTCAGTAGAGTTAAAACCATAGAGGGATTATTTATAAGTGCCTTGGATCATAATAAATTACTTAAAAATCCACATGACAGTCGATCGTTAGCAGAATTAGGTAGATTAAGAAATCTTCCCAGGTCCTCTTAATATAAGTTTTTTTTTTAAATAATTATAAACTAGCGCTTGACTGCAATCCCGCCTGATGGTAAGCAGTGACGCAATCCTTGATGCCTGCGCACTAGTTTATTAAGCCTATTCACTTAAAAAACTTAGGAATAGCAAGGATGACGGCAGTTGAGCCAGGTGATGTAATGTTAAATCCAAGACCAACACGACCAACCATGCTGCGCCAGAGGGAGATTAATCTGGAGACTCTCCACGACCAAACTCCCGACACAACAACATTTGGCGCATCGTACTCGCCACACAACGCAACACAAAGTGCTCAGACGCGTCCTCTGTACGGCTTCACCAGACATCATGCTGGAACACGACGAATCGCTTGGCGGCAAGACTTTGTCTGGTGGGTGGTAACTTCTGCCGGCAGCCGATGTTATGGCCTACCACCGTTTGAAAAACATCCAATCTATTTATACTAACGGCCTCATCCACTAATTCATGACCCATTCGGTGCCATCGACGCAAATGTGCGTCGCTACTACGAAAAACCGGGAGCTTCATACGGGAAACCATTGCTATACGCGCTACGCTCCAAGCGCTACGAAATAGTAAAATAGGACATCTCTACATATTACTATACGCCGATACATAAGTCAAAAGAGATGTCGTATGTTTAACTACCTAGTTTTTAGTTCGTCAATTTAACTTTTATTAATATTATGCGCCACAAATACACTTTAACACCAAAATAGTACAAATAAAAAAAGTAAAAAAACTAAAACCCAACTACGACAAAAACGACGCTGAAAAAGTATAAAACAAGATTTTCAGAATACTGAACTGAACAAAGTTGCTAATATAGTTGCAAGTAAATGGACACAGTAGACTCTACCAAGATGCCTTCGTTGTAAATTGACAATAATGTCTTACGATACTATTCTGAAGTATGCAATATTCACTATGTAGAGATAAATTTTCATGTTTGGAAAGGCGTAGTCACACGTTACATATACCTACCTACCGTAGCACTTTGATAACGTGTGACTGCGGTTTTCCAAACATGAAAATTTATCTCTACATAATGAATATTGCATACTTCAGAATAGTATCGTAAGACATTATTGTCAATTTACAACGAAGGCATCTTGGTAGAGTCTACTGTGTCCATTTACTTGCAACTCTATTAGCAACTTTGTTCAGTTCAGTATTATGAAAATCTTGTTTTATACTTTTTCAGCGTCGTTTTTGTCGTAGTTGGGTTTTAGTTTTTTTACTTTTTTTTATACCTGCCTATGTTCCACAAATAAAGTATCTAATTCTGAAAATGCCTTATAAAGACAAAATACCATTATCTCACCTAAAGGTAAACGATGGTGGTCTGATAATCGAATTGAACCGTCCTAATTACAAAAAGTGATGTTAGTCCAGGTTTCAAACTAGCTAAAGTAAACTCATGTCATCATGCATAGGCTACTTTTAAAATGTAATTAACTTTCATCTATGTGCAAAAATACTAATTTATTTCGAAATTACCTTAATAATCCACCTAATCCTCCACTTTTAAGCCCAATATCTTGTCTTGTACACGTGTCCTGTGTCTGTTACAGCACCCATACTAATATCTAGATATCTACGAATACAAAAGCTTATTTCTATTCCGAACAGGTCTAACGAGAGAGAAAGTCCTAGTACATAAAAACATTACATAATGAAACCACAGTATATTTATTTTGAACATACTTTTGCTCATCTAAAGGATAATTAAAAATTTCATGGCTGCCAGCTATTTGAGTCGGAAGAGGATAACCGTTTCAAATTCGCAAAGTAATTAATAATTATGTTTAATTGTTGTTTCCGTACTTCCGGTTGAGTTTTTTGCAAAAATATATAAGTAGATTCTTATTTTTTGGTTTGCATGGGAGTGAAGCTATCTTATATTGTTCTAAGATTTAAATAAAATCATCATCATTATCATCTCAGTGTTAATCCCAGTCGCATCCGAAGCGTTTTTCAGTTTTGGAATCTGGGGTCCGCTTTAACAGTCTAACTGCTGTTTTGGCTAAACTTCGATATTTTCGGTGAAGCGACTGATCTCCAAAAAATCAAGTCTTCTCTCTTTTGTATTTAATATTTCATGATTATTATTATACAATGTGTAGCGGAAAGGGAATACACAACCAAGGGCATGGCTTCTTTGAATGAATCAAACGATATTGGAAAGGTGTTTTAACCCTATCCTGTTAAGAAGTATTGATCCCAGAAACATAACAAATTGAAACAAATGCATTACTTCATCTTCATATTGGCGTTTGTTAAGATTTAATTTAAGAAAGGTATAAAACAATTTTTTTTTTTACGGATAAATCACACAGATTGATCTAGCCCCAAAGAAAGTTCGAGACTTGTGTTATGGGATACTAACTCAACGATACAATATTTATAATAGATACATATATAGATAAACATCCAAGACCCTGGCCAATCAGGAAAAGATCGTTTTCCATCATGACCTGGCCGGGGATCGAACCCGGGGCCTCCACATTGCAAGCAGGCGTGTTGACCGCTGCGTCACCGACGACGAAATCACGACACAATTAAGTACATCATACAATAAATACATAAAATAGATTATATTAATCTATGCTTATAAATATATTTACGGATACAATGGGTAACAGAAACACTATTGCTATCCATTGCTAATGTCAAAATAACAAAAAATCTAAGAATTGAAATATTAGTTGATGTATCATTTAGGTAAACAGATATGAGAGATATTTTTCTCTCCTTTCCCTGTTTAATTCATCCAAAGAATGTATTTAAAAGATGGCTCTTAACGATAACACCGCCCATGGTGTCACCCATTGTAAACATTTTGCAATTACTTCTGTTATTTATATGGTGTACAGAATAAAGAGACAGTATTCTGTTATTTATTTGATACAATATATCTTTGTCTGGTTATAACGTGGAAGCATAAACAAACATCGGAAAATAAACACAGGAAAGAGAGCTGAATATTCTTTTCCTGAAAATAAAAATCTCCTGAATTCCGTTAACAACAGTCATTAGTCGCCAACCTGAACGTGCTTACACGATGTGTGACATTGACATCTGTCATTGCAACTGTCATGGCGGCGTGTTATCTAATTGGCGGGAAAACACAATATGTGTGAATCCGACTGTATTTGAACTGTGTGTGTGTTGTTGTTAAGCTAAAGTCAGCTTCAATGTACGAAATGAATGCATGTTGATTTTCATGTTATTTTTTCCGTTTTTAATAGCCATTTTTGCATGTTTTTTCTGCTTTTGACGTGCGCTAAGCTATTTAGACCGAATGCACACTAGTTTAGCCTTATAGCAGAACATAAAGTAGATTATAATAGGCAGGTATGCAGTATGCCTTATCGGTTTACTGAACGGTGGTGACCTATATTCTATGGGTTAATGTGCATGCAAAAACAATGAAATTACATGTGTGTGTGTGTATGAAGTGATTATACATTAAAATTTTAGTTAAATAGTTATTTCTTTCATTTTAAAAGCAGTTTAGTTGATATCAGTATGTAAATGTAGGTAGCTTTATTATATTGAAGTCCATAAACTTGTCTTTTTACATTTTTGATAAAGAAGTCGCAAATTCATATTAATTACATATTTTTGTTTGCTGCTAAGCCAGCTAAGTAAATCTTATTACTCTCGGCTTCGTCGTTCAAAACTTCAAGGTTTGTTTTGAAATTGAGCAAAGGAATTAGTAATTTTCGAGAGTGAAGTTCTATCTCGCCAAAGACATTTTCTAGTATAATTATATTGGTTAACTCTTGCAAGATAAATTCTAAATCACTTTATCCGACGAAGTTACATTTTCAGTATTAGGAAGATAAGTAACTAGTTACGCCCTGCGGTTTCACCCGCGTATGTTTCGATATCATGAAATATCGGAATAAAAGCTCCTAATTTGTCCTATGTCTTATTCTTGCTTATAAAATACTTTTGTGCCAAATTTAATTTAAATCCTTTGAGTAGTTTATGCGATTATGAGTCACAAACATCCATAAAAGATTTCCCATCTATTAATAAACTAGCTACTGTGACACGCGGTTTCACCCGCATAAGTTTCGATATGTTTTTTTAATACGCTCCGCTCCTATTAGACGCAGCGTGATGTTATATATCCTAAAGCATTTCTGGATTAATGGGCTATACAATGCAAAAAGAATTTTTCAAATCGGACCGGTAGTTCCTGAGATTAGCGCGTTCAAACAAACAAACAAACTCTTCAGCTTTATATATTAGTATAGATAGATTAGTAGGAAGTAGGATAAGATATTACTAGCACAGAATTCCGTCTCTATTTCTTCAGTAGTTTTAAATTGACCTGTTTCCCAGACTTGTATCTCAAGGAGTATGCCTAGGACATCCTTATCACGCCAATCCGGATCATGCGTATAGTGTACTATTTAACCTCATTAATTGTGAATTTATGAAAGTTTTCACAAAAAAAACATTGCCTGTTAGCGACCGTATTATATTTAGTGACTGGGCAACCCCAGGTATTTATAAAAGCAGGGAAAAAATGTATGAATTATATCAGGAAAAAACATTTAACCATGATGAAGCTTTTCAAGATTTTGTTAAAAATTATTCAAAAACTTTTAAAAGAGCCTGTTCCTCAGCAAAAGCCATACACATTAAAAATAAAATAAAATCTTCTGGCAATAAAATCAAAACAACTTGGGGAATTATAAATTCTGAAACTGGAAGAACCAAAGTACAGAACCGCGATTTCCATCTTAAAATTAACGATGAAGATATAAAGGCGGACTTGGAGGTAGCAACTGAGTTTGAGAATTTTTTTACTAATATTCCAATAATGACAACAAAAACTTTGTCTTCTTCCTCCACTTCTGCATATGCCATACTAAAAGAATGTGTTCCAGAATGTGACAATCACTTTGAATTTACATTTGTGACTGCTAAAGACATTATAGAATCTTTTAAGGATCTTGATGTAAAAAAAACTGCCGATCATTGGGGTTTGTCAGTATACACTGTAGCTTCAATAATAGATGTTATCGCACCTTTCTTAGCAATTGTTTTTAATTCTTGTGTCACATCTGGTGTATTTCCTGATTTGATGAAACTAAGCAAAGTAATTCCACTGTTCAAATCTGGTAGTACAACTGATCCCACGAATTTTCGGCCAATATCGATATTACCAACTTTGAGCAAAATTTTTGAAAAATTAATTTTGAAACAGTTGTTGAGGCACTTTAACTTACACAATTTATTGCACGTGAAACAATTTGGTTTTACAAAGGGTCGTTCAACTACGGATGCGGGCGTGGCATTGCTAAAGAACATATTTGGGGCCTGGGAGGAATCGCAAGATGCTCTTGGTATTTTTTGTGATTTGTCCAAGGCCTTTGATTGCGTACATCATGATACTCTTATCAGGAAATTGTACCATTATGGTTTGAGGGACAGAGCTCTCGACCTTCTGACTTCTTATCTGAATAATCGAATTCAGAGGGTTGATGTTAATGGCAAGAGATCTGCAGGATCTGTGGTCACCATGGGCGTTCCGCAGGGCTCAATTCTAGGTCCATTCTTGTTTTTAATTTATATTAATGACTTACCTCATCACGTGAGGGATAATCACAACATAGTATTGTTCGCGGATGACACTTCTCTTATTTTTAAAGTCAAGCGTCAGCTAACAAACTTTGACGAAGTTAACAATGCACTCTCTAAAGTTGTCCATTGGTTTAATGTAAATAACCTCCTTTTAAATGAAAAAAAAACTAAAGTCATTAAATTTTCTACGCCAAATATCAGGCAGCTAAGTACCAATGTTCAACTGAATGGAGTAGAGTTGATCCCTGTCGAGTCGACAGTTTTTCTTGGATTAACTATTGACGCCAAGTTACAATGGGGTCCTCACATTGAGAAGCTGTCGGGTAGACTCAGTTCTGCCGCCTTTGCTGTTAAGAAAATTAGACAGATAACTGATGTGGATACAGCCAGAATTGTTTATTTTAGTTATTTTCATAGTCTTATGACTTATGGGATTCTTCTCTGGGGAACTTGTGCGGACATCAATACCATCTTTGTTTTACAGAAGAGGGCTGTTTGAGCCATTTATAACCTTGGTCCTAGAGAATCTCTTAGAGAAAAGTTCAAAGAGGTGAACATTCTGACTGTAGCTTCACAATATATATTTGAAAATCTTATGTATGTTCATAAAAATATCTCGAATTTTAAGAAGATAAGCGATATTCATAATGTAAATACCAGGAACAAACACAATCTTGCTTTACATCACACTCGTCTCCACAGAGTAGGCAACTCGTTCATGGGTCAATGTATACACTTTTACAACAAGCTTCCCATGGACGTTCGAAACTTACCCATTAAACGATTTAAGAACCATATAAAGGCCAAACTTTGCAAAAAGGGGTATTATAAAATCACAGATTATTTAGAAGACAAAAAGCTTGGGATTGAGCTGCTCGCTCTGTTAAGCATTGTTAATTTTTATTAAGCAATATGCGTAATTATAAGGTAAATTATTGTAAACATTTTCATTTTTAATGTCTGGACTTGAAAAAAGACGATGATCCCTGAGTTTGTTTCGGCCATTTCTTCTCAGAGGTAGTCAGTTAGGAAATGCCGGCTTCATCTAGTTAAAAAAATAAAATAAAAAATAAACATGACGTGTAAAAGTGATCAGTGATTCTACTTGCTTAATAAACGATTTCATTTCATTTCATTTCATTTCATTTCATTTCACATAGGACGTCAAATCGCCAATCCGCATTGAGCAAGCGTGGTGATCACGCTCAATCCTTCTCTGTGTGTGAGGAGACCTGTGCTCAGCAGTAGGACGATAAAAAGGTTGATTATTATGATGATATATAATATAATATAATAATATTTATTTAGACACATTTTGTTGACAGCATAAGCACAACAGAGTAAGACAAAAGGCAAGAAAATACAAATCAAAATGAACAAGAAACATGTCGTGCAATGTAGCAACTCTAGATCCCACACTAGGATACCCTGTGTCGTGGAATCCAGTTACTTCAATGTTGTAGACACCTTATATGTGCGAGTGGTTGCTTATACTAAACAATATTTAAACTTTTAAAGTATGTACTAGAGAAAACATGCAAAACATGACAGAAAACATGTAAGAATTGTGTGGAGTGTAATGTAGTGCAGTATGCATGTACGGACGACAGCAGGTCAAGCCACCCCAAACCGCCAGACCCTCTCAACCAACCCTGAGCCTTAATGCTTTAGAGATAAAGTTGAAAATCTAACAAGGAAAT
Source organism: Sesamia nonagrioides (assembly GCA_017933935.1). NCBI lineage: Eukaryota > Metazoa > Arthropoda > Insecta > Lepidoptera > Noctuidae > Sesamia > Sesamia nonagrioides. The sequence continues at coordinate 459,742 of JADWQK010000742.1, read as the reverse complement.
CCGACAGACCGTAGCAGCCCGATGTGCCGTCGTCCGCACAAATGTGTGTGTAATGTGTGTGTTAAAGGGATGTGTTTGGGAGAAGTGTTGCACCTGGTTGAGCATTTGGAGGAGAAATCAATGCATGGGAGTAAGGAAAGATTCAGTCCGTACATAGTCTTGAGCTGAAAGCCACTTTGTGATTTTAACTCTACAAGTACGCTTTGTACAATCCGCTATGTCAAGGAGTTTATGCGTTTCCTGATAAATAAATGGGCCCATGAATCTTGGAGCTCTTTGAGCGAATTTAGTGGAAGTAGCGGGCGCTTTCCATCTCTTCCGTCTGCACGTCTTGCTAGATAAGGATTGGGTTTGAGGTGCTTGTCGGTGGAAGCGTAACAAGACAGATAAAATGTAAAGTTGTCTTATCCTGAGAACCTCACACTCTTGGTACAACTTGTCAGTGGGATACCGATAGGGCCTTCCATAAGCGACCTTTAAGATGCTCCTTTGTGCTCGTTCAAGTTTCATTAAGTGAGTTTTAGCTGCTGCACCCCATACCACTATACAGTAATTCAAAATAGATTGGCATAAAGCGAAGTATACACATCTGAGAGTACTGTGGTCGGCAATGTTCCTAAGTTTTTTAAATATAAACATAAGTTTACGAACCCTCGCAGTGACAGCATCAACTTGTTTGACCCAGGATAGCTGGTTGTCGACCAAGACACCGAGGTATTTGATATGGTCAACTTGTTCAATCTCATCACATTGGCAATGATCACCACGAAGGTGCTTGCAGTAGTGGAGCCTGATTCGCAGTGAGTTTTCGGGCACTAGGCGCTTTGATATTTTAAATGCCATGTATTTTGTCTTGCTTGCATTCAACGTGAGAAGGTTCTGCTGCAACCATTGTACTACCTTCATTAGGCCTCTCTCGGCAACGTCAACTTGATGAAGGGACGTCATACTGTAGTAACTTATTGAATTAATATAGGCAACACTGCTTATTATATTGTACACTAGCTTTCCGCCCGCGGCTTCGCCCGCGTGGAGTTCGGTTATATCGCGCTTTTTCGATTTCCCCCGGGAACATCAATTTTTTTCGGGATAAAAGGTAGCCTATGCTCTTTCTCGGGGTCTAGAGACTGTCTGTGCCTAATTTCATCAAAATCGGTTGAGAGGTTTAAGCGGGAAAGACACAACATTTAACAGACAGACAGAGTTACTTTCGCATTTATAATATTAGTATGGATGTATACACAATGTTAGTATGGCGTTTAAAAAACTACATTTAAGTTATGAAAAAAAAACCGCGTAATAATTTTAGAACCATATATTCTTATTTAATGGAATTTTCAAAGATCCAAGATATCTGTATAAGTATGCACAGTCACCCAAGGAGTTAAATAACCGGGTTCGTCGGATATACATAGTTGAGGTTTACTAAGAAACCGGTGGATGTGTTCAAACAAAATTTAATTAAGTAAATTAACTATTTGCTTTCTATAAATAAAATTCAATTTCACAACGTTCCTCGATAAGTCTATTACTGTTCAGGGCCTGTAGCCAATGTAACATTGCTTCGTAGCGAAGCGAAATCGAATACCAAACCAACCAATGGCGGGAAAGATTTATCACGCGACGCGATAAATCACGTGGTCAATCGTTCCAGCCATTGGTTGGTTTATTCATTTCGCTTCGCTACGAATGTTACATTGGCTACAGCCAGGCCTGTCGTTTGTGGAATACATTGCTAATAGAAATAAACTGCGCGCAAGCTCAGTGTAGCAAAGTAACATCGCTTCGTAGCGAAGCGAAATGAATACCAAACCAACCAATGGCGGGAACGATAGACCACGCGATGCGTAAAATCACGTGGTCAATCGTTCCCGCCATTGGTTAGTTTGGTATTCGATTTCGCTTCGCTACGAAGCGATGTTACTTTGGCTACAGGCCCAGGTAGGTATTCGAAAGTGTCGTGGAGAAACACTACTTATAGTTATGATCTTGTTGAACGAACTAATTTTTACCTAATTACTTTACTTACCTTTATTGAGTTTGTCTGTATTTATAATTATGGATATATGTGTATCTATTTTAGTGTATTGTATGTATAATATTTGCACCAACAACAGTCCTTTTTAATTTCCAGGAAAATCTTAGTCCTTTCTAAGATTGTCTTGAAAAGATTGCATCAGCGATAAGGCCGCTTATTGTATATTTTGTAGTATTGAATTAATTTTTAATCAATGTAAGTTTTTCTACAATAAAGTACATATAAATAAATTTTATTCGATGACATCCATCACTTTCTTTTTCATTGTTTCGACCGACGACCCTACTTACTTATTTACCCTACCCCTTACCTTACCTACATAATTTCAAAAATAATATAATCGTGTATCAAAGTACTTTAAGACGATATGCAAGAAATGCAAGAAGATTGTTAAGAAAAGGTGTCAATCAGTCTGTCTTTTTCAGTCTGTGTTAGGGTGAGCTTCCAGACACATTGGATGCTGCAGAAAACCAATATTTTACATAAAATGATAAGACTGGTTGTCAAACTTTTTGGCTTCTTGGAACGATAAAGATCCTCTAATGACAGCTGATGGCATTGGTTTAATGTGATTTCTGAGGTAAGAGGAGTCTTAGTATATGAAGGTTAGCGCAGTGGCTGAGCGATCGACTACTGCGCTGCGTGTCGCAGGTTCGGATCCCCGCACAGAAAAAATGTTTGTATGACCTACAAGTTGTTATTCCGGGTCTGGCTGCTTGTGTATGTGACTTTATACGTTTGTAAGCGCACTTACGATACAGGAGAAAGTCCTAGTGTGGGGTATCATTAAAAAAAAGAAAATTTGGCCACCCATCCACGAACTAACCGCGGCAAGTGACGCTTAACCTGATGGATTGACTTTTCGGCTTTTTACTTCCTACAAGCCCCTATTATGAAAATTAAAATATATTATAATTTGTGGCTAAAAATTAAACAACAGTGTCTTTGATCAATAGTTACTAGCTTAGTACTTACTGAAATAACGTTCTTGGTACAGAGATCAAAGATTGTGCAACTAGGTAGGTCGGTTAACAATAGCTCGGCATTTCCTTAACGACCACTGAAAAGAAAAGAAAGGTTCGTTTCATTATTCATTCTTTAGTCGGGAAAAAATTATAATATGACTGTACTGAGGATTTGGTAAAGCTCCATTCACAATAGCATTGTGGTATACTATGTTCGCTATTTAGTTAGAATAGAACAATTCTTTATTTGCGTAGAAAGTAGGTACAAAATACAAATATTAAGTTTTTAGAAGATCCTTATACTGACTACCTTAACTAAGGCATGCAAAGAAGCAAAAATTATTGAATATCCAATAAGAATAAACCATCTCATTCTACTTATTAAAAATAAACACTGTCAAATCAAATAAATATAAATTACATGTCAAATGAAATTAAAACAACACAATTCATTATATCAAGTCAAAAAAATATGTCCCGTTTATGGTCAATAGATACAGTACAGATCTACAAGTCAGTAATACTGAGATGTCATATTATAATCAATTTAAATTCTCATCTTATAGAAATTCGCTAATTGAGTAATAACATTTGTCTATTAGTAAAATTGTTAATTTCTTTTTAAATAATGAAAATATCTCGTTTGTTGTTACATAGTTATTTTCCAATAGTTCATATTTGTTTACATTGTTGGCAAATAACTTACCATTGTAGATTAGGAGTCGTGGTGGCTAGATGGTAACGGCCTCGATGCAATGAGCCCGTGAACTAGATTACAGCCCCCTCTCTCTCCACTACTCTGTTTACAGCCCCTCTTCCTCTACTTCTTGACGTCCTCCGTGGCGCAGCGGTCAACATGCCTGCCTGCGACGTGGAGGCCCCGGGTTCGATCCCCGGCCAGGACATGATGGGAAACGATCTTTTCCTGATTGGTCTGGGTCTTGGATGTTTATCTATATATGTATCTATTATAAATATAGTATCTTTGAGTTAGTATCCCTTAACACAAGTCTCGAAATTACTTTGGGGCTAGCTCAATCTGTGTGATTTGTCCGTATATATTTATATTTATTTATATTTATACCTATATCCCAGCAGTTAGACATAAGGCTAAATTATTTTCTATTAAGGTAACAACCGGATATTTTAGAACTGTCACAACTTATAATTATGTTTAGATACAAAACACAATGTGAGGATATTCTCACGATAAGCCATTCTAAGCATGTGTGACTTGACATGGTCGAAAGATGAGCCGGTCGCCTCTGAGTCAGTGACCTTCAGGTGGAGGCAACGACATGGAAGGTCAAATGGTCAGCGGCTTGACAGCATTACAGTGGTAAAGAAAGTAAAGTTTTTACATTATTCATACACATCGTTTAGGACAGCAAAAGTAATATATGCTGTTAATATTGCTGTATAACCCTTCATTAAATTCATACGTAATGATACATTTTCTATCACAATCTGATATAACCAGATAGCTAGTTTTTGCAAAATTAACACAATAAATAGCATTACTCAGTCAATTTAAAAACCAGTCTAAGGACACTCCTCCAAAATACCACATACCTTTAAAAAAGGGTTCCGAACTACCTCTAGACAAAACGCTTACAACCCCTTTATATACCCCTTACTACCATGAATAGCCCCCAAACAGTATTAGTATGCAGTCCAAAGCCTCCGGGGCTAGAGCACCTTCTAACTAAATATTACATCTATTGTTAGTCTGATCAACATTTTAACTAAATCTGCCATATTTGGAGCGGTTAACGTCGAGTTAGGGTGTGGCCGCAGTGATCGGAGGATGTCCATATTGTCCATATGAGAAATAGAATCAAGTTTATATATGCTATCACCATCATTCTCCAGCCCCTATGCCAATTTATTTGGGTCGGCGTACCATGTATTTTTCTTCAATACCTATTAGACCTGTACTCGCATTAAACTTTTTTCGCTTGACAATATTCGGGTGTATCCCATAGTTGAGATGCAACATCTGTAGCAGGATTTTTTTTAAAGTAGGATCTGATTATATTTTAAACCATGAAACTCTAACATAAAGTTCAATTTTATTTGATTTAGGGTGTCTATCATCAAAACTGAAAACCTGAAGGCAAACATAATATGCAAGTAGGTATTATTACTTATTCACGTATGCTCGATCAACATAACGTCACAGTTCAATATCCCTCAAAAAGTAAAGGGCCCTTTTGAGTGGCTTAAATCTATGTATTTTACTACGTTTTGTTAAATAAACATACATTTAAAGTATTTTAATGTTAATAGAGTATTGTATATACAATATGTAAAGAAAACCCTGTCCGATCCGTGAAGGTATTGTTAGGTATCGTTAACTGATTCTAATAATGCCTACAAAGCCGGGCTAAACTTAAAAAAAAATCCCCCAAAAAAAATAAATATTATTTCGAAAAAGCGAGGTAACTTAATGCATGTACGGTAGGCAACCCGATAGCCCCGCCCCCCTTCACCCGCGCATACATGCGCGGGTGAAAGGGGGCGGGGCATGCGGCACGTGGTCGCATCGCTATTCGCTCCGTCACAAATGGTGTTGTCAGTTTTTTAAAAATGACTAAATTTCGGGGAAATTGGAATTAATACCCGGGAAAAAAAGATTATTTCAAAATTCATTATTATTGTTACTGTGATGATTATGTAAAATTTTATATTATATTTGGTCAAGTGTTACCTAACCTTTATTATATTCATTTTCTTTACATATTGTATATACAATATGTAAAGAAAACCCTGTCCGACCGATAAGGATAATAAAGGTTAGGTAAACACATGACCAAATATAATATAAAATTTTACGTAATCATCATAGTACAATGATGCGTTCAGAGTGTTGTTGGGTCTGCCGTGGCGGTGCAGTGCATCCGGGATGTTTGCTGATGCTCGCACTGATGGTTTCCAGGCCATCATGCGTAAAAAAGCAGCTTCCCTGCTGGCCCGTATACGGAATAGCAACAACGGCATTCTGAACGCAATAGCTGTGCGATTTGACTGTCCCCTTCAAACACACTGGATACAGTCGTGTGTGGGAGTGGCAAGTCACAGCAAATAACGGCTTTATTGGCCGTTGTTTGCTGTGAATTATACTTTTAAAGACTGTTGTTGTAAATTATAATTGTCAATAAGCCAACTATATGGGTCTATGCCACCCGAAATAAAGTTTTATTATTATTATTATTATTATAGTAACAATACTAATGAATTTTAAAATAATCTTTTTTTCCCGCGATTTAATTCCAACTTCCCCGAAATTCGATAATTTTTAAAAAAGTGACAACACCATTTTGACGGTACGCTTATGCGATTCGACCACGCGTCGCTAGCCCTGCCCCCCGTCGCCCGCGGAAGGGTGTCATACCGCACATGTATTAAATTACCTCTTTTTGCAAAATAATATTTATTTTTTTAGGGGGATTTTTTTTAAACTTTATTTGTTTTTGTAAGGTATGTTAGTTTATAAGTTTGTGTTTTGTTTATAAGTCTCTTTTGTTGTTACCTATGGATATTTTCCGAAATAAATGATTTGATTTGATTTATTCCGGTTGTGTAGGCATTAGTAGAATCAGTTAACGATACCTAACAATAACTTCACGGATCGGATAGGGTTTTTTTTTACATATTGTATACATATATTCTGTCCATGATGCCTGAAATAAATAAACAAATTAAACTACTAAAACCTGACACTTTATAATTATAAAATATAATTAAACAAAAACACGAAGACTTTGCAAAAATAATTCCCTACCCGTGTACTTATGTAGTACTGTCAAATAAACAATAGGTGTCATTATCTCTTTGTACACTTCATTACATAATTGCAGCGTGAGAAAACAACGACTCAGAGTGCCGTCTTTTTATGCCGAACTAGACTAAATGTCAAAATAACAATGGGTTTGAATATTTATTATTTGTAGATAAAGTACAGTATCAATTAAAAGCCAGCGCATACCTTCTGATAAGTCGGTGGCTTAGTGGTTAAAACACCAGCCTCTCAAATATGAGTGTGCGGTATTCCAGGTGAGGCAAATATCAATGTAACTTTTCTAAGTTATATGTACTTTCTAAGTATATCTTACCAATGACTGATTAAAAGGTGAAGGAAAACATCCTGAGGAAACCTGGACTTTAAGTCTGAAATCGCCTACGAGCATTGAGCAAGCCTGGTGATTACTCTCTAGAAGAATTGAGACAGACATTGTGCCCAGCAGTGGGACGATATGGGTTATGACAATAAAGGGTTGATGATGATACCTTCTGAGATTGCCTAAGTCTTTCTTGTTTATGAAAGGAAATACAATTATTTAGCGCAGACTAAGAGACACAACAATACACCAGATACATTCATCACTAAGGAAATTCAAAAAGTGTCTTCACAAGTTATTAGTTGAGAAAAGTTATTATACCTTGGATGACTATTTTAATGATAATACTATTTGATAAAATTCTGTAATTTTATAAATTTATTTTATTAATGTTGACTTGGATGACTATTTTAATTTTGGATAACTATTTGATTAAGTTCTGTAATTTTATTAATTTATATTATCAATGTAACGGACGAATAATTTATGTTATGATCTTCTTGTGTGTGTTTTTTGTTTTTCTTTGTTGGACATTATTAAATAGAATATTTTAGTGTATTTGTATAAAATTGATACAACATTTTAACTTTGATGAACCTAACTTTAATATTTGTATGTCAACAATGACAAAACATAGTGCAACACTTATCTATTTAAGACCTTGACATGTATGATTAATGTATATATGTTCTCCACCTATGTTTCACAAATAAATAATTCTGATTCTGATTCTGATTCTGATTCATGTTGTTGCAGCGGCAGCAGAAATACATCATTTGAAAATTAGGTTCAAGACAGGCAGACAGTAGATGGGTCTGAACAGGGTCCCGGTTATACCATTTGGGTACAGATCCCTTAAAATGGTAGATGAATTAATACGAACTAACTCCCCAGCTTCAGTTGATCGATGACGGCACAAATCTGATAACCCTGGTATTTCCCAAATGCAATAAAGCTGTGACTACAGAAAAGTTCTCTGTCCTCGTAAAACTTAAAATTAGTATTGAAAAATATGAACTCCTGACATTTTGAATTATGGAAACGTGTGGAACTCATCAGGACACCTGCGTGAGTAGGCTTCTTACCCCATAGGTACAAGGAATTTTATATAGTTTCTTGATCTGAAATACAATTTTCGTTATTAAAAACGTTTAGTCTAATCTCAATCTCAATTCAGAAACATAATTAATAATTATTTTGGTAATTGTTCTTAAAATTAGTTGCCCGTCAGATCTTTATCTATCTCCTTACTCGCTGTTTCTAGCGCCACACAAGCCCAAAGGTCACCGAAACACGGCTTCGGTCGTAAACGAAGGCCGCATACAAATTCTCCAGCAGCTTCCTCATAACATCCCCTTCACTTCTTATGCACAGATTATACCACGCACACAACCTACATCCCTTGGATGTACACCCACACATACCAAAGCGACACAAGCCCGAGATATTGCGGGGAGTAGAGGAACTTATTTGATATGCATACATCGCAGCCAACTGGTTCAGTAAGCCATTTTGATAACCGCGTGGCTTTTTAACTAAACGACACCGTTTAACTAACAGATTGAATAACATTTATAACGTTATAGTTGAAGTTGTAACTGCAACCAATCACGTGGAAGCCTAATTCATTGCAATAACTAAGCCTGAGCACCCCAATCTAATTGGTTAGAAAAGAACTGCTATCAACCTCGAAAAAGCCGAGCGAGGAAAGTGATGCGAGCACAATTTCCAAAGGCCAGGAGATGGACTAAATGAATAATTTGACCAAATTGACTGCGACATAATTATACATCCCTGGCAAACTATATTTTTTCTATTTTTAGATGCTCAAAACGGAAAATCTGAGTTAGCAATTTAAATCCAACTTATAAACATTAAAACTTATAAACATTAACGTAAGTCCAGAGATAAAATTGCGGCCCAAATTCTATTTTGGTTTTTATCTAGTAATTGGCTGATTATATCAAAGGCTCTGGCTAAAACTGTATGAGAGAAGCACAGAACCGAGAAGTTTGGCAAAAATGGGAGCCTATACCCAGCAGTGTGTTGTGTGATTCCAGGTTGACATGGTGATAATGATGATCTCGAGTCATTCAGTCGAGTCGTCCACTTAAATTACACAAAATGATTTTTAAAGTTGACAGTTATGTATTGAAAATAACATCAAATTGAAAGCAAGTTATTAGAGGTAGAAAGAGTTGTATATGTGTGTGAATTTAAAACCAATGTAGACAGAATTGTCTGTCTGTTTCGGTTTAGTTTGGTCCCGTTTGACGTCTCCACGCGTGTCCCCGGTTTTTAAGGATTACCTCAAATATAAAGGAGTGTTCGTGTTATGTGACACGCGTTTCTTCATATTTGGGAGGATTTCAGCTCGGAAGGGTTCATTCGGGAATTGACGGGAATTTGATGCTTTTTACGATATTGCGGCTTTTGAGACTGTTGGGAAATGTGATATTGTGGTGCATCGGGGTTTTAATATCAGATATGTGTGTATGCTGACAAGGGGTGACAGTGAACCGAAAAGTTTTAGTAAAGTGCGAGTCGAATTCGCTCACATAGGCTTCCGTACTATTATTTTCCATACAAAAAAAAAAAATTTTCTTGTTATAGTGGCAACAGAAATACTGTATACATCATCTGTGAAATTTTCAACAGTCTAGCTAGATATCACGGTACATCAGATACAACTCTTTAGGTAGGAAACCCTCTCTTTGAGGAGTGACTAGAGAGGCGCCGCGGTGCCCTTACTTCCGCCTGACGCAGGTCCTCACCAGACACGACTGTTTCGGGAGGTTCCTGTTCCGTATAAGGCGGGAGGAACCGCCTACCACTATGGGGATCGCCCTGAGGACACGGTGGAGCATACGGTGGAGTCTGCCCGGCTTAGGTAGAGCATCGCCATGTCCTCGTGGCGGCGATCGGCGGCGATATCTCACGTCCGACTCTGGTCCAAGTCATGGTCCGGAGCAAGAGTGCATGGCAGGCCGTCACCTCCTTCTGCGAAGCAGTGATGCTGGTAAAGGAGCAGGTGAAGCGCGTGAGGGAACGGGAATCCCAGGGCCATCACGCATCTAGCTAGCGGTCGGTAGACAACATCGAATTCCGTAAGCGCGGGCTTGCAGGCGATGCCTCCTGGGTCAGGTTTGCGGGTTGGTTAAAAAAGAAACCGTGGCGAGTGAAGAACCACGGGTGGGTTTTAGTCAATAAAAGTCTGACATCCCCTTCCGCTCCGCCCAGAGCGGGAGAGGTCATTTGATGGTTTCCCATTCAAAACAAAAAAAAAGGTAGAAAATCTTTTAATCGCACGGGGGTTGTGTTTTTAACAAACATTCTTTGGACATCTACGTATCGCCTCAATAATGTTTTCTGTTCCCAGGTAAAAACTACCTACCAGGTACGAAGAAAAATATACGGAAATTTCGAAAGATCATGACGATAAACATGACTATTTATGGCTTATCAAGTAAAATGACGTACAGTTACTCAGTTCTCCTGACGTTAGTGTGACAATTTCAGAGTACAGAGTAACATAATTTTAATCTTGACGGTACAGCCAACTACCCTACCAGGTCTAGTTTGTGTAGACGGATGCATAAAAGGGTGAATGCATTTTTGTTACTCTTTCAAGCAAAAGCTACTGAACAGATTTGGATGGGTTTTGGATACCCCTACTGGATTGAAACTCATGCGTGTGAAACCACGAGGCTCAGCTAGCACATACATAAACCCACGCCTCTCAAACTAACATATAATGGTTTTTAGTTTAAGATAAGTCAAAGACTAAGTTTATATGAGGTGAGATTCATTTCCTCCAATTGTCTTGTAGAATCAAGGTAGGAGTTTCGTACTCGGCTACGCACCATCACCGTTTGTCAAACCTTGAATGAACTCTGGGAAAACCCACCAGTGACAAATCAAAAGGAAAAGAATAAAAATGACTAAGAAACATACCGACACATAATCTGAGCTCTGAATAAGGAAATACAACCATGGCGCCTTTATTATAATAAGTAGGGCTTGATTCATAGGAAAAAAGTGGCGAACATGCGATGTTTTTTTTCCTTAAGTGTGTGCTTTTCATTATATCAACACTCATACCTTTGCTTGGCGGTAATAAGTATATTATTGAGGTTCTTCTCTCTGGACCCTGATCATCAGCAGCTAGGGGCTTGTGTCTAATGCCAATGGGACACTTTTATCTTATATTTTAAAGTGTCTTTGTTTTAAAATATAATGAATACAGATGTTTATGGTCATTCATCAATTTATATTAAAAACTAACAAACAAAAATTTTATAAAGCTTGTGATAATAAAAATAACTTATTTCTCTATAGTTTCTATCTAATAATAACAAAGAATATTTACGTAGGTCATCTTCCGGCTGTGTTTTGTAAACTGTTTTGAGGTCTGCTTCCAGTCTTACCGGATACAGCTGAATATTAATAGATAAAGTAGTTTAGATTTAGCAACTGTTCATCTGACTTCCTTAACCCAGTTACTAGATTTTACTAAGTTTTGTTGTCAGAGTTCAGCCTTCTGACCAATGACTTGAAGTACTTTCCGATGCATGGTGGTGTCTCGTTATGTGAACCATTCACAGACGGAGCATGGCATCGCATCAGGTTGTTATTACTTCCCCATGAGCCCTTTATACTTAATGTCAGTTTTAAACAAAAAGAAGGACTAACTAAACACATTCTCCATTCTTACGACCGTCTCAACAGTTCCCACACTTTACAAAAACACCAACAATTTTCCTCCTCTGCTTTGTTCCTACTGCACAGTCCTTGAATATATTATAATCGTGTGACAGACGGACATACGTAACGTAATGACAGCTACTCATTATTATTGTGTTTGCATAAGTTTTAGGCCATGTCTTTGACCTTGTAGTAATTATACTGTCATGTATGTATTCTGTTTGTTACTGTTTTGTTTTCATATTCTGAGGTGTTAGTGAGAAGCTTGTTGTCAAGAAATAAGCGCAGATTAATCGATCAGGTAAAAGCCGCAGTGAGAGCCTCCGTGGCGTAGCGGTAGCGAACTCGAGGCGCGGCTTAGATCCCCGGGCAGTGCAAATATTTGTATGCATGAACACGAATATTTGCACTGGTTTGGTCGTGCCTCGGAAAGCACGTTAAGCCGTTGGTCCTGGTTGCCATACGAACATTTAAAGGCAGTCGTTACGGGTTGTTGGAGCCCTCAAAAGTCCAACGATTGGTCTAGCTGCAATGCTTCGATATCGTCATCGGGTTGTGGAGGTCAGACGGCAGTCGCTACACGGAAAATATCGAAATTTAGGCAAAAGCAGTAGTTAAACTGGTAAAGCGGACTCCAGACTCCAAAGCTAAAAAAGCTTCGGATGCGACTGGGATTAACGCTGTGATGATGATGGGGAATAGATCAGGTAAAAGCTAAGCGAAACTGGCCTTGGATGGTCCGCGGAAGGGTGAACATTTTATATTCCAAGACCCCTCCGTGTCTTGGTTTCTTGACGTTCCTTAGAAATCCCGAAGTATGACGGACAGTTTTACCAAGGGCTATCGTATAAACCAGTTACTGGGTTATAGAGGTTAGATTAGCAATTGCTCCGTGTAAAGTGTTTGGTGTGGTTTTCTTAAGTCTTCATTTCTTGTCCAGGCGGTTTTCGATCGGTACACATTTAAAATTAAAGCTCGGGAATACTTACGCAAGAAATTGGCCGATTCATGAAACATATAATTTATTATTTTTCTCTATCTATATTTTTTTTATCTCTCTCTACTGTTTATATTTTGTATGTACATATGTATTTATGTGTTTATTATAATATTTTTTGTTGTGTTTCTCTTTCAAATTCGCTTTTATATCTTTGCACCTACCATGTTTTATTTCTGCATCACCTTAAGGTAGACTGGTAGAAAATTATTTGTGCATAAACTTTTAATAAATGAAGTGCAGGTATCCAGCTGGATCCAGTTAGATGGCAGCCGACCCCAACATACTTGGGAAAACGCAGATGATGCTTAGTTATGAGGTTTTCGTCTCTTGTTTAAATGAAGATGGACGAAATTCCATCGATGCCTATTATCGTTGTAGTAGTAGGAGGATTTCAGACTTTTACTGACCACTTACATTATGTTCCTTCATTTGCCTGTGACAGTATCACTTTCGAACAATGTTTAACTTGTGACTTTTCTTGCCGAGAGTCGATTTATATTTCTTTTTTTACTATTTATTATTGGAATCAATTTGGGTGTGCCTGCAGGGCAAAAAGGGTACAGATAAATTGATATTCAATCGGCGATTACAATGATATGACGGTAAAAAGTGAATTTGGTTAACATTAGATATTTTAACCGTGTGTAAAGTCATTGTTATCGTCTTGGAGTCTTCTGTTAAAAGTAGTTATGACTTGTAGACAATACACGACACGTTTTGAACGCTAATTCTAGTGTTGTTATTTTACCACCATTCACTGTTTGACATTACAATATATAAAGCCGTCAGTAACAGTCATAGAACAGTGTAATATAGTTACGTTTTGGTTACTAGGGAAGAGCATTACTTTTGCCCGAAGTTTATTTGTCCTATACCTTTCCCATTGCGGTTTTTGACCATATAATTCACATTATAGTAATTTGTCAAATTCTGAACATACCAGTACCAGGTTAAAGAAGAACATTATTTAAAATGAAAAGGTACTTATTCAAATTAGGCTGAGAATCAGCACTTTTGGACGTCAAAGTTACATAAGACAGTCCGCCCTAAACGCCCGCTGTTCACCACCACAGTGCTACGAACAAGAAACATCTAATGAAACAAAACACCAAACATTACATCAAATTAAATGCCATAATTTTGACAGCTAGCAAATGCTAATATAACAACAAAAACATTGATAACTACATATCTCAAGCAGCTTTGAAAACATTATAATAACCTAGACACTATTTCAAGTCATACTTACACTTAAACTTACATAGTATTTCTAAGCTACACCTACGGACACTTAGCTGTCTGCAGTCAATATAATTGTCCTCTACTCAACTCAGCACTCTACATTGCGACACAACGTTGCTAAGTTAACAAAGTAAGGTTTTGTAACATAAGTATGTATTACGGTATGTGATTCAGCAGATAAGGGACCATCTGTGAGTTGGTGGGACGTTTTATTGCTACTTCAAAGGTTAAATGTAGATTAGGTTCTAATGGTAGTATACCAGTGGTACCAATGGTAGTATATCCCTAGAATATAATTTGCTGCCTGATTTCTGATTTGACCGTTTGAAGTTTAGAACTTATGAAACTCTGGTTTGAGAATGAAGTCGACAGTGGGATTGAATTAGCTCAGGCAGCAGTTGAACAATGTCGTCAAGTCTCCTCATCAGCTATTCTTCGCTGTTAAAAGAGTAAAGTCCTCAACCAATGCGTGCTGCCCATAATAACAAACGGTGCCGAAACGTGGATGCTGGTAAAGACATGTGGATGATGGATAATGCTAGTCCACAAAAGTGCAAAAATAATAAGCTTAACTTTTGCAAATAATATTGAATGGTAGACATCGAATCGATACTGAAATGTTGTGCAGTATTTTTGTGTAGTGGTCAAATTATTGCACAAAATTTCACTGTAATTTACATTTTTTGCGATGAAAGGAATGATGAAAGAAATTTTTTGGATGAAGCCACCGGGGCTCGGATTGTACATAGCTACATATATATAGCCAGGGCTGACCCGGAGGTTGGTGGTTAATAGTTACATTGTGTGCATCGTTGATGAGTTGGAGACTTACAATGATAAAAAGAAAATAAAAGTGTAGCTTGATTGAAGAATCGACCGAGCCAAATTGTCTTTTCTTTATGAACCCACTCTCTTGAGGATGAATGAAGAAGTGATTGAGGAAAATATAAACTTTGATGAAATTTTTGTAAGCTCCACAAAATATTGGAAAAGTAGGATCCTATTACTAAAATTCCACTGTCTATCTGGCTGTCAACAGGCTATATCACATTAAACCTGACAGCTGGACAGTTGAAATTGTCAGATTATGTATAGAAATACATGAGAAAAAGTAAATCCAACCAAAAACATTCTGTAAAAAAATGCCAAGCCTCGCTGGAGCTGCTGGTTTATCTCTAAAAAGTAATGAAATCTAGACAAAGCCGTGCCAAGTTGAAGGTTCCTTGTTGCGATTTCTTCAATATTATTATAGTTAATATTGTGTGACTTGGCCGTTGAACATTATACGTTAGTGCGTACCTATGTTTGTTATGTGAGAATAATAGCCCATACTGGTATTTGTAATTGGACTTAAAACATTGTGCAACACATGTATTAATCATTGACAATGATTACTTCTGTTCTTTTTGGAGCGTCAAATCGACCACCTATCTAATATAAAATAGACGTACAGACGGATTTCTATGAATGATAAGTCCATCTGTACTGATAATTACTTTTTTGTTGTTCGTTTCCGGCTCGTCTATACATAAGTATTTTTGAAATGCGCAACTTTATCAAGCCCTGGCTATTGAATCAACGTTTTGCAAGTGGCAATTTTCCATGGTCAATGGGTAGCGGTTCTGGCGACAGATTGGTGCAATGGTGTCATGGAGCACCTGAATTTGTAGCCTTGTATACCCTTCAACGGCCAAGTCACACAATAT
This sequence comes from Sesamia nonagrioides, assembly GCA_017933935.1. NCBI lineage: Eukaryota > Metazoa > Arthropoda > Insecta > Lepidoptera > Noctuidae > Sesamia > Sesamia nonagrioides. The sequence goes on along the minus strand of JADWQK010000742.1, from coordinate 443,966 downwards.
TAACTATAATAATATTGAAGAAATCGCAACAAGGAACCTTCAACTTGGCACGGCTTTGTCTAGATTTCATTACTTTTTAGAGATAAACCAGCAGCTCCAGCGAGGCTTGGCATTTTTTACAGAATGTTTTTGGTTGGATTTCACTTCTTTTTGTAGAAGCGTATTATATTGATTTTATTATTTAACACAGTTTTTTTTTTCTTTTTAGAAGTAGTTATTACAAATCTTCCTTTTCTTTTTTCCGGTTCTGATTCTTGTACAGTAGCAATAGTTTTATGTATTGCCCATTCGCGTGGCGTGCGTGGTTGTATTCAGTGATCGCTGAAGCTTGAGTTTTTATAATCTTGAAGTCAACATTTATGTTTACTTCTTCAATCAATATGAGGTGCGCCCAATGAAAATTGTTTACTCGTGAAAGCGCCATATAAGCTTGGCCACGAGAGAATATGGAGGTGCCAATGTCCATTTTTTAGAGTTAGAACTTGGCTCTTGTGAAATGCTAGGTCATACGCCACACAGATTGGGAATTGTTGTCTGTACAAGCATGCCTGGGGTATGATCTCAAATTATTAACTTACATAATAAGTAATAATTCGTGAATCAAATTATAAGCAAATTTTACTAACAATTGTTTAGGCTTTATTTGGTCTTCCGGGTCCCACCTCACTTTTTGTACTAGCCTATCGAACCATTAACTAAACCAAACATCAATGTTTCTCTTAAGCATTACTTGAGCTCCCTGTTCAATGATTATAGTTTCTTCCAGTCCAGCAGTCATCGTCGCATCATCCTCATATTTTTGTTAACAAGCCCGGGCTTTTGTTTTCATACATTTTGAACAATCCAAGGAATTTTTAGCAATTAACTTTATCTCGGATTGGGGGACTGCTTTGAATATAGTATTATGCATACACATATTTCTCGACGGTAGTAAACAAACAGTACCTTCTGGTACGTCCCTCAAACATTGTGTTACATATTTCCATTAAACATTCCTTCATTAGAATGCGAGAGCAGAGGTATCAATCGGTTAGGCAGTATATCTCTGTCTGATTGAGTTGTCAATCCTACTTTGGTTCTTTTTGACATCTCAACAAACGTAGAATCATCCAGCGGTCTAATATATAACCTAAGATCGTTGTTTAAAAAAATCAGTACAAAAGATTGGAATTTTATTTATTTTAATAATTATAAACTAGTGCTTAACTGCAATCCCGCCTGATGGCAAGCAGTGATGCAATCGTTGATGGTAAAGCGCGCTAGTTTATTAAGAGCCTATTCACACAAAAAAACTGAGTGAATAAGAAGGAAGACGGCAGTTGAGCGAGGTGGTGTAATGTTAAACCCAACAACACGACCAACGATGCTGCGCCAAAGGGAGATTGATCTAGAGACCCTCCACGACCAAAATCCCGAAACAACAACATTTCACGCATCGTACCCGGCATAAATCGCATCACAACTGTTCAAACTCGTCCTCCGTACGGCTTCACCAGACATTATGCCGGAACACGACGAATCGCCTGGCGGCAAGACTTTGGTGGGTGGTAACTTCTGCCGGCGGCGGATGGCAAGGCCTACCACCTTTCTAAGAGGATTAGTTTTTTAAACGGCGACTTTTCTCTGACGACACCCTAATTACGTAACACACAATTGATATTAACTGGAATCATTTTGAAGTATATTGCTAATCCATTGCTCCATATATTTAAGTGCTCAAAAACGTTAATAACGCAATGAATGTTGTTGATCTGTCAAAATGAAACCCATTGCTACTGATGGCGCTTTACGTAATTACACTACTGGTTTGAGTTGCAAAAGATCCGCAAGCACTAAAATATGTTTTTTTTTTCCAAACCAGCCATCTTCTAGATCAGAAGAATCAAACACTTTGCATAAACGAAGATTTATGTAGGTTAATTAGATATCATAGACAATTCACCTATAATAAATATGTAGTTCGATAGTTTTTAAGTATGTCCTTAAGCGGGTATCACCGCCACTCGTAAGTCCAATGCACTATAAGTTGAAGCTTTCTAAATACATATGATTGTGGTACTCTAACTTGCGCTTGACCGCAATCCCGTCTGATGGTAAGCAGAGCAGTGATGCGATCGTTGATGGTAAAGCGCGCTAGTTTATTAAGAGCCTATTCACTTTAGCCTTGAAGACACTCAAATTGTGGTGTGACGGAAACACCGCCGCTGGCAAATTATAAAAATTATATAAATACTAAATACTACTAAATTCAGCTCAAGATTTACAAACTTCATTGGACCTTATATCTATAATAAGACAAATAAAGCAATCAATATCTACCCTTTAACGAAAACTCAATGTAAGGAAAATGTTACAAAATACTTACAAAAACTTAATTACGAAGAGACTGAGTTAATACTACATATACCACAGTGATTGACTATTTACCACATACACACACCCTCTTACATTCATACACACATAATCATATCACACAAATAGAGGACACACGTACTGTTCAGTGCTTATTCTTAATTTAATCTAATTTTAAGTTAATTTATTATTTCTGGTAAATTATAAAAAAAATAATTTTATTTGGTACTAGCTTTCCGCCCGCGGCTTCGCCCGCGTGGGGGTCGATAATATCGCGCTTTTTACATTCGCCTCGGGAATATCAAATTTTTCCGGGATAAAAGGTAGCCTATGTTCTTTCTCGGGGTCTAAAGATTGTCTGTGCCAAATTTCATCAAAATCGGTTGAGAGGTTTAGGCGGGAAAGTGTAACAGACAGACAGACAGATAGATAGACCGACAAACAGACAGAGTTACTTTCGCATTTATAATATTACTAGCTTTCCGCCCGCGGCTTCGCCCGCGTGGAGTTCGGTTATATCGCGCTTTTTAGATTTCCCTCGGGAACATCATATTTTTCCGGGATAAAAGGTAGCCTATGTTCTTTCTCAGGGTCCAAAGATTGTCTGTGCCAAATTTCATCAAAATCAGTTGAGAGGTTTAAGCGGGAAAGCGTAACAGACAGACAGACAGACAGACAGACAGACAGACTGACAGACAGACAGACAGAGTTACTTTCGCATTTATAATATTAGTATGGATATAGTATGGATGATTTTATTTTATTTAATTAAATTTGATTGATTTATTCTATTTTTGAACATGTAAATTTACAAAGTGTTGACTGTACTCAATGGCTACCTATACATATCTAGTGTCTACTTTTTAAGGTATAGGGCGCTGATAACTGAAACACAAGCTTTTGCCTAGTTCGGTTACAGATGTGTAATCCGATTGTAACAATAAATTATAGCCTAAACATATTTCGTGTAACAATGTAAATAATTTCTGAATAAACGTTATTATTATTATATAATTGTTCCAGTCCGTCGATGTACGCGGAATAAAAGAGGGAGCAAAACGCTTCGTCGTTGAATTAAATCATGCAATTCCCTTGCACACTGATAGTCAGTCTTCATCATCAGAGCCTTTATGACAGTCACAACTCATCGAGGTGTAAAGTTCTCTTCAATACAAATTAATCAAACGTAAACACAAGGTAGCTGCTGTGAATCGTTGAGGAGTTCTCACGACTGTCTCCCAGCTTCATCATCAGATCTACTCCGTACCTTTATTAAATTGTAGTGTTTTCTAATACTTATTGAAAATACTTAGAAATGCACTAGTTACCCCTACGATTTTTGAAAGTTACCCTTGATTTCTCTGGTCTTCCATCATCAGATCCTGACCTGGTAACTATTGGACCACCTGGAAAGTATACCCTTTCAAACAAAAAGAAATTTGAAAATCGATCCAGGTGTCTTAGGGTAATCGGTGAACACACCTACATAAAAAAAAGATTACGACGAATTGAGAACCTGCCGCTTTTTTTCAAGTCAGTTGATGAAGCGGCCCACCAAGTTGAATATTTTATTGACGGTGGTACGTCAATCTCTACTAGTTTGGTTGGGCTCTTCTGCTTTCAAATCAAGGTCACCAGGTACTTCAGATCTTCGATTATTCTAGTTTTTATATTTTTCCCTTTATGTGACCATTAAACCCTGGCTCTATACCAAATTTCAGCTCTCTGAGTTTATGGGAAGTACTACTTCTATTTTGATGATCATGAGTGAGTGAGTGTCGAAAACACGGAAATTTACTTTCGCTTAACTTCAGAACTGGATGAGCTACAGACTTGAAATTTAAGATTTGAAGTGTGTTAATACAGCTTACTGGATGACCAAAATTTCAGCGTTCTGGTACTATCCAGAGGTTCTTAATTAGGGGCCTGAAAATGCAGCGAAATGGTTCGGGTAAAGATGGTACGGCAGTGTTGGCTTCGCGCTCGACTTGGCGAGGGCACTGCCGTGCCCTCAGATTTGGCAATTATACCAAAAAAGATACTGATGTCAGAACTTTTTTTTTTTTGTTTTATAAAGAAAAGTACAGATCTTTACTTGGGCGAGTTCGACTCGCACTTAGCCGATTTATAAGCAATATTCCTCATCACAATTTTATACACAAAATTTGCTTGAAATCTGCATATTTTTCGCCAGACGCTTAAGAAACACATAAAACCTTTTTTTTTAATTTACGTTGAGCAAATTTTAAGCAACGGGGTCTTAGCCTTTAAACACCCTGACATTTACACTGCTATCTACTAGCACAAAACGTACACACAGTAAACATAACGTTACATAATAATTGAATGCAACATTTAGTTGCGACATCGCTGGTAGAGTAGTATCTGCTAGCACGTTTCGTAGGGTTAGTACTGGCACGAGTAGCTGAACCAGTTTAAGATACCAAGGCAATATGCGTACTATAGTAGGAAAGTTTTGGTGTTGTGTATTTAAGTGATTTTTTTAAATGTGAAATGTATTTGGCGCAATACGATAGAACGTATACGTTATTTCGGAAATTGTAGAAAATTTTTAGAAAATTTTTAATGTTTAAGGAAAATATAGAAGTATTAGAAACAGGATGCACTCTTTTCCATAGAAAACGGAGGATACTCCGACGGGTGTCGCATATGATGGGCAGCTGTCCAACGATTGAAATCGAAGCATTTGTATATAATTCCCTAGTTGGGCAGTCAACTCTACTTTGGAGATGCAGGACTTTGCATGACGTCAGGACACGTAGTTCGCATGTGGTGCTGTAGATACTGCTACAATACCTACTCATATATTATTATTTTACAACATCCATGTCGTAATAAATGAACACAGAAGTATTTCAAGTATGTCGGTCGATGAGATAATTTTATTTTTGCACGTTATATGTACGGACGACAGCAGGTCAAGCTACCCCAAACTGTCAGATATTCCCAATCAACCTTGAGCCTTAATGCTTTAGAGATAAAGTTGAAAATATGATAAGGAAATCTGACTGATTGTAGTAGATTGATGTGCTGTCGTCTGTACATACATCTTTCATACATTTTAAAAAGAGGTAATTTGCTTGTAAGTGTGAGGTTAAGTTATCTCTGAAATCAGTTTTATTTTAAAACTTCTTTTAACATTTAACATCTCAAGTCTTGAGGAACGCTATATTCTACTTGAAACATCACCCGCAGGAATTAAGCAAAGAATGGCCTAGGGGATATATAAAAAATATATCCCCTAGGCCATAACATCGGCTGCCGGCAGAAGTTACCACCCACCAGACAAAATCTTGCCGCCAAGCGATTCGTCGTGTTCGGCATGATGTCTGGTGAAACCGTACGGAGGACGGGTCTCAGAGGTCTGAGTGTTGCGATGTGCGGCGGGTACAATGCGTCAAATGTTGTTGTATCGGGAGTTTGGTCGTGGAGGGTATCCACATCAATCTCCCTCAGGCGCAGCATCGTTGGTCGTGTTGTTGGGTTCAACATTGCACCACATCGCTCAATTGCCGTCTTCCTTCCTATTCACTAAGGTTTTTTTTAGTGAATAGGCTTAAAACTAGCGCGCTTTACCATCAACGATTGCATCACTGCTTACCATCAGGCGGGATTGCAGTCAAGCGCTAGTTTATAATTATTTAAAAAAAATCGTTTATGAATAAGGGGGATAGTGGTGAAAAGGCTAGATGATGATGATTACTTTCATGATAGTGAAGTGCAGTACTACATTTTATTCTGATATAGGTACTGATGGAAGATAACAATAAGGAAATATGTAACTTGCTTATTCTCTTGTCATTATTTGTATTTTACTATTTACATCTAATGGACAAATCTCCAATAAGTTATTCCGAATAAAAAATAAAAGAAAACATTTGGAATATCTCTGCCAAGTACATTCTCCAAACAAGTAGAAAACATATTGTGAACTCGTGTACAAAAGTAAGTCACGACATGCCAGTGTACTGAGATGTCGCAACGACATGTGTCCTCACCCAGGAGCGAACCTTGACCCGCGCAGAGAAAGTAGCCCTTATTACGTAGGTGCTAAGGTGGCGTATAAGGACTGAAAACGAAAGTGATCGGTAGCGGACTTAGTGATGGAAGGAGCGATTGTACTATGTCATTTTGCATTGATTGAAATCAAAAAACATTTATTTAAACTAAGGCTGAGAATCACCATTTTTGAAATGACAAAATTACTAAAGAGAGTCCCCCAAGACGCCCGTTCTTCACTAACATAGCCTGTTAAGAGAACTGTGGTTTATTGGTAGCATGGTCTTCATTGTGTACTGCATCAAAATGATTACCAATAACAATGTAGAAACTACACTTAGAGTGGAATAATAAGAGGTCTAAACTCAAGAAAATACCATAACCATATTTAGAGCGTACATAGAACCTCTTTAAAATCACTTAAGAACAATAAACAGTTGAGTCGAAATCTTATTCTTACAAAACACATTAAAACATAGCAATGCTTTAATAAATTCTTACTAATATTATAAATGGGAAAGTGAGTTTGGTTGTTTGTTTGTTTGTTTGTTTGTTCCGCTTTCACGCCGTAAATACTAAAATGATTGTTTTGATACTTTGCAGACGTAAAGTTAAAAGTCCGGATTAAATAATAGGGTATTTTTTATCCCGAAAAGATTTGATATTCCCGAGGGAAATCTAAAAAGCGCGATATAACCGAACTCCATGCGGGCGAAGCTGCGGAAGGAAAGCTATATAAAGATATATCTAATATCTTATGGCAAAATCATCTTTGGGGAGCTTAGGGTCCAATCAATATACTTTTAATTCTTTATTAAGTTTTAGAGGCTTTTGTACAGACGACAGCACATCAACTACTACGATCTGTCAAATTTCTCTATTAGATTTTTAACTTTATCAATAGAACATCCAGGCTCAAGGTTGATATTTGAGAATTTGGGAATATTTGACAGTTTCGGGTAGCTTAACCTGCTGTCGTCCGTACATCGAATAACCATTGAAACTTCGGCCCGGGGTATTAATCCTGGGTAGAAATCAGAATTAATAGCATTTGCGGTTTTAGCCTCTGAACCAACAAAACTATCAAGACCTAACGCATTGAACCTCTGTGGATAAGATTCTAATATGTTAAATGATCCAACATCATCATCTCAGCATTAATCCTAGTTTTTCAGCTTTAGAGTCTGGGGTCCGCTTTACCAGTCTAACCGCTTATTTTGGCTAAACTTCGATATTTTCCGTGAAGCGACTGCCGTCTGACCTCCAAAACCCGAAGGCGATTTCGAAAATTGCAGTTAAACCAATTGTTGGACTTTTGAGGGCTCGAATAACCCGTAACGACTGCCACTAGATGTTTGTATGGCAACCGGAACCAACGGCCTAACGTGCTTTCCGAGGCACGACCAGACCAGTGCAAACATTCACATTCATGCATACAAATATTTGCACAGCGCGGGGATCGCACCCGCGCCTTCTTTCGCAGCGGCCGCATTCGCTACCGCTACGCCACGGAGGCTATCTAATATGTTAAATGATAAATGATTTGTTTTCTGTAATTAGGTTGTTACAAATACTTGTAAACGTCAGTCAAATTTTGTTGAACAAGACAAGTACGGCATCTAACCTAGGTAGGTTAGATGCCGTACTTGTCTGTCCGTTTTTCTGAAAGTAGTAGGTACTACTTTCAGAAAAAGGCCGAAACAAACTCAGAGGTCTCTTAAAAAGTCCAGATATAATGTTGGTTAGACCATGAAGACGAAGATGACTTATTACCAGTATTAACATAAAGGATACCCTTTTGTCCCAATCACGGAATAGAGAATACTTTTCATCTGTTGTGTAGTCCCAATATTCACACGTAATTGATAAAACGACGGAGCGCAGCTAGTATAAATAGATTTAATACTCTATAGTATGTACAACATATAAATTACAGAACATAAGCATAAAGATTTAAAAATGGGCAGTCTTATCGACAACCTTTGGATGGAATACTAAGGAGAAGGAGAGAGAAATAATGTAAGTAGGTAATCTAGAGTGTACTATTTATAAAAAATAATATCACACAAACCGTTCCCTAACCACAGACCGGGTTTCGAACACAACATCAGTGGGATGTTCCTCCCGCTTGCTCTCATCATCACATCCTCGTCTTTAACATTAGCTGCAATGATTCAATTACCGGCGGCGCCTGTCGCCGAGCCCTCTAATTGACTAATTGTGAGCGTTAGCCGCTCCAGACCTTATTATGAGCGATCATTTGAGCGCCGCTCGAGTGGCTGTGTCATATACCAGACAGTTATGGGACAGGAGAGATTTATAGCACTTTAGAATTAACAGTTTATATGTAATAAGGTTTAGGATAAAGTTTACTAAATATTATCGAACGACTCACAGATTGCAGTGAACTGTGTACCAAGAACGCACTTAATTAGACTTAGAAACTATGATATAAAACTTCATTTTTACTGACTGAACCAGATTTTATTTTAAGCATATTCTTCCTAATATTTCAAGACACATGCCTGCTTTCAGAGCGGGAGTGCACAATGAATAGCTTATTCTGCAATAACAAAATAAAATTCTCTTCAATTTGCTCAGTGGTAGGCCATAACATCGTCTGACGGCAGAAGTTACCACACATCAGCCAAATTCTTGCCGCCAAGCGATTAGCCGTAAGGAGGACGGGTTTGAGCAGTAGTGTTGCGATGTATGCCGGGTACGATGCGCCAAATGTTGTTGTTTCGGGAGTACGTTCGTGGAGGGTCTCCATAACAATCTCCCTCTGGTGCAGCATCGTTAGTCGTGTTGTTGGGTTTAACATTGCATCATTTCGCTTAACTACCGTCTTCCTTCATATTCACTCAGTATTCTTTTTCTTTTTTGAGTGAATAGGCTTAATAAACTGGCTCGCTTTACCACCAACCATTGCATCATTGCTTACCATCAGGCGCGATTGCGGTCAAGCACTGGTTTATAATAATTAAATTAAATTAAATAAAAAATATTCTTTGGGAGTAATGATCCTGACCTGTTGGGTTTCGAACCTTCGATCATCAGGCTTAATCGTAGACTTGCAGCTAACCATAAATAAATTAAAGTGAAAACAGGAAGATGTTAATTAAGACCTATTCGTGATAAAGGTAAACAAGCTTAGAGTTTATGGAATAATAACTTTAAGTCCTACATAATAAAGTTCGCGTTATGTTACAACTTCAAATATTTTCACTCTGAAATCTACTTAATTGCCATTGAAATAAAGCTGAAATTAGTTTAAATTTAAATAAGATGTGGTTGTGCAGCCCTGTGTACTTTTATAAGTTATATTTATATTTAAAATTCTTATTATCAAAACCTTACATAACATTACTTATCCAGTATTTTACAACAAACAACGCCAAATGAAATAGGATCATTTGAAATGTCAGTTTAAAAAAATACAAACCGTCGTGAGGTTTATACCTCAATATGATAAAATATAAGAAAACAGATATTCTCAACTTCAAAGAACACTAAGGCCAGCAGTCGTTGACCCCAATGAATATCAAATTATTAAGGTTCAGTAGCCAAAAGGTAAAAGCGGGGTCCTATTACTAAGACTCCACTGTCCGTTTGTCTGCTCTGACCAGAATGTATATCACCAATTATAGCTAGACAGTTGAAATGTTCACAAATGTTGATTGATGTATTTTCTTGTGTTAATTACTATACATAGTATTGTATAAAGTTATGTGTTTTTAAATGCACAGTCAGCTGTGCTACTGGATAGTTTGTTCGGCTTCTTCTTCCCAGCGAACGCACTAGGAAGTGTCGATGGGTGGGTGTTTTGGGGGACTGTCTTATGTAATTAGACGTTCAAAAGGTGCTGATTGTCAGCCTAATTTAAATAAATGACTTTTTATTTTGATTTTGAAATACAACAAAACATTATTTTTATAGATAATTCGGAGCCGGCCTATATTTTCATTGTTTTAATATTATCGTTAAAATATTGACGGCCATCACGTAAGCAGTGTCACTACATTAATTTGACTATGCGAATGATAATTTAGTGCTAAAACTGACATTGACATACCAGAGATAATCCATTCAAATTCAGAGGCTCATACACAAGGTACGTGACATTCTAGACGAGGTAGACCTTCACTAATAATAACTAAAACGTAGCATTCTGACTACCTACGCTCGTAGGTATATTTGCACACAGAGATACATTAATGTGCATTGTTATTGTTGGAGATGTAAACTTCGCCAATATCAAACCAAAGAGGATTGTAATTAGATATTTTTATAATTCTCTATATTGTCTGGGTGTGTCACTTACTTCTGGTTGTCATGTGAACGATGGTGTCGTCTAATAAATAAATTCATTAAAACATCTCCTGGGTAATTACTTTTTCCATCATAACCCAACAGGTTATGGGCCCAGGACGTTAGTCTCGCGTCGAAATTATTATTTTCGCGTGTTTTGGTGGAAATAAGTATTATTTCAAAATTTCACGTCAGTTACGTTTTTCAACAAAATGGCTTCAGGGGTTTCAGGATCTTCAGTGGGCATTCCAATAGACAAATTAAAAGGGATGGAGGATTATAATAATTGGAAATTTATTATGAAGATGATCCTAATACACGAAGACCTGTACGAAACCATTGAATCGGAAGATTGCAAAGATGAACGTAAGAAACAAAAGGCACTCGCGAAAATTTGTCTGTCTGTTGGACCGTCTGCTTTGCAGCATGTGCGCAACGCTAAAACTGCTTATGAAGCTTGGACATGTTTGCAAAAAGCTTATGAAGATAGGGGCCTATGCAGAAGACTAGGGTTGCTGAGATCGCTTTTTGGGGTGAAATTGAAGGAGATGGAAGGCATGCAAGCGTACATAACGAGAGTCACAGAGTTAGCACAACAATTGGCTGATATTGGTTCACCTTTAGATGATGAGTTTGTTGCTGTCATTTTATTAAGTGGGCTAACAAGCGATTTTGACCCACTAATAATGGCTCTAGAAAATTCTGACAGTAAGTTGACCAGTGAAGTCGTGAAGTCTAAACTGATGCTGGAACAGTTGCGTAGGGATGACAAAGAGGTACCAGATGTGAGCGCATTGGCTACAAAGAAAGTGTACAAGTGCTTCAGATGCAAGAAGGCAGGCCATATGAAAAAGGATTGTCCCATGAAGGGTTCATATTCTGTTGGAAAAGATAAGCCGAAGAAGGATAGCAGTACTCTTTTGACAGCATTGTCAGTGTATCCAAAACGTCAAATTTGGTATGTTGATTCCGGTTGTACAAACCATATGTGTAACAGCAAGGATCAGATGATGGACTTTGAGCGATCCAGGTCTACAGAGGTGAATGTGGCTAACGGAGAGAGCATATTTATGGAAGGAAAAGGCAGAGTTTGTGTAAATTTAAAGAAATTAGGTTACAAAACAATAAGTAATGTGTATTATGTTCCTGCATTATCTACCAATTTGCTATCTGTAAGTGAATTGTCTAGAAAGGGATATAGGGTAATATTTACTTCTACAGAATGTAGGATTTTGGATGGAGGTAGGGTTGTAGCTACTGCTACATGTAACAACGGCCTATACGAATTGGATTGTTACAAAGCAGGCAAGCGACAGTCAGAGAGGGCCATGACTTCTTTCTGTGTGGATGGGGAACCGGATGCTGGTTTACAAGGTGGTCTTGAGGCGGCATGGGGCATCGGACATAAAGTAAGTCAGGAGATTTGGCATCGGAGACTGGCACATCTCAACTCCAGAAGTATGAACCTAATGAAGAATGGATTAGTCACAGGTATGGATTATGATGTTTCTACTTTTAATCCTTGTGTTCCATGTATTGAGGGCAAACAACCTAAGCTGCCGTTCTCTAAGAAAAGTTATAGTAGGTCAAAGGAGCTATTAGGGCTTGTACATACGGATGTATGTGGACCTATGCAGGTACCATCGCTAGGTGGGATGCGTTATTTTGTAACTTTTATAGATGATTTTTCTAGAAAAACATTTATTTATTTTCTAAAAAGGAAAGTTCAGGTTTTTGAAAAATTTAAATTATTTAAGGCTTTAGCCGAGAATCAGACGGGAAAGAAACTAAAGGTCCTTAGGAGTGACAATGGGGGTGAATATGTCAATCATGTTTTTCAAGAGTATCTAGAAAACTGTGGGGTAAAACATGAAACTACAATACCCAAATGCAGTTCACAGAACGGAGTTGCTGAGCGAGGCCACAGATGTATCATGGATAAGGTTAGGTGCATGCTGCAGGACTCAGGGCTTGAAAAACATTTTTGGGCTGAGGCGGCAAACACAGCCGTGTACCTCAAGAATCGCTCACCCACCAAAGCCGTCATGGGACTAACTCCAGAGGAAGCGTGGACTTCAAAGAAGACAAACGTAGCACACTTACGTGTCTTTGGTTGTCTGGCATACGCTGTGTCTGATAAGTGTAGGAAACTAGATCCGAGAAGTAAGAAGTATGTATTTGTAGGATACTGTGATACTAGTAAGGGCTACAGATTAGTAGATCCTTCTTGTCCTAAGACTTGCATAAAGGCTAGGCACGTCGTATTTCTCGAGAATAGTTTCATAAACAAAAATGTGTCAAATGGTGATAAAGTGGCATCTGACAGTATTGGTATAATACCAATGGAAAATAGTACTATACCGTTGAATACTTCAGTGACTCCTGGTGAGTCAGGAGAGCAGTCGCTGGACACATCTGTCCCGTTGAGTGATGAAATGTCGGGTGACAGAAATCTTCGCAGGCAAACTGTATTTAGTCTGAATGAAACCGATGATTTTCAGGTCACAGACCACTCATCTGATCCTACATATATTCCAGGTTCCTCCAGCATTGATTCTGATGAGTCAGCAATGACATTTGAAGATGCTGATCAATCCGTCGAGTTTGCGGGGCTCGTGGGGACTACGGGGGACGATGACTTTCCAGTCACGGCAGAGCAGGCATTGAGTAGTGGTGAAGCTGCACACTGGCGTAAGGCAATGATAGATGAGTATGATTCGTTTATACAAAATAAGTGTTGGTCATTAGTAGATCTTCCTAAAGGGCATAAAGCTGTAAAGTGTAAATGGATCTTTACTAAAAAGAGGGGTTTAAATAATGAATTGTTACGTTATAAAGCTCGCCTCGTAGCAAAAGGGTTTACGCAAAGGTATGGGGTAGACTACTATGAGACATTTTCACCGGTTGTTAGATACTCAACTATTAGGATTTTATTGGCCTTAGCTGCTCAGTATGATATGGTGATAGAACATCTTGATGTCAAAACGGCATTTTTAAACGGTGACTTAACAGAAATTGTTTATATGGAGCAACCTGAAGGCTTTATTGATAGGAAAAACAGGGAAAAAGTTTATTTGTTACATAAAGCAATTTATGGTCTAAAACAGGCAGCAAAAGCTTGGTATGAAAAGATAAACAATGTTTTAGTCAATAAATTAGGTTTTCGAAGGTTGCCTTCTGAACAATGTGTTTATGTCTATAATCAAGATGGAGAAATAGTTTTCATTGCTTTATATGTAGATGACATATTGTTGTTCTCGATTAAGAATTCTCGAAAACGAGACATTTTTAAGAAACAGCTTAAGGATGAATTTAAGATGAATGACTTGTGTCCAAGTAATCACATTTTAGGTATGAAAATTACCAGAAATTTAGATGGAAAGTTTACTTTGGATCAGTCGTCTTATATTAAGAAAATTTTAGATAAATTTAATATGTCAGATTGTAAACCATGTCAGACTCCAATGGAGGTTGGTTTGAAATTAGAAAAGTCAGAAGATAATGACTATAATAACAACTATAGAAGTATTATAGGTTATTTAATGTATTTGGCAGTCTGTTCCAGGCCTGATATTGCTCATAGTGTATGCTACCTCAGTCAATTTAACAATTGTAATTCAGAAAGCCACTGGAAAGCAGCAAAAAGGGTACTGCGGTATTTAAAAGGGACTTCTGGGTATCATTTGTCTTTTGAAAAGGGTAATCTAGAGTTAGTGGGATATACAGATGCCGACTGGGGTGGAGATCAGTCAGATCGCAGGTCATACACGGGTTACTGTTTTTCTCTTAATAAATCTATTATATCTTGGGAGTGTCGTAAACAGCGAACGGTAGCCTTGTCTAGTGCAGAGGCTGAGTACATGGCAATCTCTGACTCTTGCAAGGAGGGTTTGTTTTTACAAACGTTTATTCGGGAGTGTACTGGTGTTGAATGTAGCATAAGTTTATTCAATGACAATCAGTCAGCTCAAAAGATTTGTTGTAACACTCTATCCCATTCTAGAACAAAACACATAGATATAAGACATCATTTTGTCAAAGATTTAATTAACAAAAATGTTGTAAGTGTTAGTTATGTAAGTACTGAAGAAATGGTGGCAGATGTACTAACGAAGTCGTTATGTAAAGATAAACATATGAAGTGTATATCCAAGATGCTAAACATAAGCTAGGATATAGGTTGCGCTTTGATTATGTGTACATAACAGTATAGGTTCTTTGTTACGTGTTTTATTTATCTGCTGTAAACTATTTTTATTGTACTGTTTATATAATATTTATGTCAGAGGCACTATGTATAACAGAGTTGTTTTAATTAGACTTGTGGAAGTGGAGCCTACATGTAACTTAGGTTTCATGATTGTTTAATTTTCAATATAGTGTGTTCTTTGGATTAAGGCCTAGAACTTAGAAGGTTAGGTAACTGATATTGTCTTAGTTTAAGGCCTAGTGTTGGAGATGTAAACTTCGCCAATATCAAACCAAAGAGGATTGTAATTAGATATTTTTATAATTCTCTATATTGTCTGGGTGTGTCACTTACTTCTGGTTGTCATGTGAACGATGGTGTCGTCTAATAAATAAATTCATTAAAACATCTCCTGGGTAATTACTTTTTCCATCATAACCCAACAGTTATTACATGGAAATAACATCATTATTATTCAATATAATTACTATATCTACATAGTGTTGTATAGTAATTAAATTGTTTTTTTAATTAAACAGGTAGTTGTGCTGCTGGGGAGTTTGTTCCACCACTTCTTCTTCCCAGCGAAAGCATTAGGAAGTTGCGAAGGGCGGGCGTTTTGGGGGACTGTCTTATTTTTTTTTTTATATGTTATAAACTAGTGTTTGACTGCAATCCCGCCTGAGGCTAAGCAGTGACGCAAGCGATAATGGTAAAGCGCACTAGTTTATTAAGAGCCTATTCACTCTAGCCTTGAAGACACTCAAATTGTAGTCCGACGGAAACACCGCCGCTGGAAAATTGTTACAGTCCCTCGATGTCATCATCATCATCAGCCCCTACTCGTCCACTGCTGGACATAGGCCTCCTTCATGGCACGCCAACAAGCTCGATCCTGAGCAGTTCTCCGCCAGCCACTACCAGCCACCTTTTTGATGTCGTCGCTCCATCTAGCCCAAGGGCGTCCCACGCTACGTTTGCCGAGACGCGGTCTCCACTCGAGGACTCGTTTACCCCAACGGTTGTCGGTCCTGCGGCATATGTGACCAGCCCATTGCCACTTCAGCTTGCTAATCCTCTCAGCTATGTCGGTGACTCTGGTCCTCTGTCGGATCACCTCATTTCTGATGCATTCCTTCAGAGAGACGCCCAACATAGCCCGCTCCATAGCTCCTCGATGTACGCGATATGAAAGAGGAGGCGAAACGTTTCGTCCGAATCGTAATGGTGTTAACGACGTAAGGGTGGAAACTCGCCGTGCGACGGGTCGTCCGATGGTGGAACGGAGATGGGGGAACTAAACCATACAATTCCTTCGCACACTCACCAAAATGAATCCTATAGAATATCGAAAGGCTGGCTACTCTATGTCCATGCTCTAGGCTTTGGAGACAGTTTTGAATTAAGTCGGGGTCGCCAATTAGCCTCTTTGCACGCCTCTCCACCGAATCCAAAGTGGTCAGGTGACATTTCGCAGCACCAGCCCAAATGTGGCTGCAGTACTTCACACACGAACGGACCTGTGTTTTGTACAGTATAAGCTGCCCTAGTGTGAAGTACCGCCTTTGCGATAACACCAAGCTTCTTGGCAGCCACCTTGGCCTTGGACTCAATGAACCGCCCAAAGTTAAGGTTCGAGGAAATCTCAACTCCCAAAAGCTGAAGGCGGTCGGTACACTCCAAGGATTTATTTCGAAAAGTAGGAGCCAAGGTGAAAGTGCTGATTCTCAGCCAAATTTGAATTAATGACTTTTGATTTTGATTTTGTAGCTGCACCCGGCTTGCATTGCAAAGCCACGTAGGAACTCTCACGGGCGTCCCCAGAACACCAATGTTTCATCACAAGCAGGTTTTTTATGTAACACATTATCGGCAGCATGTCAACATATCGGCTGCGTGTCGCGGGTTCGATCCCCGGACGGAACAGATATTTGTATGGCCCACAGGTACTTAGTTGTTTTTTGTTGAGATTAAACCCACCCACGATATACGAGTAATTCTTGTGTGGAGAAACGTTCATTAAAAAAAAAAAGATAAACAGACTTTGCTCTCTTTTTTCAACATTTTAACAACATTCAACTGTTCAACATCAGTCAGCTGAACAACATTTATGTAAATAATACCGATTTACGTTGTTCAGTTAACATAATTTTTTTAACAATGTAGCAATGGATGATAGGATACGTGTCGATCAATAGTTTCGGAACGAAATATACAAACAGACGTTGATTTTTCTTTATCTATATACAACAAATACTTCTTGATTTATAGCCATCTTCTACAAGATAAACAATTATTATACTAAAATAACAGCAACATTTTTGTAACTCCCTCGGCCCCCGACCCACGCAACCCATCCCATTACCGGCCTCTTTTTTTTCTTGTCTCCTAGGGATTCTAACATGATGTGAACGAACCTAAAGCCCAAATGCAGAAATAATTTTACAATACCGACGGCAGTTCCCGAGATCAGCGACCTCAAGCCGTCAAACACTTCTGTTTAATTGTCACTATATCATATAAATATACCTACAAAGTGTTTTTCTATGGTGTATACCGTAAAAATAATGCAATATATTATAGAATCATCATCATCATCATCTCAGCGTTTATCCCGGTTGTGACCGCGGCTTTTTTGTTGGAGCCCGGGGTCCGCTCTCTTGCTCGATTTCCTCCATTTCGCGCGATCTTTAACATCCTGTGGTGTCAGATTGTTTACACGCATGTCATCTCTTAGAACGTCAAGTCAGCACTTCTTTGGTCTACCTCGCTTGTTCCGGCCCGGCGGAGGCGCCATGCCAAGATATTTGTGACCCACGTAATATGCATATACGTAAGAGTATCTACAATATAAATTCCTTAATTGTTTATGTTGTTGTACATATGTGTACGTGTGTATCTGTAAGAATATGAGATACAAAAGTGCAAAGTTGTAAGGGCCTTTTACCAACTAGGTTCAGGTGTCACCTTCCAGTTCAGATTCAGATGAATACCAGTAAGTATTTTACATGGAGGGACAGCCTATCTAACATCCACAACCCAGTCACCGGATGATACGTGCCGTATTACCCCTTAGTGAGACTGGATATCAGATTCTCAGATTCCTGCCTGCCCGTAACGACTGTCAATGACCTGCGATCGGCTTAATGTGTTTTCTGAAGGACAGTGGGGTCACCCATCCACTCAGACCTACCGCGGCAAATGTAGCTTCACCTGATCAGTAAACCTGTGCGGCTTCCATTTATTTCCATTCATTCCTGCAGAATGAACATTCCATTCCTGTTCTGAGTATCTTCCACGATACTCATACAGAAGCCCAGAAAAAGAAGGTTGCAACTAGCTAGACATAGTTCCCAGACGAGCTTAGAAAGAAATCGCGGGTAGAACGTGATAATGTTGGCAGAGAATTCCGAATGTTTGCACAAGAAAAGAGAAGGCTATCATCAGCAGTGGGGGAAGTGAAGCTGTGAGTGATGATGTTGATCATTGATTACAATTAACGCAGGGTACAAGAGTAAAGTTATTTTCTAACAAACATTTAGCAAAAATAGTACATAACCTTATTGGTGATAGACCATAACATCGGCTGCCGGCAGAAGTTACCACCCACCAGACAAAGTCTTGCCGCTAAGCGATGCGTCGTGTTCCGGCATGATGTCTGGTGTGCCGGGTACGATGCTCCAAATGTTATTTTATCGGGAGTTTGATCGTGGAGGGTCTCCAGATAATTCTCCCTCTGGCGCAGCATCGTTGGTTGTGTTGTTGGGTTTAACATTGCATCACCTTTTCTTTTTCTGGGTGGAAAATCCTCATGGATGTCCGCCGCCCTAGGGTGGGCGTGGGCAGGGTCTGTTAGACTCTTACTGACTCAAAACCACACGGGTGTTCCGTCTCACACCTACACCGGAACCTTTTCTTTCGTATAATGATTAAAGATCGGATATTCCGGCGCTTAGATACCTAAACTTGATTTAATACACGTAGTTAATATGTATGTATGTCACTATAGGCTTTATTTAGAAATAGACAGTAGGTCAAGCTACCCGAAACTGTCAGATCCTTAATGCTTGAGCCTTAATGCTTTAGCAATAAAGTTTAAGATCTATTAAATAAATTTGACAGATTGTAGTAGCTTGCTGTGATGTCGTCTGTACTAGTATGTAAATATACAAAAATCAATATTTTCTTACACAATTCTAATTTAAAAAGCGCAGGTATATAAATTATTCTGTAGTCGGGATTTTGTGTAAGTTTAGGTATTGTATAAACGCCGTAATTTCCAATTTTGTAATCCAGCTGTCACGGCTTATTATCATAAGGTCTGTATATCACAGGAGGATGACAAACAGACTGTGGAGTCTTGGTATTAAGATGCTATTTTTACACTTATATAAAGCAATTCAATATAATATTGAAAATCTAAAACAAAGAATTTGCTAACGCTGACAAGATGACTCGTCAATCAACTTTACCAACTCACCCGCACACAACCTACCAACAAACAGATGACGTCATTAATTGCCTATATAGTATATACATACCTCTAGGTAATGTAGGTAGGTTAAGTCACGTTTAATATAGGCAAATAAACAAGACTACGACGAACTTAGGACTCGACATGCATCGAGTAGATCCTGCGAGCGATAACTTAGTTCCAACCGCTTAGCATATTACTTACTTATAGTTTGAAACTTGAGTATTATGAGCTGCGTGCTGAACTTTATAGAGAAGCTTCACCATAACTTTGTGTTGGATCATTTGGCTCCCTTCAAAATGGTTGAGGTGAATGGTGCTAATCCGTGCGTTAAGTTCGTGAAAAGGCGCGGTCGGTACATACTGGTCAATTCTTTGTCGCCATGGCTTGTTTTAATTTAATACTCATTTGAATGGCTTCTTACATGCATAATTTTTACCATAAATGATGTACGAAATACTTTGTAATCATATTATTATTTTCATTCCAGGAGCTTGAAGGCATCTTACAGTACAGCGGTGAACAGTTTCGGAGATATAACGTCTCCCTGCCTCACCCCTCTCTGTAGTGGAATAGCCTTCGTACTATGCTCCTGTATTCGGACTGTCATAGTGGCGTTGCAGTATAGGCACTTCAACACTTCGATATACCGATGGTCAATGCGGCAAGGCTGGAGAGACTGGAGCACAGCCCAAGTTTCGACGCAATTAAAGGCCTTCTCATAGTCCACAAACGCCAAGCATAGTGGCCGATTATACTCATTGGTCTTTTGTATAAGAGCAGCGTATGTATGTGGTCCTTTACGGAACCCGGCTGGTTCGGGAGGCTGGAAAGCATCCAGCTTGTTTGCAAGACGATTCAAGACACTGGGCATCAATATCAATGGCGAGTATATCACTCACCTTCGATTTGCCGACGATGTTGTCATTATGGCGGAATCGCTGGAGGACTTGAGTATCATGCTTAAAGAACTCAATGGGGTTTCCCAACAGGTGGGCCTTAAAATGAACATGGACAAAACGAAAGTCATGTCGAATGTCCATGTTGCGCCGTCACCGGTTTATATTGGGAGCTCCATCCTTGAAGCTGTAGATCAGTATATATATCTGGGACAGCTTATCCAGATGGATAGTTCCGGCTTCAAGGACGAGGTGTTTCGACGGATCCGACTCGGCTGGGCAGTGTTCGGGAAGCTCCATAGTGTCTTCTCGTCCAAAATACCTCAGTGCCTAAAGACAAAATTCTTTAACCAATGTGTGTTACCGGTGATGACATATGGATCAGAAACGTGGTCCCTCACTATGTGCCTCATAAGAAAGCTCAAGGTCAAGGTCACAGAGAGCTCTGGAGAGGGCTATGCTAGGTGTTTCTCTACGTGATCGAATTAGGAATGAGATCTCTCGTAGAGCCGATGGCCGATGGGGCATAAAGGCTCTTGAATGGCGATATTGTTTGTTATTAATTCAAAGCCTGTATTACACACTATGTAGCCAAGCATATTGTATGTTACGAAATTGCATCGCTGACAGACGTGTTCGGCACTTGTACAGCTACACAGGAGCTAACACTGTTCGAGCTGCTGAACCTTGGACAAAACTATCTTAGCATTGTGTAGATTCAATTTCTTAGTATCGTATAAATGCATGGCACACGTGTGAGCACAATGTACGAGTGTGCTGTAGGCATCTATTTGTTGGGTTAGTCTTTTTTATTGTCTCTCTCTGGCTGTTGTGAGTAGGTCATGCTCACTCAAATGTCTCGCTGGTGGTGGCGTGTGTGTTGGGTCATTGGGTTCCCTTCAATATGGTTGAGCTGAATAATGCTGATCCATACGTTTTCCATAATGAGCGTCCATTATGTAAAACACACAAAAATCAATTCAGAAATTAAAATACGCCGTGGCAGCTAAGAGATGACCAGTCTTCTCTGACGGCGTCCGTTCAGGAACATGACGTATGGATCAGCATCATTCAGCGTACAATATATTTCTGCATCGTTCTCACACGGTTGATTTGAACATGAATGATGTAATCAAATATTCAAATCAAATCAAATGAAAATTTAAAAGAGTGTCCATGGAGTTTCTTGCCCGTTCTTCTCCATGGGTACCTAGTCTTTGGAATGGGCGACTAGCTTCACCTAACTGACTGACCGACCTTCTGACAATTCAAAAGTGCCTGTAATTGGTTTATTTGAAATAAATGCTTTGATTTTGATTTTGACCACGTAGCGGCAAGCCTAGCGTCGGACGCCCACCGACTAGGTGGACGGATGACCTGACCAAAATCGCAGGGAAGCGCTGGATGCAGTCCGCGTCCAACCGTTCTCTTTGGAAATCCTTGGGGGAGGCCTATGTCCAGCAGAATGAAGCACATGAAGTCCACTTCATGTGGCTGAGATGATGATGATGATGATGATATTATTATTTTGATTTAAAAGAGTATCCATGCCTTGCTCGTTCTTCTTTATATGTAGGCGGCTCGTTCTTTTCGACTGATTGTGCAATTAGATTTAAAAATATTAGTTTGAAATATTTTTTTTAATTTCATTTCTTTGGATTCATACGTTCATTAGTTTTAATTACTAATACCACATGAAACACATTCTTTCCACAAAGTAATGCAATACTATTTACATATGTTTAAATGTGCTTTGACGCCTGAAATAATTAAAACACTCATCTAATGCAGAACAATGCGAATGCTGGTAACCACGAACCATAAGGAGAGTAGGCAACCATACATCTTGGTGTGAATGCTTACCCCCTTGTAAGCATTAAAGAGTGTTTTGTGATTGAGCTAAAATCGCTGTTCTGGTTCTTATACTTAACTTGGGTATGTAATTATTGTATTTGCAAATAACCTGCCGTAATTGAATCCAATACAATAATCATATCGCATGTAGCCATGATACTAGTGCTTGCATAATAATTCGATGTAATACCAAGATCTTTTAATAACGAGGAAACAATGGAACCTTGTGCTTATTACCCTCCATAGGAACGAATCAACACCAGTAACTCACCTGGGTTTTGGAAGTAACTTATCAACCCATTGAAAGTCTGTTAAAAATTCAGAATAACGAGATTTTCTACGCTATACACCACATGATAAGATATGATAGTCATTTCTTTGCCCAAATATAAATATAAAAAGGACGTCGTTTTCTTTACTTGGCATGTACTCATGCCAGTCATCAGCATGCCAGTTGTCAGCATGGAATCAAAGAAAGGGATAAAATAAAACAATAATATAGTTCTCTGAAATAATGATGATATTACATTTATTTTAAAAATACCTACTTAATATAGTGATGTTGGCCAACCGCTGAAATGTTACTAACTAACAAGTAGTAGAGCTATCAATCAGTAATTGTTATTGTGTTTTGAATTGTTTTTTTTTTTTTACTGATTTATTATTTATTTGATATTGAAAATTAATTTAAATTTTGCATGTCGAATCTTTGACAGGATGTATGGCTCAATATGTTTTCTTCACGACCTTATTTTTATATGCCTACATTCTAGCAAATAAATGATCATTTATTTAGGATCCCAGTATTAAAATACTTAATACAAGTCTATGATCAGATAGAGTGCGTCAACATTTATAGGTAGTTAAATAGGTTCAGTTGCATTATGTTGCACAAGTACCGGCGGCATGGGCACGTCGCGTGCCCTGCATTCATATACCTACCTAGTGACTCAATGAAATCAGAACTTGCGATAACAGACTGAGTTGTTTTATGGCAAACACGGAAGTATTTGTGAAAAGCTAGTATTTATCCTAAGGGTTAAGTAAAAAATATTCCCCGTCACTTGACCTTTTTTTCTGGATTCGAAATCATCAAATCACGTCTCCTGCTTTGGGCGAAGAGGAAGGGCGTGTCAGACTTTTACTGACTAAACCCACCCGTGCTTCTTCACTTGCCTGTGCGCCATGGCCACGGTTTCCTTTTTAAACAACCCGCAACCCTGACTCAGGAGGCATCGGTCATCGCTGACCCCGTCACGATGTGCTGACATCTCTTTGAGGCGCGCGTGTAACAACGCGCCGTCGACTCGGGCCTGGTCCTTACCGGGCGGCGGCGAGCTCCCCACGGTCCTACGGTGGCTGGGAGTTCGATGTTCTCTCCTGACCAGGGTGTCTCCTGCGGCGGCTAGTGACGTAAGGGCGCTGGGATTCCTGCTACCTCACGCGCTCCGCCTCCTCCTTTGCCAGCATCACTGCTTCGCAGAAGGGTCACTTTACCATCTCTGGGCAATAAATACATCTTTAATAATATAACAATTCTTTAATAATATACAATGTATTTTTTGGCAAATATAAATTTTGAATTCGAATTTTTAACTAGTTTAGATTTATGTTTTGGATACAAATGTCGATAGCTATAAGAGTAGAAAGAGTTTTGAGAAAGCACGAGGACGTACAAACGAATCATTTGATCCCTCAGAACATACATACATAGTTGTCTTTTCAAGTTCCATCCAGAGAGAGTAGCTCGAAAATAGGCACGCAAACTCGTACCAGGTCGCTTTACTGTGTAAATAATAATATCACCACTGCTCTCAAAACGCTAAACTAAAACATAGTGAGGAAACTGGTATTATCATCATCTTCATCAATCTTTTTAGCGTATCACGTCTGGGCACAGCTCTCCGCTCATACAGAGAAGGATTGAGCGTAATCACCACGCTTGCTCAATGCGACAATATTCCAAGACATTTGTGACCTCTAAAAGCCGCCATTAGTGGTAGATTATATCCCACACCTTCACGAAGAGTAATGGCCTGTGTGTCAGCACTGGGGATGTTATCTAGGCTTCATCCAAGGAGGATAAAAACCTAATCAGTTTAGATATAACATTCTTCGAGATACATTATCCTCTAGATCTAGGTACACATATCAATTAGATATAACTTCGTAACAAAACAACTTCTCTTCAAATGCCAAAGAAAAACAGCACGTGTACAATTTTATTAGCAAATCCTAATTACATAACTACGTGACTATTTCACCTATTCATGCTTATATTGTACTGCTGAATAAACAAAGTAAGGGTCTTGGAAATACAATAGTCGCGTGGATCGGTCGGAATTCGCCACAATCCGTACAAGCTTGAAGCCTACACTCAGCAGTGAGTAGGCTTCAAGCTGGTACGGATTGAACGTGGTGCCGATGATGGTAACAGAATCCTTTTTTTAACATTATAAACTGATGCTTTACCACGATCCCGCCTGATGGTAAGCAATGATTCAATCGTTGGTGGCAAAGCGCACTAGTTTATTGAGCCTTTCAGTCCTGGTTATCATACAGGAACAGTTCTGAAAGTGATTCTGAGCCATTAGATCGAAGATGTAGATTACGCAAGTTAGAATGGGTTGTATTTCATTGTGACAGTTCAAAAAGATTAATTGCATTATTATACACTAGCTGTTGCCCGCGACTCCGTCCGCGTGGACTTCAGTTTACAGAGTGCGGTACGGTGCGGTATAAAATAAGCGCCCGTTAAAATAATTGGAGCAATATGTACGTCAGCATTTGCTCCCATTTTGGCAACATTTTTTGTTACTATTCTGCTCCTATTGGTCATAGCGGAATGTTATATAGCCTATTTCCTTTCTCCGGCTCTAGACTATCTGTATACCAAATTTCATTACAATCGGTTCAGTAGTTTTGGCGTGAAAGCCGGACAGACAGACAGAGATACTTTCACATTTATAATATTATAGTATGGATTTTATATGGAGCAGTAGATTAGAAATATGCTTTAAAATGTTTCAAATTTATATTAATAGTGTGTTATACAAACAAAATTCTGGAAACTACTTAGTAAGTAAAAACAACGAAACCTTTTACTCTACCTACTAGGACTTAGGATTTTACGAAGTTAAACCCACTGAGCATTGAGTATTTATTATGTAATGAAATCTAATGGCAATCCCGTTACCCTACCCAGACTAACGTCCTTAGTCGAGCCAACCCGCACCGACGATCCTGTGGTCTTAAATTTGTCCTAAAATAATCTAGATCCAACCCAGCTTGTCCCTTGAGCTGCCCTCCCCAGAGACGCCCTAAGCCGAGGCCTATAATCCACAGGGGGTGCCCTCAGCCTGTAATCGCTTAAGGTCGTTATGACCTTGTAGGAGGCCTTAATTTAGTAAAGGCATCCCTAGAATAGTACGGTTAATCCAACTTCTAGATACACCTGTGAATTAGAGAAATAATTTTTCAGTTTTCAAATATTTTTATTGGGACAAAAATACCTTTTTGAAATATTTGTTTACATTAATACTGTATTACAATAGGTACAACAGGTTTATCACTGTCCCCTAAACTAGGCTAGGCCTGTATCTTAAGGGACAGTGCCCAGCTATATGGTATGCTATTATAATGCAATTTTGGCAGATGTGCCAGTGGACAAGCAAATTCTTGATTATGTGACTTTAAAAATAAAAAGGAAGACTAGAAAAAATCCCCGATTCGTACATCCAAAAGAAACGTGCTTCTAGCGGATCACTCATTTACCTGCAGTTGAATTACAACACATTTCAAACACACACACATACAGCTAACAGCTGACGTAATCCTAGGTTACGAAGATCACGGCTCACCGAGTTGCCCAGGTACCTGCATTAGTATGTAGCACGTAGTCCTCGCATCAACTGTGTTTTACAATACAGTTATCCTTCTAAGAACCTTATCGATTGTTACTTGAGAGATTGGATCGCGAAATGTTCTAGAGTATTGTTCATCTTTTTTTTTTTTTTGCCATGTGACGTTATGTAGTTTTAGAGATACTGCCCAGGTCATCAAAATCTCTACTATGTTGCAGTCTAACCATATCCGGCTTCCTGTCTGACCTCTAAAACTCAGTTACTGGGTAATACGATACCCTTTGGTGAGACTGATTGACTGATTACATGAATATGATTGATGATTGACTGATCGATCATTCATTCGAGTTTCTGACTTCCTGCAACGGTTTTTAAAGATCCTTGAATTAAATAGATGATGATGATATTACATTATTGACATCAACTTAATAGAGATAGGTTTTAATAATATCTACCGTATTAATTAACTAGATTTTATTCGCAACTGACCATAACCGAATTTCTGCCAATGAAATTTCAAGGTTATTTTTTATAAAATCAGCTTAATTCATTTTTTTTTTTTTTATAAATTACTAGCTTTCCGCCCGCGGCTTCGCCCGCGTGGAGTTCGGTTTTATCGCGCTTTTTAGATTTCTCAGTGTTTCTCTACTATATTATGCATTTATTATACATACAAACCTTCCTTAAGAATCACTCTATCTATTAAAAAAAACCGCGTCAAAATCCGTTGCGTAGTTTTAAAGATCTAAGCATACATACGGACATACAGCGAAAGCGACTTTGTTTTATACTATGTATTGATAAACCAGCGCTTGACCGCAATCCCGCCTGATGGTAAGCAGCGATGCGATCGTTGATGGTAAAGCGCGCTAGTTTATTAAGAGCCTATTCACTCTAGCCTTGAAGACACTCAAATTGTAGACCGACGGAAACACCGCCGCCGGCAAGTTGTTCCAGTCCTTTGGTGTACGCGGTATAAAGGAGGAGGCGAAACACTTCTTCCGGATCGTAGTAGTGTTAACAACGTAAGGGTGGAAACTCGCCGTACGACGGGTCGTCCGATGGTGGAACGGAGATGGGGGTCAAAATGCATCCTATAGAACACCGAAAGGCTAGCTACTCTACGCCTGTGCTCTAGGCTTTGGAGACCGTCTCGAGTTAAATCAGGGTCACCAATTAGCCTCTTCCCACGCCTCTCCACTGAATCCAAAGTAGCCAGGTGGTGTAAAGAAAATACTTTTTAACGAACACGTGTCTTATTCGAAAAATTTTAAACACTTATTTATCTCACGATCTAAATTATCAAATCACATGATTATAATCGATTAAATAATTGAAACCTATTATAAATACTGTACCGGGTCGCTTTAAATAAGCTAACAAAACTACACTATAATTTCACATTGTTTTGGTGTCAACGAGCGCTGATTGGAAGTATAAGTTGGGAATATTGTTTTCTTTTGTTTTATCATGTTGAGACGTCGAGTTTGTGTAAACATAGGCTTTTGAGCCATCAAAATCGACGTCGTAAATTTATTTTTTGATTGATTTGATTTTTTGATCTGCGAGATTTCGTTAGCAAATTTAATCATTTCATTTAATTTATTCAAGAGAAATTTAAATGCTAATAGTGGCAAACAGTTTTAAAATGTCAAACAATTTTGAACATAATTTGAAACAGTTGCAAATATATTATCAAATAGTTGTAAATATATTATTAAACAGATTTAAATTTTATTTATTTAACAATTTAGAATATAATGTCAAATAGTTTTCAATATAATGTCATCTTTTCCTGTACTTCTTTACACGAATTGAATCCACAAACCGTTGGGACAGAAGCTAAGCGCTTACTCACTATCCCATTCAAACCAACCCGTTGCCGTCGTTAAACCTTGCAAAATATTATACAATTATTTCCTCCCCAGAAATTTGTATTCCTCGCGCATAAACTATTAGCAGTGACCTTTCAAAGGTCCAAAACGTTTATCCTTAAATATTCAACCTTGACTGCCTAATATTCAGTCATTACGGAGAATGTCCGGTCAATTAGCACAATGTACGGAGATAATAGATAAAGTTGTAGTAATCAGTTTTTGCGATGTTTTCACACTATTGAGGTAAAGACAATTAGATGCTGTAAAAACGGGCGGTTGGATGTTTTTGTTGGAGAGATAAATGAGGTAATTGTGCATATGTAATTAATGTGTGATTGTATTCACTAGCATACGGTTAAAGTTTTCGTGTTATTCAAACAGGTTACTTTATATTTAGGTACTCTTCCATTCTGCCAATTATACAATTTGGTTAGGAAAGGAACTCTCTTCCCTAAAACTTATTCCGACGTGGCAATGTTGCCAGCCTTTTGGGCACGTTTCCTGTTGACAGCGATGCGGATGAATTTTTGATGCCCTCTGATTTATTTCGCTTCCTGTTTTATATGTTACTTAGTACGTATTATTACTTTGAAATTTTTAAATAATGTAAATATTTTCAGGTATCATTTGCTTTTATTGTCATTTAATATCTATTTTGATTTCTCCAATTAATTCGATTTTATTTTTTGTATACTTAATGGGTGTTATTTACCTGCAATATTTTTTTTAAACTATCTAAAATAGGGCTTGATCGCGATCCCGCCTGATGGTAAGCAGTGATGCAATCGGTGATGGTAAAGCGCGCTAGTTTATTAAGAGCCTAATCACTCTAGCTTTGAAGACGTTTATATTGTAGTCAGATGGAAAGACCGCCTCAAGAAAATTGTGCCAGTCGTTCAATGTACGCGGTATAAAACACGATGCGTATCGCTTCGTCCGCATCGTAGTGCTGACAACAAAGTGTGGATACTCGCCGTACGACGAGTCGTCTGATGATAGTACGGAGATGGCGGAATTAAGTCATGCACATTAGAATGATGTTATTATGTCTCTGTTATTTTTGGTTTCGGTAGTTATTGACCGCGCTCCCTTTTTCCGACATAGAACTTAAAACTAATAACTGACGAAATGCCTCTGCCTATCCCTAAGGAGAAACAGGCGTGAACTTAAGATTTTTTAAGCCAAAAAGCGTCAAATGTTAATTCCTGTGAAGGTATGCCATGACAAAGACGATTTGAAAAAAAAAACAATCAATTTTCAATGAAAATACTACATATTTTTATGCTTGATTGTTCGCAACTGTTATTAAGATGAATCATAGTGAACGGTAGTTTGCTCTTGAGAAGGTTACCTACTGTGAATAACACAAGAGGTTTTTGTGCAAGATTTGCGTTACTAAAAGTACCAAGTTACAGTTCTAGATAACCTATCCTCTATGCCGCTACAGCTGTAAGACCAGGGAACTTTCAATGGTACTGTTTAAATAATCTCCGCATCATCACCATGTCAGGCCGGCGTCACCCCTTCTGCTGGCTATAGACCTCACCTTTCATATGCCATATTACCCGATTCTGTACGTCTCTCATCCTCTAACTTTTCGACTACTCTGCTTTCAAAATCAAAATCAAAGCATTTATTTCAAATCAACCAGTTACAGGCACTTTTGAATTGTCAGAAGGTCGGTCAGTCAATAAGATGAAGCTAGTCGCCCATTCCAAAGAGTAGGTACCTATGGAGAAGAACGGGCAAGAAACTCCATGGACACTCTTTTAAATTTTCAAGCTATTGTTACAAATATTTGATTAAATCATTCATGTTGAAATCAACCGTGTGAGAACGATGCAGAAATAAATTGTACGCCGAGAGCGTACATTATGTAAAACACACAAAAATCAATTCAGAAATTAAAATACGCCGTGGCAGCTAAGAGATGACTAGTCCCCTCCGACGGCGTCCGTTCACGAACATGACGAATGGATCAGCATCATTCAGCTCAACCATATTGAAGGGAACCTAATGACCCAACACACGCCACCATCACCGAGACATTTGAGTGAGCATGACATACTCTCAACAGCCAGAGCCCAATCAAGTCAATAAAAAAGACTAACCCAACAAAAAAATGCCTTACAGCACATTCGTACATTGTGCTCACACGTTTGCCATGCAATTATACAATACTAAGAAATTGAATCTACACAATGCTAAGATAGTTTTGTCCAAGGTTCAGCAGCTCCAACAGTGTTCCCGAATACTAAGTTTAGCTCCTATGTAGCTGTACAAGTGCCGAACACCTCTGTCAGCGATACAATTCCGTAACATACAATATGCTTGGCTACATAGTGTGTAATACAGGCTTTGAATTAATAACATAAACTAAAGCTTTTGCGACATATTATCCAAAAATATAAACAGGAATTGCTGCCCACGCTTGTTCAATGTCCAGGTTTCCTCAAGATGTTTTCTTTCACCTTTTAATCAGTGATTGGTGTCCAAGATATAGGTACTTAGAAAGCACATATGTAACTTAGAAAAGTTACATCGGTACTTGCATGACCTGGAATCGAACACTCATACTTGAGAGGCTGGTGTTTTAACCACTAGGCCACTACGACTTCTTAGTCGTTATGTAGTAACTAGAACGTACACTATGCGTCATTGCACCGTAGATAACAAATAGGCAGGTAAAGACAAAGTTGCATACCTACTGTGGCACTTTAATAACTACATAATTATTATGTACTGTAGGGGTACCGACCGTGTCCTGGATCGTTTGCATGAGTGACAATAAGAACCTCATCAGTCGTGGAATAGTCATTTTTTGTGCATCACGTCTTCATATATTATTTTAAAAGTTAGTTGTTTAGTTTCGTGTCCTTCCTTCTGAATAAAAAAACTACATTTGAAAAGGCTGTCTTGAACCAATTGTATTTTTTTTTTAAGAATAAGAATATTTATTTGCAACGTCCCTATTACGAATTTCGCTTACAGCCACTGCGCATTAAGAAGATCACAACTGCGGTATTGGCGCTACTGTATACTAAATAAATTACAACTCTGCCTATACCTTCGCAGTACATAAGTCGTGGTGTTATCATAAGCTATATATAATATCTTAAACTTTAAGAACATTCAGTACTTTCAAGGTAAACCATAAGTTTGCAAAATAGATGCAGAACATAATAATTAATCGATATTGCACCAACAAGCCTGATTACAGATTCAGTTAAGTCACTTTCGCCAAGGTCGGAATTCGGATGGGAGACCCATTGAGAAACCTGTGCAATGTGCATACTGACTCAGATTTACGTTATATTACTGTTAATCGATTTTGCAAGCCTTTGCCGATCAACTGTTTCGATTGTCAACAAGTTTAACTGCCCAACTATTTTGAATCTTATATCAAGAACGTTGAAGTTGAATTTAGATGTTGGGAATTGAATTCTATTTTCCTCCTGTATTCGTTTGCTCGTCCATTGTGATTTTGAGTCTTACTGTTAGAGAGATATGGTTTAGAATTGAATGTCGTAAAGAAATTTGCACATTGTTTTATATCAATAATTTATAGTGAATATTACAATTCAGCCATTTATTTCAATAGCATAAAGCTCTAAATCGTTTAAGTTACAGTGAGGTGCACTAATATAACGATAGGAACTAAAATGCCATACATAACTTTGAACCTTACTAAGTTACCAATGAGGTTTAGTTTCGTTTAGAGGGACATCAACACTTAGAAGCTATTTTTTTATAGGTGCTAATAGATTCAGTAGCATTTGCGAAATGTAACAGCAATGTTGTTTCCCGGCAGTAATAACTACCTAAATACCTACTGAGCTACCTCTTGTGGTTTGTAAACTTTTCCGTACGAACTTTTATATACTCGAACTCAGTTCTACTGTGATGAATGGTAACTCTTTGAAATAAAACGACCTCCGCGAATGGAGATAAGTCTTTGTATGCGTCCAGTGCTTCCCAGGGCAATTCTCGTAAATGATAAATGGTTTTATTTTCGGTACCTAGGTTTGCATAAACACTTTATGACTTTAGTTAATTATGTTTTAAAAAGAAGATGAGTTTGGCGTTTCTTATCTGGAAAGTAAAGGTTGAAACCAACTCTGAGGTAGGTCTCTTTCTGATCTGGTCTTTTAAGGAAAGAACCACACAATCTTAGGGGACCTGTATAGTCAGTGCACGCATTATTACTTAAGCTCAGGGACCGACGAACAATACCAAAGAAAGAACATTTGGGTAAGCCACATAAATAACTCAAACTCCAGATCATAAGAAAACTAACGAGACAGAGTGAAAACATATAAAAAATGTCACTTTAAAAGCTGATCGGATCTTAGTGTCAATCTGTCAAAAATATCCTACACCAGAAATTTCTCCTGTATCGTGGGTGCATTTACAAACATATAAACTCACATACACAAACAGACAGACCCGAAACAACTACTTCTAGCTCATAAAAAAATATTTGTTCCGTGCGGGAATCGGTCACAGCAGTCAATAGCATAACCACTGCGCTAACCGAACAGTCATAATTGTCGCTAAGATTTTGAACGTTTTCAATAAAGGATTTGGCTTTCTGGACAGTTCGCCCACTACCTACCACCCTGGCTGGCTAATCTAAGGCTAAATTCACAGATAGCTCTTTAACTTTGCGAATTAGAGTTAAAGCTGCCCATTCTCTGACCGGCGCAATATCTGACCTTCCATACTTCTCTAATCTTGATAGTCACCACCCTTCTAACTAATCATCTAACATCGTTTTCGAATATGAACATTAATACAATTTGTATGACTTTACAAACTTTTATTACCTTCAGATTGCACAAACAAAAACGAATATCAACAGTATTGGCTTAGTAATAAGGTTCGTATTTATAAGAAAAATTTAGTTTACTTAGCAAAGTAAAAACAAGGTTCAATCTATGAATCTTACGTTATGGTATGACAGACAAACTTTTAACTCAATAGTGAACGATACGAAGCTTTTACTAATATCTTTTAAAAACTCTAGACTGATTATGATCGGCGCTGTTTCCTCATACAGATTGCTAAAAACTTTTAATTAAATGCCAACGTATACAAAATTATGCCAACGTTCACTATTTCATAACGGTGTTGTTATTTGATCAAATATTGGCATTTGTAACACTTTCTATTGCTACAATATTACAGATTTCAACTGATGATACTATTTTTTACCCGACTACGGCAAAGCAAAAGGAGGGTTATGATTTTGACAGGCTATGTATGTATGTATGTATGTATGTATGTATGTATGTATGTATGTATGTATGTATGTATGTATGTATGTATGTATGTATGTATGTATGTTCATCTGTTCCCTCATAACTTCTAAACTACTTATCAGAATTCGACAAATGACATATCATTAGAAGCGTCTTAATTGTCCGCTGGTTATAGGCTATATGAGGTTTCACAAAATCAAATGTGGCGCCCTCTAGCGGACAAAACATACACAGTAAAAAAATTAAGTTAAGATAAATATGGCGTGTTTGGTATCATTTGAAAGCTCTTTACTTGTACATTTTGAATATATATATATTGCTAGCATTTGCTCGTGACTTTACCTGTATTCATGGGCTGGTTGCATATAATTCACATCTTTTCGTTCATAGCTTCTTTACTACTTATCAGAATAAGACCACTGCATAACCATTAGAAAGTCCTTGATATTCTGTTAGTTATGAGCTATCAAGCTTGTCACCAAATTTAGTATTGCGCCCTCTGGCGGACAAAAAGTTCTATGTGAATATAAAATTAAAATAAATATACCGTGTTTGGACGTGAAAGAGCTTCACGAGTACTTTATGCACAAGCATAAAGTACTCGTGTAAATCTCGTAACTCATATAAAGCATTCTTCTAATTATGTACAACATAATTACAAGAATGCTTTATATGAATTCATGCTTTTCATGATTGTGATGTGTGTTTTCATGTGTGTGATTTCATGTTTTTATATAAATTACAAACTAGCGCTTGACTGCAATCCCGCCTGATGGTAAGCAGTGATGCAATCGTTGATGGTAAAGCGCGCCAGTTTATTAAGCCTACTCACTCAAAAGAACTGAGTAAATAGGAAGGAAGACGGCAGTTGAGCGCGGTGATGCAATGTTAAACCCAAAAACACGACCAACGATGCTGCGCCAGAGGGATATTGATCTGGAGGCTCTCCACAACCAAACTCCCGACACAACAACATTTCGCGCATCGTACCCGGCACGTACATCGCAACACAACTGCTCAGACCCGTCCTCCGTACGGCTTCACCAGACATCATGCTGGAACACGATGAATCGCTTGGCGGCATGACTTTATTTGGTGGGTGGTAACTTACGCCGGCGGCTGATGTTGTGGCCTACCACCGAGAAAATATGAGCGATAAGAGTAAAGCGCGGGTCACGGGAACTGTGAATCGCTTTATGCAATGTAGAGCAGTGTGAACATTAATAGAATATGTAATGCACTAATGAAAACGAGATAAGCTGGGAGAACTCCACGCGGTGAAGGCGGAAGCAGTTTGATAACTGGCTAAATCTCCCATAAAAAGGCCTCTGCACTATATGCCTTCGGGCTTATGTTGTTATATGTGCGTGTAGAAGTAATATGTCAAGTACCTAGTTTTTAGTTCATCAGTTTAACTTTTGTTAATAATATGCGCCACAAATACACTTTAACACCAAAACAGTACAAATAAAAAAAAGTTAAAAAACTAAAACCCAACTACGACAAAAAACGACGCTGAAAAAGTATAAAACAAGATTTTCAGAATACTGAACTGAACAAATTTGCTAATGTAGTTGCAAGTAACTGGACACAGTAGTAATGTCATACAATACTATTCTGAAGTATGCAATATTCAATATGTAGAGATAAATTTTCATGTTTGGAAAGGCGTAGTCACACGTTGTCAAGGTGCTACGGTAGGTAGGTATATGTAACGTGTGACTACGCCTTTCCAAACATGAAAATTTATCTCTACATACTGAATATTGCATACTTCAGAATAGTATTGTATGACATTACTACTGTGTCCATTTACTTGCAACTACATTAGCAACTTTGTTCACTTCAGTATTCTGAAAATCTTGTTTTATACTTTTTCAGCGTCGTTTTTTGTCGTAGTTGGGTTTTAGTTTTTTAACTTTTTTTTATTAAGAGGTGAAATTGAAGAATTATCGGTGATTATGAAATAACATTGCATCACTGCTTGCCATCAAGCGGGATTGCGGTGAAGCACTAGTTTATAATTTGTAAAAGTAGCGGTACCTACAAACGTCACACGAATTCTACATTTCGCAATCAGAGTTTACAGTACAACTAGCATACACTACATATTTTCTGTCTACGAGCCCATGGCCTCTATCGTACAGTCAGCAGTTCAAATATTCACTAATGATGTATTAAAATGAATTCTAAAAACTCATTCTAACAGGACTAAATTAATATTACCCGTGTGATACCGGGCTTAGAATAATATTACCCGTGTGATACCGAGCTTAGAATAATATTACCCGTGTGATACCGGGCTTAGAATAATATTACCCGTGTGATACCGAGCTTAGAATAATATTACTCGTGTGATACCGGGCTTAGAATAATATTACCCGTGTGATACCGGGCTTAGAATAATATTACCCGTGTGATACCGGGCTTAGAATACTATCAACTCATATCCTCCCGTAGGTGTCGTAAGGGAACTCTCAACAGGGATGAGAATATCAGTGTTTCTTCTGTGGAATATCAAACTACTGCGATCTTCAACCCGCCTGGCAAGCGTGGGGATTATGGCGATCCCCTCCCCCATTTATATTTTGTCCTTTGCTAATGAAATAGAAAGAAAAAGATGCACTAAATTTAAATTTATCATAGTTAGTGAACAAGGAACTCGTGCCATTGTGAAGGTCACCGCAGTCATATTCGAACAATAAATAATAGTTAATTTTAAAATAGCCGACAACAGCGGAAGGTTTAATTTGAACCTCCCACGTGCTTTGGAAGTGATATCGGAAGAACTCAACGAGATGCACTTGGAACTGATTAACTATGTCTACATATATGATGTCATGGGCAATCAGTGTTCTCCAAGACCGACTAAGAATTTATACCTTCGTACATTATTTGTGATGATCTAAGATTGGTTTGAAGAAGAGAGAGAGAGAAGAAGATTGCGTAGCGCTGCACACCCCCGCCATATTACAAGTGAAAGAAATATCAACTTTATTTCTATGATAAATTAAGATCATTTCAGAGTGGTAGGCCATAACATCGGCTGCCTGCAGAAATTACCACCCACCAGTCAAAGTCTTGCCGCCAAGCGGTTTGTGGTGATCCGGCATGATGTCTGTTGAAGCCGTACGGAGGACGGGTCTGAACATATGTTGTTGTATCGGGAGCTTGGTCGTGAAGGGTCTCCAGATCAATCTCCCTCTGGCGCAGTATCTTTAACATCGCATCACCTCGCTCAAATGCCGTCTTCCTTCATATTCACTTAGTATTTTTTGAGTAATAGGCTCTTAAAAAAAGAAAAAAAAAATTTTCATGTTTGGAAAGGCGTAGTCACACGTTGTCAAGGTGCTACGGTAGGTAGGTATATGTAACGTGTGACTACGCCTTTCCAAACATGAAAATTTATCTCTACATAGTGAATATTGCATACTTCAGAATAGTGTTGTATGACATTACTACTGTGTCCATTTACTTGCAACTACATTAGCAACTTTGTTCAGTTCAGTATTCTGCAAATCTTGTTTTATACTTTTTCAGCGTCGTTTTTTGTCGTAGTTGGGTTTTAGTTTTTTTACTTTTTATTATTTGTACTATTTTGGTGTTAAAGTATATTTGTGGCGCATAATATTAACAAAAGTTAAACTGATGAACTAAAAACTAGGTACTTGACATATTACATCTACACGCACATATAACAACATAAGCCCGAAGGCATATAGTGCAGAGGACATTTTTATGGGAGTTATCAAACTGTTTCCGCCTTCACCGCGTAGAGTTACTCCCAGCTTATGTCGTTTTCATTAGTGCATTACATATTCTATTAATGTCCACACTGCTCTGCCTTGCATAAAGCGATTCACAGTTCCCGTGATCCGCACTTTACTCTTAACGCTCATATTTAACATCATTAAAGCATTCTTGTAATTATGTACAAGCATAAAGTACTCATGAAGCTCTTTCACGTGATACCAAACACGGTATATTTATTTTAATTTTATATTAACATAGAACTTTTTGTCCGCTAGAGGGCGCAATACTAAGGTGACAAGCTTTATATCTCATAACTAACAGAATATCAAGGCCCTTCTAATAGTACTACAGTGGTCTTATTCTGATAAGTAGTAAAGAAGCTATGAATGAAAAGATGTGAATTATATGCAACCAGCCCATGAATACAGGTATAGTCACAAGCAAATGCTAGCAATATATATATATATATATTCAAAATGTACAAGTAAAGCGCTTTCAAATGATACCAAACACGGCATATTTATCTTAACTTTATTTTTTTACGCTGTATGTTTTGTCCGCTAGAGGGCGGCACAGTAGATTTTATGAAACCCCATATAGCCTATAACCAGCGGACAATTAAGACGCTTCTAATGATATGTCATTTGTCGAATTCTGATAAGTAGTTTAGAAGTTACGAGGGAACAGATGAACATACATACATACATAGCCTGTCAAAATCATAACCCTCCTTTTGCTTTGCCGTAGTCGGGTAATAAACTAGCGCGCTTTACCATTAACGATTGCACCACTGCTTACCATCAGGCGGGGTTGTAATCAAGCACTAATTTATAATCGTAAAAAAGAGTGGCTAGCACTATTAAAAAGTTATAAACATGTTTAATGTTGTAGCGTTAACTGAACTTTATTATCTAGGAGTTAAAAGTATGCAGTTTTGCGGTAAAACTCTTTGCCTAATTTTAATCTCACTGCAAACTGCCAAACATGCTGTCAAAACATGAGCATGCACACGTGTCATCATCATCATCATCAGCCTGTAATGTTCCCACTGCTGGGACACTGGCCTCTTATCGGTGAGAGGGAGTGCAAACTTAAAAATGAAAGTCACGTGTGCAAACTCTTTTCTCCGATATTTTTTTATTTTAAAATCTATGTTCTTTTTCTTCTTCTCAGCCTATAAAGGTCCACTGGTGGACAAAGGCTTCCTCCAAGGCCTTCATTCCATTGAGGGGGTTTGCCATAATTCCCATGATTGATTTTATGAATTTGAAATTCCACAGGAGAAGCGCTGCTGCCCGCTTCCCTGGTGAGATTTCCCTTAGTCGCCTCTTACGACATCCACGGGAGGATATGGGTTGGTAACAACCGTGGCCCTGGAGCGGAAGGGCGTGTCAGACTTTTACTGACTAAAACCCATCCGTGTTTCTTCACTTGCCTGTGCGACGGCCAGGGCCACGGTTTCTTGTTTAACCAACCTGCAACCCTGACCCAGGATGCATCGGTCTTGGTGGACCCCGTCACGATGTGCTGACAATCTCTTTGAGGCGCGCGTGAAACACGACGCGCTCTCGACTGAAACCGTGACCCTGGCGCACAGGCAGGTGAAGAAACATGGGTGGGTTTTAGTCAGTAAAAGTCTGACACGCCTTTCCGCTCGGCCCAGAGCGGGATAGGTCATTTGATGATTACCCATACAAAACAAAAAAAAATAAATAATAGGATATGAGTTGGTAATATTTTAAGCCCGATACAATATGTATAAAAAATCAATATTTTATAAGAAATAACTGAATTTAATTTCTGTATCTCAGTTCCTCGGCAATACTATATCAGTTAAAGACATGTAAAAACACTTGAACAATGAACAGACACACTCATCGCATTGATAAACTAATTACAAGAATCATCAAAAATAAATTAATAAACTCATCAGAATCCATTGAAGGCCTATTAGTCACATTTCATTCATAAACCGTTTAGCTGTAATAATTTAATTAACAGTACCTACCTAATAAAAAAATTACACTGAGTTCTGTTTTATTTTAGTTTATCGCGAAACCGCAGTTTGCGCTGCTGCAGTCAACCAGACCAAATATCAGCGGAAACGCTTGCTCTACGAAAATCAACTTTAACGCTACAACATAAAAGCGCTGTCAATATCAAATTGTTAATACTGATATCCAGTTGACTGTACATGCGCCTGCGCAAACAATGCGTAATTACGCGAACATTACTCGTAATCGGCGTAATGTTACGCGGAGTGACGGCGCCATTGTTGGAAACTGTGTCGTTGGGTGACCTCGGCGTCTTCGAAGTTTTTTATTAAGTTTAGTGCATCTTGCGTCATACAACTCACTTTGGTGTACAATAAATGCCTGAGAGTACTGACGTAGAAATTTTTCATCGGTTATTAATAATAAAAAGTAAAAAAACTAAAACCCAACTACGACAAAAAACGACGCTGAAAAAGTACAAAACAAGATTTTCAGAATACTGAACGGAACAAAGTTGCTAATGTAGTTGCAAGTAAATGGACAAAGTAGACTCTACCAAGATGCCTTCGTTGTAAATTGACAATAATGTCATACAATACTATTCTGAAGTATGCATCATTCACCAAGTAGAGATAAATTTTCATGTTTGGAAAGACGTAGTCACACGTTACATATACCTACCTACCGTATCACCTTCAGAACGTGTGACTACGCCTTTCCAAACACGAAAATTTATCTCTACTTGGTGAATATTGCATACTTCAGAATAGTATTGTATGACATTATTGTCAATTTACAACGAAGGCATCTTGGTAGAGTCTACCTTGTCCATTTACTTGCAACTACATTAGCAACTTTGTTCGGTTCAGTATTCTGAAAATCTTGTTTTATACTTTTTCAGCGTCGTTTTTTGTCGTAGTTGGGTTTTAGTTTTTTTACTTGTTATTATTTGTACTCTTTTGGTGTTAAAGTGTATTTGTGGCGCATAATATTAACACAGTCTAAAAATCATACAGTCGTCCGACGAAGACGTCTAGACAGAGCAATCGTGCGGGTTGTGAGGGACGAGACGCGGGTAAGCGGCACCCGAGCTGCAAACAAAATGATGTTCGTAGCTCGGTATCTATCATTAAGGACTAACACGTGTTCGTTTTTTTGTTTGTTTTATAATTTGATATGAGTGTCAATTTTGAGTATAATTGGGTTACTTGTCACGAAAAAGTCATCCTTTTTGACATCCAAAATGGCGGACGTAATTTTTTTTATAATTTGATATGTGTCAATTTTGAGTATAATTTGGGTGCTTGTTACGAAAAAGGCCCTTTTTGAAATCCAAGATGGCGGACGCCAATTTAAATGTATATTAATATGATATGGGTCATATGGGTGAGTGATATGGGTTGTATTCCGAGGTGGATTGGGGTGCTGGTTACGAATATGCCATCTGAATAACTTAAATCTGTCTCGAGTTGTTCCCGTAGTAAAAATAGCAAATTAATTAAATATAATACAGTTATCGATGTTGATCCGCAATAATTTCATAAATATTGTTTATTTGTGACAACCTGGCCGATGCGGTACTCTCTAGACGATGTCGGCATTTTAGACGAGATCAAAGGCGTCGACCTACTGTATGTATTTTATACTGTGATATTAACAAAAGTTAAAATGACGAACTAAAAACTAGGCAGTTAACATACGACATCTCTTTTGACTTATGTATCGGCGCATAGTAATATGTAGAGATATCCTATTTTACTATATCGTAGCCCGTGGATCGTAGCGCGTATAACAATGGTTTCCCCGTATGAAGCTCCGAGTATTTCGTAGTAGCGACGCACATTTGCGTCGATGGCAGCGAATGGGTCATGAATTAGTGGATGAGGTCGTTAGTAAGTATAAATAAATTGGATGTTTCATATATTGAGAGGACCTGGGAAGATTTCTTAATCTATGTAATTCTGGTAAAGATCGACTGTCATCTGGATTTTTAAGTAATTTATTATGATCCAAGGCAGTTATAAACAATCACTCTGTGGTTTTGACTCTACTGAGAGCGACATAGGTCTGTCCTTTAGCAAACAATGACTTTCCTAGATCGATAACTGATTTATCTAGAGTACAACCTTGTAATTTATGTACAGTACAACCCCAAGAAAGAATCAGCAGGGGCATTTTACGCTGAATTTTCCCAGACCCCCTCAAGCCGTCAAATTCAGTGAGGCAAGGCTCGATTCTGATAAGTCCGTTAATATCTGCTTTTATGGATGCGTCGTCAAATTGTATGAGAACAGCGCTAGGCTGTTCTCCCTGTTCCAACTGATCGCGATTCGAAGGTCTTCACCACTCCCATCGCTCCGTTTACCAAATCCTGGCTTACATTCAAATTTCTACGAAGCATTACTTGGGATTATGTACAAACATAAAGTACTCGTGAAGCTCTTTCAAGTGATACCAAATACGGTATATTTATTTTAATTTTATATTATCATAGAACTTTTTGTCCGCTAGAGGGCGCAATACTAAATTTGGTGACAAACTTTATAGCTCACTAGCAGCCGCCAGCGACTTCGTTCGCGTGGAATTAATTATGCTCCGCTCCTATTGGTCGCAGCGTGATGTTATATAGCCTAAAGCCTTCCTGGATTAATGGGCTATCCAACGCAAAAAAAAAATTTCGAATCGGACCAGTAGTTCCTGAGATTAGCGCGCACAAATAAACAAACAAACAAACTCTTCAGCTTTATATATTAGTATAGATAACCAACAGAATATGAAGGCCCTTCTAATGGTACTGCAGTGGTCTTATTCTGATAAGTAGTTAAGAAGCTATGAACGAAAAGATGTGAATTATATGCAATCAGCCCATGAATACAGCTAAAGTCACAAGCAAATGCTAGTAATATATATATATTCAAAATATACAAGTAAAGCGCTTTCAAATGATACCAAACACGGCATATTTATCTTAACTTTATTTTTTTACTCTGTATGTTTTGTCCGCTAGAGGGCGCCACATTAGATTTTGTGAAACTCCATATAGCCTATAACCAGCGGACAATTAAGACACTTCTAATGATATGTCATTTGTCGAATTCTGATAAGCAGTTTAGAAGTTACGAGGGAACAGATGAACATACATACATACATACATACATACATACATACATACATACATACATACATACATACATACATACATACATACATACATACATACATACATACA
Source organism: Sesamia nonagrioides (assembly GCA_017933935.1). Classification (NCBI taxonomy): domain Eukaryota; kingdom Metazoa; phylum Arthropoda; class Insecta; order Lepidoptera; family Noctuidae; genus Sesamia; species Sesamia nonagrioides. Next base: position 401,890 of record JADWQK010000742.1, on the reverse strand, counting down.
TACATACATACATACATACATACATACATACATACATAGCCTGTCAAAATCATAACCCTCCTTTTGCTTTGCCGTAGTCGGGTAAAAAACAGATTGCTGTTTCAAAGAAAACAGTATTGCCTACGCGATGATAATGTCTGGAACAGCATTATTTTTTTGTTTAATTACCTATCATCAAACAATTTTTCTCGGTGGTAGGCCATTACATCGGCTGCCGGCAGAAGTTACCATCCACCAGACAGAGTCTAGCTGCCAAGCGAGAGAGGAGATTTGTTGCCAAAAGCCATGTGTGCCGGGTATGATGCACCAAATTTTGTTGCGTCAGGAGGAGTTTCGTCGTGGAGGGTCTCCAGATCAATCTCCCTCTGACGCTGCAACGTTCGTCGTGTTGTTGGGTTTAACATTGCATCACATCGCTCAACTGCCATGCGTTGTGAAAATGTATGGAACTTAATTTCAACTCAAAGGGGACAGAATTAAAAAAAACCTATATTGTTCTCCTTTACACCGGCAATTGGAAACGATTGACTAAAGAAGCTATAAGTACTTACTTTGTTGCTCACGACACCGTTTACGTTAATGTTATGGGTAGCCTCCGCCATTGAAGAACTAGGCCGTATCGTGCTCTGTCCTTTGCTTTTTTTGTGAACCACAAAAAATAATCAATACGTGCCATTACGTTTTTCATGGCTTTAGTAAAAAAATGTGTTCCAAGTTCAAACAACCATAACGGACGTTTAAAGGGTATTAGTAGCTTTGGTTTGATTCTTGAGTTGATGACCCAGTGCAAACATGCAGAATAAAACAAAGACAACCAGTATTCTAATAACATTTTACATTCGATCACCTTCATACGTGATCACATACGCACACATCTATAAAACTAGCTATCATTTTCAAAGTTCATTTCGTGTTATTTCTTGTTAATTTATGTAGGTAAATTATTAACATGCATAATGTAAGGAAGATCGTAAATAATCACCCATATTTTATTGTAACACCTATTTACAGTTTGAGCAAATAAAATTTACTTAGGTACTTTACCATTAAAGTTTCTAGGCGAGATATAAACACAACCAATCTCACCTACCTCTTGGTGAGATTGGTTGTCGGTGCCCCGTATCACCCAATAAGTGGGTTGTGGAGGCCAGTTGCTCCATGTATAATACTGATACACTGATACACCTGGTTAGACGGGTAGCATGGTAGGGAAAAGGCAAGCAGTGTATACCCAGATGATCAATACATTCAAGTTGTCTAACGACGCATAAATTATATTTTCTGGCCATCACAGTATAATCTTAAAAGCTTTTAAAGGAGCCTTAAAGACAGTCACTGTAGCGTTCATAACCTTCTGCCGAACAAATAGCATCTGACTAAGTAACTCTGCACATCGGGCTGTAGGTCACGCGGGTTCAGGGCAAATGTCGTCGGTAAGAGATATGCAGTCGATGCTTAACATTTTTGTGCTGTAATCTAAGAGATAACCCCAGTTGATGACCAGATAATCATATTTTATCACAGCAATTATTGCTGGCAGACCAGTGGCAACCCAGTGATATGAATTTTAGGTCAGAGGTTTGAACCCTGACAAACGACACTTTGTATAAATAATTTAAATACTATTGCTCGCGAAACGTTGAAATGTCGTGAGGGAACATGCACGTCTTAACTCCAGACATTGGACCACATCTAATTTCTACCAACCTGCACTGGGTTCACTTTCTGTTTGGTGAAGTATGGCCCACAGCCTCTAAACGAGAGGTGGGAGGCCTGTGTCCCAGCAATGGGAACATAATAAGCTAATTTTGCTTCTACGATGTGTCGAATTCCCCACGACGTTTAACTTCAATTTTTTGAGAGCGGTGAACTGCCGTGTGTTGGTAGTCTGATGATGCTAATGATCAAAACACAGCCAGGCGGACATATCAAGTATACTTTAAAAATGCGTCTAATACTACTTGCAGTAAAAGGTGAATGATTCAACATACACGTTTCATACTAAAACCACGAGGCCTAGCCACTGAAACCGATTACCTATAAAATTTTGACGCTAATTGTATTATGAGCATAACGTATTATTGTTGACCTCTGAAGAACCGCTCCTTTAGAGTTCAACTATTGATTAAAAGTCAAGGCCTACAAATTGATGGTGAACAGAGGGCAGGTCGCCGCCCGGTAAGGACCAGGCCCGAGTCGAAATGACCTCTGACGACACAACACGCTGTGTTGTGTTTCACGCGCCCCTCAAAGAGATGTCAACACATCGTGACGGGGTCCTCGAAGACCGATGCCTCCTGGGTCAGGGTTGTAGGTTGGTTAAAAAAGAAATCGTGGACCTGGCCTACAGGCAAGTGAAGGAACACAGGTGGGTAGGATATGTGGTTAGTCAGTAAAAGACTGACACGCGCTTCCGATCGGCCCAGAGCGGGAGTGGTCATTTCATGATTTACCATCCCAAACAAAAAAGGGGCCTACAGATTGACGTTGATGAATGATAGCGGAGACCAACAGTTTAATAGTACGTTAAACTCCGAGGAACGGAGGGGTCTTAGTATGTAAAGATTGCCACCCATTCACGGCCCAGCCACGGCAAGCATAGCTTAACTAGAGGAACAGTCCTCATCTTTTTAAAAACCAATAGTATCTCATTTCAGCCTCAATCTATCCAAAAATACCTAAATCTAATTTTCCTATATTTTTGACGGGATTCTTACATTTGTTTGACACCGAAATGGGACTGTTAGTAAATTTAGAACATGTTAAAGTTTATAGGAATTTGCTTTCTGATTAATGATTAATGCAACTGGTTTAACTTAGCTAGCCACAAACCCTTTAAAATCTGAATATGTATATTACCAAACAAACCTAAAGATAATAGAATAGTTTAGGTATGGTCCGATCAACAAGGGGTGACACATTCCTAATGCATGGAAGAATGACTAAAGCACACCTGGCTGTACTGCTGTTCAAACGATAAAATAACTTAAATAAACAGCTTCGAAACCACGCAAAGACCACCAGTATATTTGGCCACCTCATAGTAACACTGGAGATGAATACACTCATAACATCACACGTATTCTGTACCACGAAGAAGTGTTAATAGATAGTTTGACATTTCACTAGTTTTACTCAAATTACAATAATACTGTATAATAATAATGCACAGAACCAGACCGAGAATTACCACATGGAAAAATAAGTAACACTATTCCCGAATTTGAAAATGAATTGAACAATTCACGCTCGGCTGTTGCAGTTGTACTGCCAGCCCAAGGAACCAGTCAGAATAGTACAAATTGACCAAGGGCACGTGTAAGCCTTCTGTAAATAATGATTAACGCAGGGCCTGAGTTGATTATAATTAACTGAGGATCAAACACATCGAGCTGTAGAAGGAGACTGTCCCACAAATACCCAGAGACGACGATTTATAAAACCTCGACGAGCTTTTTATGAGCCATATTTTCGGTCGCTGTATGAATTAATTCTTTCTTCAATTAATTCTCAGCCATAATCATAATATTCGTGCTCTTGTTAAAATTGGAGTCGACGCTACATATTTCTTCCTTAGTTCTACATTAGTCTTCATTAATTTTCAACATCGAGAGTCATACCCTGTTTCTATTCGTATCATATGTTACTCAGTCCATCCATTTAGTAAACTATACAGCAAGACATTTTTGGTACCTTGGTTGATTGCCAAATATCTTCAATGTGTACAGTATGGGGCCAACGCCAAACCAGTTTTGTTTATTGTGTGGCCCAAGGTTATAAGAACTTATAAGTGTTAGTCCGTGGTACCTTTTGGGCCCTTTCACTGCTGGGTTTACGACATCACGCGACGGAGGTACCGAAGAGGTTGAACGAAAGTAAAAGTGTGGAGCTTTTGTGAAGTTTAACTTATAAATATTTATTTAACGAAGTTCGTTGAAAGCAGTTTGTTATTTTATGGTTTGGCTTTCTATTCTGAACGTAAAGTTACGTATATTTATATTCTTCTTTCGACAAGTCTCTTGGCAGTGACAGCTATGGTTGTTAGGTCTCGGGTACGATTCCTAGGTCAATGATTACCTGATTAGACTGCCAATGAAGACATAGGCCTTGTTCCACCTCTGTTGAGTATGTGCTTGCTCCTTTTAGTAGCATTTTTTCTGTTTTGGTCTGTGTGGATATCTCAGGCAAAATGTTATTGGATTTTTCTCTGAGAAAAAGTTTAATTCCAGCCCATAAATGAATTATGTTTTCAATAACTACTGATTTTATGCGAGTATTACAAGAATAAAGACTGGTCTCATACTACATGGGACCTACCGTAGTTGATCGGACGTGGGTGTAACCTCCATCGAGGCGTGGTGATACGCAGATGATGTCATCATCATCAACCGATGACGTAGATTCATACGTTTGTCTGCACGAATAGTAGAATCTTATAACTGGTTTCTAAAAATTGTGTTGGTGTAAATTCTCAGAGTGCGAAAACCTCTAGCAACTACTAAGAGGGTTATCTTTGAGTTTGCTAGTGATATATTGACAGAAAAAGCCTTAGGTTACTGTGCGAGTACTTTCTCGAAGATAACTACATAGGATTGTATCTGCAACCTGTAGTCAAGATCATCTATTTCACCAAAGCACGCGTGACTAAAGACACGTGCCTCGCCGCTAAGGTGACACAAACACTTTGCTGTGCGAACCTCACCCGTAGCTACCTATAACGTGACTATTAGGTATTTGACCAAAAGACTAGGTACGTGCAAATATGTGCGAGTTATGAGACGTAATTATTATTTAACATCGTTATAAAAAAGGATTTTATTAATTTAGTTCTATTTGACGTCTACATACCCGAACTGAGTTAATTAAGGTCCACTCCCTCTCGTTGAGAGAAGATCAAAGTCCCAACTATGGGAACATTATAGGCTACTATTTATTATATTATAAACGCGAAATCTTGGCTGGATGGGTGTTTTGAACGGATTTGGGTGACATTTGGAACACTGATGATTTAGAACCAAAATTAATATACTTTTAGGTTCAGAAGAGGGTTAAATTAGACACAACTTGATCAAACTCTGTGTACTTATATTTACAATAGTAATCGACATGGAACATTAGTAAAACAAATACTGCCAACTTCAATTATCAATTCAACAAAGGGGAAAACAAAATGGCTTACATGACCTTAGTAATCACTAGACACTAATTAACACAAAACGTCCGTACACTCCAGGACCCAGCGGGCCAGTGCCCGGTTCTTATAGGGACTGTTCTTATATAGTAATGTTGCGGGGTGGCTAATGACGTTGCCTGGAACTCCTTGCACGGCCTCTCCTGACGTTGAGTCGTCCTCGACGCAAATTCTTCAAGCGGTCCCGCCAGGACCTGCCACTAGGAAGGTCGGAGAATCAACGCCATTAGTTTCATCTGAGGACAAAAGGGCTATTAGTGATTATTCAGGAAAACAAACTGGAGTCTCTCAACCTCACTGACCAATCACTTCTTCTTCGCTCAATCAATTTATTCGTCGTTCTTTCACAACTTTCAATCATATGACACACATACATCTTTTTCAAAAAGATAAACAGCCAATTAAACGCTTATTCCTGTTAGTTTACAAAGGCTTGTATGTTTAATCTCGCCGGTCGACGACGTTGTTCGAGCACCAGCGAATCCTGTAACATGGCCTGCTCATCAGACCCACTCGTATGAAGACCGTATTCGAACATACGAGTGCATTCCACACGCAGACCGTATTCAAACGTGTGAAGCTTCCCGACACGCAGACCGTATTCATACGTGTCGAGGCTTCCCAACACGCTGACCATAGTCACACGTATTGAGGCTTCCCAGCATGCTGGAGAACTCATAGACACAACCACTCGTATAAAGACCGTATTCAAACATACGAGTGCATTCCACACGCAGACTGTATTCAAACGTGTGAAGCTTCCCGACACGCAGACTGTATTCATACGTGTCGAGGCTTCCCAACACGCTGACCGTAGTCACACGTGTTGAGGCTTCTCAGCATGAAGAGCAAATCATACAAGTGAAGTTCTCCATACAGGTAGTAATCGCACAAGGAGGCTCACCCTGCAGGCTCGCCACAACAATTATGAGCTTAACTTACTGTTTAAAAATGCAGCACATGTTCCAGGGCTCCACTCACCCCGCCACGGCGCCATGTATTGTGCAGAAGCCTGTGAGATTTTGCCATAACCGCCTTTGTAATGTTCAGCACCAGTTGTAGGTTTCACAGAGTCCCCGTCCACTGCATTGCTTGGACGCTTAACACGTTGAAGGGCAGTCCTTATGTACCTTTCTGCTTGACCGTTCGTCTGGTGCATCAAGTTCGTTAACTCATGAACCTGCAACGATGCCACCGCTGCCTCCATACGCATTGCAGTCGGGTCGCTGACTGTATCCAATACTTTTGGGATTTGTATGGACTTAAGTCTGTAGATCTAGGTTAAAAATAACTCAGCTCTGAGATTAATCTTAAACGAATAGTTTCGCATACAGATGTCCTATTAAACGTAACGTTTTTATACGTGAGGAAGGCAATGGGGGCGTTTTTAGTAGCAGTCTTTTTGTGCATTCCCTTCAATAATCTGCCAGGTCTAAAATTTGTCGTACCTGCATACCGCTTTTCGTGGATTCCGCCTAGCCTAATCCTAACTTCCCAAGTCTATCTGAATATTCAACTTCCATAAACAGAAACAAACATTTTTCTAAATTGGCAGAAAAAGAACAGCTATTGTGAGAATCCTAAAGTAGCGCGATTCCCTCGTGTACTGAGTTACTACAAAGAAAAACATCATCCACGTAAACTAACAAGTTCCCCTCATTAATATGTTTGTGGAGTGATTCGCTGATAAACTACTGGGCAACTAGCTACCTCAAAATGCATTTTGATATATTCGAAGTGTTCCGGTGTCACGAACCATGTCTTCTGTATACATTCCTCTTTTGAAGGAATTTAATCGAAGCAAGTAGCCATATCAAGACAGGAAAGAACTTATAACTGCCTAATCTATCGATATGGTCGTCAATCAGTGGGAGCGGGTAGAAGTTTCTCACGGTTATACGATTAAGTGCTCGAAAATTTACACAAAGTTGAAGAATTTAGGACCCGGACTGCCACTCAAATTCGTCACTTGGCTATGTTTATTTTGTTGAACCACTTCGTCCCGTTTCCCAGTTAAGGGTTTAGTCATTTAGTGTAAATTGATAAGAACGAAACAATTGTATCAGCAGCTAGCCTGGCGTTAGCAGCAGCTGCGCGCACTTCACCGTTATCTAAACCACGTATTACAATGAGGGTTCTTAAGTCGTCACTCACTTAACCCTTGAACTACTCGCAAACGTAATAGAGTACAACGAGCATATTCAGCATAACTTGAATATTTATCCGAAGTTGCATTCATTGCCTCGAATAATATGTTGGCATAGTCTAATTTACCGGGACAGAGAGGTTTGAACTCACGCTTAAAGTTAGACCACGTCCGGTCATTCGAAACCCATTCGCCTAACCAAACCTTAGCGTCACCCCTCCTAAGGCACATTGCCACGCGAGACAAACATTCATGATCGTTCCAACCGTTGGCTTCCCTAGCTCGGTCAACCTCTTCGCACCATACTTCAATGTTATTAATCGATGGATCGAAATTGGACACGTAATAATGTTGAGACTTTGATGGTTGCATCGTTTTGATTGCTTGCATCAAAGCAGTAGCGAGGGTAGACGCCTCAGAACAACGGGTACTAGACTCCATGGACTGCTGTCGCGGCACAAGCTTATCTGGTGTAGGAGTAACATCCGCGGGTAAAATACTGGTTTTATGAATGGGACGTGCCCCATCGTTATTAGAACGCGCCTCAATAGGTGAAACCGTACGCAAGTGTGACCTTGATTGCACGCGGCGGGCACTACGAGAGCGATCCTTATTGCGCAATTCACGCCTAACCCGAGAACGCGACCGATGCACTTCAGTTTTGCGAGAATTATGTCGATCTTGGACACGCAAGCCATCCTGCGAAGTTCGATGTCTATTGCCCGAGTCACGGTTTGCACTTTCATCACTATGATCGCGAGACTTACGAGGAATATTATGCTGATTTCGATTACACAAATCGCCCCTGGAGAGACGTCTCCTCGAAGTAGGTGTCCTTGTTCGTCTCATTATCACAGTTAAAAAAATACAACAATTATGTAACTACAGACAGAAAGTGAAGTAGGCAGTAATTGTAAACAAAACAAAATTTAACAGTTATCTCACTTTCAACGGATTTCCAATTTTTTTCTCTTATTTTTTTGCTGAATATACTTTTACCTATGTGGGCTATTAAGTCCTTTATCCCACTTCTGATTTTAGGTTCAGAAGAGGGTTAAATTAGACACAACTTGATCAAACTCTGTGTACTTATATTTACAATAGTAATCGACATGGAACATTAGTAAAACAAATACTGCAAACTTCAATTATCCATTAACAAAGGGGAAAGCAAAATGGCTTACATGACCTTAGTAATCACTAGACACTAATTAACACAAAACGTCCGTACACTCCAGGACCCAGCGTTTTTTTTTTTTTTTTTGATATGGCATCTCATAGTTGACCTAGAGAGGTCGTCACTATTTAACCGGGCTATCCTGTGGCTGCCTTAAATGAATTTAAAGCCTCCAGCCAGGGCTATTAAAAGCTAAGCGACTACGCTAAGGGCACCCCATAGTGGGGTACGAACCTCGGCTTAGGGTGTCACTAGAAAAACAGCAAGGGACGGCTGGATCGATTTCTTATATTTGATTCGGTTTGATGACCGCGGCGTTTCCTAGTACTAGCTCTGAGAAGAAACGTCCGAAACAAACTCAGAGGTCATAGTTGGGAGTTTATATTTACTGGCTCAGCTGCGGCGCGGGCTGGCCGTCATCGGACAAGGGACGGGGGAGGGGGCTACTACGTTGAACGCGTCGCGATGGACCTCGGCGGCGAGGTCGGTAGGTCGGTCTTTTCTTGTGTATTGTGCTAGTGGCCCTATTGGCCTCTTGGAGGAGGGTTATGGGGTCATCGGGGTCTGTGAGGGCATGCCGTGGACGGCGAAGGCGGGAGATGGTGGAGGGAGTGTAATTAGCAGCCGCTGCTATAAGAGGATTGCGGTGCTTGGCAGCAGTGTCAAAGAAACGCTTGGAGAGGCGTTTCATGAACTGCTGGATGGTGGGGATTTTGAGATCAAGATGGAGGATCTCATTACGGACGAACCAAGGGGCGTTTGTGGCTTTACGGAGGAATCGGTTTTGGACTTCTTGCATCCTATGGATATGACGCGGCTTGGCATGTGCGAAGACTGGACAAGCGTATGTCATAATCGGGCGTATGCATGCTGTGTACAAGCGCAATTTGCACCTGAGCGACAGTTTGCTACGCGGGTTGAGGAGGGGGTGGAGTCGACCCAGAGCGAAGGCGGCGCGTGAGCGGACCGCCTTAATGTGCTCTGAGAAGTTGAGGTGTTGGTCGAGAATCACACCTAGGTATTTGGCTTGCTTCTCCCAAGGGATCGGCTTGCCGTCCATGGTGATGGGCCGTGGAAGGGTGACTTTGCGTCGCGGTTTCATGTAGAGTACCGCTTGGCTTTTTTTGGGGGTTGACTTCGATCCTCCACTTCTTAAACCAGTCAGCAAGGTAGTTGACCGCTCTTTGAAGATGGAGGCGAATCCGGTCTGGATTGAGTCCAGAGCAGTAGATGGCTGTGTCGTCTGCGAACAGAGCAAGTTGTGCCTTACTGCTTTTCGGGATATCGCTGGTGAAAAGCGTGAAAATGAGGGGGGCTAATACAGAGCCCTGGGGGACACCTGCATGGATGGGGCGGGGGGAGGAGAGTGCTCCCTCGATTTTATAACGAAAGGTGCGGTTTGACAGGAAGTCCCGTAAGATGAGGACGAGACGGTCAGGCACACCGAGTTGGTACAGCTTATAGATTAAGCCGTTGTGCCAGACTTTATCAAACGCCTTCGCTACGTCAAAGTAAACTACGCCTGTATACATACCACGCAGGAATCCTGCGTGCGTGCGTATGTTCAGTGATACGTAGGATCTGTTGGGGACAGGAGTGTTGGGTACGGAACCCGAATTGCTCATTTGGAATGAGGCCCTTGTTCTCGGCGTAGGCTCTGAGTCGCTTGTATATAAGCCTCTCATAGATCTTGCCGAGGACTTTAAGTAAGCTGATGGGACGGTAACTAGTGGGGTCGGCTTTAGGCTTACCGGGCTTGGGAATGCCTATGACAGTGGCTTCTTTCCACGTTTGTGGGAAAATGTTATTCCCCAATGCACCATTGAAGATGGTGGTCAAGAGGATGATGAGGTGGGCTGGGAAAAGGCGGATCACTCGGTTGGTGATGCCGTCAGACCCTGGCGCTTTCTTGGGTTTAAGCCCTTTGACAATGTCCTGCACTTCCTCTGGAGTGATGGGAGGCAGGGGGTCCTCAGGGTCGTCAACGGGCGGGAGGGAGGTTCTACGTTCGACTTCAGCGTCAACCTCAAGGAGATGAGCTTGGTCTACTGGTAGGAGGCTGGGGGAGCACTGGGCTTCTAGACAGGAGGCAAGGCATTCCGCCTTGTCATCGTCGTCGAAGACGATGGTATTGTCAGGGCGAACCAGGGGAGGCATGGTGACGACTTCTTTGGATTTTAATTTCCTCTGAAGTTCCCAGAAGGCTAAGTGAGTCGGCTCTAACTCATCCAGCATGCTATCCCAGGCAGCTTCACGCCACTCCGATACGCGTCTTTTTACAGTTCTCTGTAAATGGCGCATATGGGCTTTGTTAGCCACACAGGGGAAGCTGCTGTAGGCACGGACTGCCGCGTTCTTCTCGGTCAGCAGTTCACGCAAGTCAGGGGGGAGTTTCCAGCGACGGTCTTCTACCACTGTGACCTCCCTTGAACATTCGTTCAGGACTGACTGTACGTGATCCGTGAACGAGTCGATCGCGGCTGTCGTGTCAGTGATAGAGTCGAGGCGTGAAGGTATGGAGTCCAAGTGGGGGGATGTGGTGGATTTCAGCCGATCGCTTACTTTCCTCCAGAAGGACCCAGCGGGCCAGTGCCCGGTTCTTATAGGGACTGTTCTTATATAGTAATGTTGCGGGGTGGCTAATGACGTTGCCTGGAACTCCTTGCAATACAATATGTAAAGAAAACCCTGTCCGATCCGTGAAGGTATTGTTAGAAATCGATAACTGATTCTACTAATGCCGACAAAGCCGGACTAAAGTTTAAAGAAAAATCCCCCTAAAAAAATAAATATTGTTTTGCAAAGAGAGATAACTTATTACATGTGCGGTAGGACACCCTTCTGCGGATGACGGGGAGCAGGGCACGCGACGCGTGGTCGAATCGCGTAAGCGTACCGTCAAAATGGTGTTGTCACTTTTTTAAAAGTTACCAAATTTCAGGGAAGTTTTAATTAATTCGCGGGAAAAACAGATTATTTTAAAATTCATTAGTACTGTTACTATGATGATTACGTAAAATTTTATATTATATTTGGTCATGTGTTTACCTAACCTTTATTATCCTTATGGGTCGGACCGGGTTTTCTTTGCATATCGTATAGAATACTTTTTGTTCTGATATCCCGACGTGATCTTAACTTATGCTAGTAAAACCGCGAGGCAGACATTATAAATAACTATATAGCTGCTATGAAGTAGATAGTTGTGTAGATAGATGGAGTTTGGTAGCTAAAAAAATAAATAGTTACAACTCTTGAGCTTTGAGATCACGAGTTTCTTTATGGGGAAATTCTCAGTAGTTAGATATCTCGCAATCCGCATTTGTATCCAGTTCATGGCAATAAGCTTGTCTTTATTTTGTTGTTGTCTCTACTTATCCTCTGGGCATCAGGCGTAACATTAAGCCCTATAAAATATTTTCTTGATGGTTTTCGCTTTATGTCGTGTGAGTCGGTTGCTAATTAGATTGAATAAATCAAATTCTGGGTAACAATTTAAAGCTAAATTGTTCCTTGGAGACTGCTTTGTAATGAATAATTAAATTAGGTAAATTAACTAATTAAAACAAAGTTTAAGACTGCTTAGAGCAGTGGTGGCCTAGAGGTGGGGGCTGCGACTTGTGAATGTCGTATCTAAGTAGGTCGGGAGTTTGAACCCAAACAGGCGCATTAATGGTAACAAGATTTTTTGACATGGCACCCACAGTGTTTAATAAAATTCCTGATGACATGAAAACATGACAATATTTAACGTTAAATAAACTTATACTAAATAAAATCATTAATAGATAAATGTAGACATATAATAGAGATGAATTTTAGAACAACTAATCATGAAAATATTGCAATTTTACCATTTGATAATTATTTGTTTTTGATTTTTTTTTATTTTTCTCATTTCATTTCTTTTTTCTGCTTCTCTATTTAATTAATTTAAAATATTTTTTCCATGTCACATGATGAAAAAATGAATGTTCTTAATTATGAGAAAATATAGCGCATCTCATATTTATGTAAACACCTCAACCCACCAGTCTGATTACTTACTACATAATAACTATTTGGAATTTCCAGACTAATGATAAACACAATTAACCTGCATAGGTATGTAGGGTATTAATATAAATTATAGAACTCACTACTATAATTGAAAATCCTTAGTTATCAACACAATGGGTACTTTGTAAAAAGTCAGTTGACGAATAACTGTATTTAACTACTTGACTTAATATTGTAGCGAATATTTGAACAAAAGTGGATTGAGCTGCTTCGAAATGTGATCATAAATTGCAGCAAAAGTGAAACTTAAGCGCAACAAGCCCAAGCAGCAAATATCGAACGACTGGAGAATATTAATGGACTAGCGAATATCAAAAAGAACAAGTATCTAAAGATTTCGAAAGTCTGGCTAACATCGTTAGGCTGGCGAATTCCAAAAGATAAGAGTAATAAAAATAATAGAGGTTTGTGCTTGTCTAAAATGTTGCTAAATGAATTTAACGACGTTTGTATAATGAGTCAATTTCGTAGAAGTAAAACCAGAATGCTTAATAAACCTGTTTTTCTAAGAATCTCGCTTAATGTGGTTTAATTTAATAATGATGGAAGCAGAAATACTGCCATGAAAGTTACCAGAAACATAAAGTATAAAAAAAACTGGCAGTAATTAGCGTTAGGGAATCTCCACATCGAAATCAATGAGAATAGGCCTCATACGAAGGCTCAGAGTCTCACATAGGGCGATGGAAAGAGCTATGTTCGGAGTTTCTCAGCGCGATCGAATCAGAAATGAGGAGATCCGCAGAAAAACCAAAGTCGCCGACATATGTAGCTCTTCGAGTCGCTAAAATTAAGTAGCAGTGAGCAGAGGACATTGCTCGTAGAACCGATGCCCCATGGGGCAGTAAGGTTCTGGAGTAGCGGCCACGACATGGCACAAGGTAGACCGATGGTCTGGTGAAGGTCGGAGAAAGCCGATGAATGCGCGCAGCACAAGACCGGTCATCGTGGAAAGCCTTGGAGGAGGCCTTTGTCCAGCAGTGTACCTCTGTAGGCTAAAGAAGAAGAAGAAGATTATTTAATATGTGTCAATCTCGGGGACATCATCCATCTTCAGGCATGGAGTCATCCCATGCATAGAGACCGTTGCCTAGCGGTTATCGTACATGTGGCTAATGTGACCTGCCCAACCCATTTCAGCTGCCCGTGATTTGTTACCACTTTATATTATGCATTAATCTGTGGGTTAACTATACGCAGCGGACATACAGCGATCTGCGCATCCAATATAACAACGTGTTCCGGGTGCTGATGGGACTGCCGCGCTACTGCAGTGCCTCCGCGATGTTCGCGGCGGCTGAGATCGATAGCTTTGCGGCAATCATGCGCAAACGTTGCGCTTCAATCCTGCGCCGCACGCGCGGTTGTCCCAACACCATCCTGGCCGCACTGGTGGACCGGTGGGATTCTCCGATGTTGGCACAGAGGCTACGGTTGCACGCTGTTAAATAGCGACTGATAGCGTCATCGAGGAGTCCTTCCAGTCTAAATGATAACATCTTAATTTTATTTTATTTTATTTACTACTTATTACTAATTTTTATGTTATAAAAAATTATATGGACGAAGAATCTGAAATAAATAAATATTACTGTTATTATTACGTTTACAAATTGATTAAAATTTTATCTGTTTCAAATGAAGTTCTTTCAAGTCAAACATTTAAGTTACCACCCACCAGATAAAGTCTTGCCGCCAAACGATTCGTAGTATTCCGGCATGATGTCTGATGAAGCCGTACGGGGGACAGCCGCCTAATCGGCGAACACATTTTTGTCAAATGATTGCGACTAGTTGGGATCGTTTGCACCGAACGGACCAATGGGCGGCCCAAACGATCCCAACTGATGCTAACTACTGATGCCTGGTCTGAGCTGGCTGGTCTGGTGGTGGTGTGTTGCGATGTGTGCCGGGTACGATGCGCCATGATTACGCCTTGGATTTAGCATTGCATCACCTCGCTCAACTGAAATCTTCTTTCCTATTCACTCAGTTTTATAAACATACATATATTAACTTTAGATATGTACAAATAAAGTTGATTTCAGAATGACCGGTACTATTGAAAAAGTCATAAAAATGCTTGAAATTCTGTCGTAAACTTAACTTCGTGGTCTTAAAGTTATATTCCATAAACACGGGAAGGAACCATACCTATGTATCATCTAGTCAAACTAGGCAACCCAACATAACAGCAAAAATACTGCTTACATGATAACACTCATATTAAATAATAATTATTAAACAATAACAAGAAACCGCATACAACTCTTTAATTACCGCTTACAAAGCTGACATTGTGGTTATGCAAAGTCAGTACACAGTCAACAGTACGGATAACGTCAATTCAATCAACAATGGTAAATTTATTTCCAGTCTTACCAGTCTATTTTGGCTCGCCAGACATCGATGGAATGGAGTATTCTGGGATTTAAACTACTGGACAACAATCTAACCACCATTAGAGTAACTGATATTACTGGAAAACTTGCCACGCTTAAATGAACTTGGACTTGACACATCTGCCGCACTTCAGACGATCAAAGAGACAACCTTACTACTAATTTATTTTGAATTAATTTTAAAAAAGACGCCTTTTATGTGCCTATTTGTAACAGCCTTCGTGGCGTAGCTGTAGCGAACGCGGCCGCTGCGCAAGGAGCCGCGGATTCGATTCCCACGCAGTGCAAATATTTTTATCCATGAATATGAATAATTGCACTGGTCTGGTCGTGCCTCGGAAAGCACGTTAAGCCATTGGTACCGGTTGCCATAAGAACATCCAATGGCAGTCGTAACGGGTTGTTGGAGCCCTCAAAAGTCCAACAATTGGTCTAACTGCAATGCTTCGATATCACCTTCGGGTTGTGGAGGTCAGAAGGCAGTCGCTTCACGGAAAATATCGAAGTTTAGCCAAATGAGCAATTAGACTGGTAAAGCGGACCTCAGACTCTAAAGCTGAAAACCTTCGGATGTGACTGGAATTAACGCTGTGATGATGATGATGATTATGTGCCTACTTGAAAGAAATGCTTTGAATTTCAGTTGACGAGAAGTAGGTTTAGTGAAGGTACACTTCTGCCTGATCCTTTCGCAATAATAGTCGAGATGGTATGTAATGTTTTCTGGAAACACTTTTACACTTCAAAAATAAACTAAATGTGATCAACATTTCGTACACACCTACTTCGATACAAACAGCGAATCGAACTCAGAGGTCACACTACCTTTTAAAGTTCAGACATAAAGTTAACTTCATAAACGCCTTTATTATCATAGCAGTAGGGTCGGTTTTCGTAGTTCAAGAGTGGTTCTCCGTACCCAACTGAATTCATTCAGCTGTGAAGTAGGCCGATCTAGATATAAAAAACTAATCTAGTTTCAGTTATAGCGGAGTTGGCATTGACAGTGATCTTTTTCTGTAAATATGGAGTTTTTATGGATTATGTCTGATAAGGAGTGGTCTCTAAGATGGATGACGGAAAATCGCTGCGCCTTCCGGTGCGGTGCACTCGAGAACCTGTCGACCCCAACGGACCCAGGGCATCGTCACCAAGGTATACCTTAAGAACCGTGATAGCCAGATAGTTGAAACTTTCACATATACCACCTTATTCCTAAACGTTGTTTAAATTTAACTAGTTAGTGATTGGTTTAGTGAAGGGTTTATTCATAAACGATTATTAAAGTTCAGTGTCATGCAAACGTCTAAAATGTATGGTTAAACAATTGCTAATCACTAGTTAACTGTAAGCAATGTTTATGAATAAGGGGAAAAATATATTACTGTTGCCGTTATAACACCCCACACAATAGACGTGCGTTTTATAGATAATTTCACAGAACAATTGCTGCGAGAATTCGACTCACACTTGGCCGGATTTTCCTTTATTACTAACGAATAATGTATCGATATTCTTTACAAGCTAACTATCAAATATTATTATTACCATTACGACGCCATTTTCACTCTGCGAGATCAAATTTTCAATTCAGTTTTATTGAAAATTACCTTCGATTTACAGACGGACATCGATCAAAACGTCAAAGAGGGAAAATGAAGCTTTAATTTCTTTCCTAGCTATTTAAAAGCCTCATCACTACAGTTGTTTATTTATTTATTAAACACAATGTGTTATACATCTGTGCAGGTGGTTACAGAATTATTTACCTTACAATGTATAACCGTATAACCTGAAAAGTTTCCTGTGAATGCAAAACAAACAGAGCCAGATGCCGTAACTATACTCATCGAAACACGTGGCTTCACTCGCGTGTATCGGAAGGTATAACATTACGTTTTACTACAACACAACAGTTTCACGCATGCGCGGGAAAGTATGAGTCAACAGATGATACATTACACTTACATACTTGGGTGAACTCCCACGATTTTGTACTAAAGTCTTCACAATAAAAATGTTTATTTTTATAATACTTATAGGCGACCCAGATATAGCCCAAAACGGTCTCCAAAGCCTGAAAAGCACAGGCGAAGTACTCTTCCTCGCTCTCTTTCTTGTTCTTCTTCGCCTATCGGTGTTCTATAGCAAAAACCCGCAAAAACGGTAGCCAGAACTGAATCCCCGGTCTGTCGTAACCTAAAAGTGCTGAATGCCCTTCTGATGGAAGAAGCTTATGCGTGTATGTTTGGTTTTCTGTGAAAGAAAGTATGCGAGAGAGTCCACTATTCCATGTTAGGTTTAGTAGTAGTTTTTGTGTTAATTTATGTAAGTGTTTGTCTCTATGTTAGTTAATGTAATTGTTTTGTACCGTTTTAGCTAACTATAAATAAATAAATATAACTATAAATATATAAATAAATAAATGGAAAGAATGTCGTGAGGAGAGTCTTAATTATGAATGTTGATGGCTATAAGAGTAGGGGAAGACCAAAGAAACGATGGATGGAATGTGTGAAGGATGATATGGCTAAGAAGGGAGTGACTGCCGAGATGGCTTCTGATAGTTATGCATGGAAGAAAAAGACATGTTGCGCCGACCCCAAATAAATTGGGATAAGGGCAGGAGAATGATGATGAAATAAATGGAAACATGAAGCGCTCTTCCTCTCTCTACTTATTTAAAACTTGCTGTGCCCAACAGGGTCCATAATTGTTCCCAATACTATATTATTATATTTACCACCTGTAACTGTACATTATGGATTGCAATAAACGATTTGATTTGATTTGAAATAAATATGATGCATTTTGGAGAGTTTGCGAGGAAATTGCATGATTTAATTCCCTCGTCTCCGTTCCACCATCGATCGGACGAACCGTCCTTACCTTAGTAAACCAGTGCGCTTTACCATCAATGATTCCATCGCTGCTTACCATCAGCCGGGATTGCGGTCAAGCACTAGTTTATAATGCATAAAAAAAAATTAGGTGGCCGGTCGAGTGATCACACCAGGTCGAGTGATCACACCAGGTCGAGTGATCACACCAGGTCGAGTGATCACACCAGGTCGAGTGATCACACCAGGTCGAGTGATCACACCAGGTGGAGTGATCACACCAGGTCGAGTGATCACACCAGGTCGAGTGATCACACCAGGTCGAGTGATCACACCAGGGATACATTGGAACTTGGTTGATGACGTTATATTTAGAAAAGGTCAGGTGGGAAATAATCAGGTCAGGCGTGCGTGTATTACCATACAAAAATATTTATATCGCTCATTAAAGTTGCCGATCGGTTCAATTTTTAAGATCTCATCGTGAAAAATTAGGTGATTGTCAATCCCTAGTACTAGGTAACAGATTGCTTCACGCTCACTTCTCCGTGGTTTTTTAGGGTGAAAAGCTGCTGGTGTGAGGCAAGAGGAGAATTTTAGGAACGTAGCAGATGGCACTCCAGAGTTTTTTGTTTTTATATTTATAAACTAGTGCTTAGCCGCAATCACACCTGATGGTAAGAAGTGATGCAACCGTTGTTGGTAAAGCGCCTATTATTAGGAGTCTATTCTCTCAAAAAGAAAACTGAGTGAATAGGAAGGAAGACGACTGTTGAGCGAGGTGATGCAATTTTTAACCCAACAACGCAGTAGCGATGCAGCGCCAGAGGGAAATTGATCTGAAGACCCTCCACGACCAAACTCCCGACACACAACACTTGGCGCATCGTACCCGGCACACACCGCGATTCAACTACTCAGACCCGTCCTCCGAACGGCTTCTCCAGATATCATGCCAGAACACGACGAATCGCTTGGCGACAAGACTTTGTCTGGTGGTAAGTTCTACCGGTAGTCCACGTTATGCCTAGTTTACTCATTACAATTATTATATCTGACTATCTTTATTGACTAATACAAACTTTAGTTCTTTCACAACATCTTAATGCACTAAACATTTTTTCGCAGACATTGTGGCTTAACTTTATTGTCCTTCCTACAAGGTGATGATAGTCACCACCGCTTTTAAACATTTATGATGGAGTTTATCTAATAAAACCGACAAACGAGAGACAACAGGTAACCATCTGATAACTTTACATTTCATCCATACATTTTCTGATATGACCAATGGGATTTCCCATCCGCAAAACAAGTATTTACATCTCCTATAGAGGGTTGAAAAATAATTTCTTAATACTTTCGTTGTAAGAACTTATAAAATGTATAAAATTTCTTGTGTCTGGAACAGAGGTGGAAACTGCGAATCATCTGTCAGTGCATAGGTGACTGAATTTTATTGAGAAGGTAAAATATTGCAGCTTTGAACATCGTGAGGAAACCGGCATGCCATAGAGCCAAAAAAAAATTATCTAAGACATATAACGTCTACCAATCCGCACTGGGCCAGCGTGAAAGATTACGGACCACTCCCTGTCTCTGAGAGAAGGCTTGTGTCCCAACAGTGAGACTGATTATGATAAGACATTGCAGCTTTAGACAGAAATAGAAAGAAAGTATGAGGGCCTGCGCCCAACAGTGGGGTAGAACGAGAAAAAAATAAGCCAAGTGTGAGTCGGGTAAGGGTTTGGTATCTGAACAAAAAGCAACTTTAAGTATTTGTTGTTAAAGCGGCAACAGTAATACATCATCTGTGAAAGTTTCAACTGTCACGGACTGCCATCACGGACAGTGGAGATCTAGTAAAAGGCCTCGTTTTTACTCTTTGGGTACGGAACCACAAATAAGATTAAACAAGACCTGTCCTGAACGTATTATGACAATTTGCTATGTCACATTCTGACAATAATGAAAAAAAAATATGTAGCATTGTCAATTATGGCCCTGACTTAATCTTAAAGATGCAGACAAAGCCAAAATCTCGCAAAAGCTAGAAATTAAAGTCCCTTCAAATTTAAAAAATAAATAAATAAATAAATAAAAGCAATTATTTCAAATACACTATTTTCTGGACCTTTTAAATTATTAAAGGGTCGTTCAAGATGTAAGATGGCACAAATTAATATTGCTTTTCAGCAGGTGTAGGTTTGGTGCTTAGTAATACTGAGTTCATTCATAAACACCTCTACTAGTAGTAATCGTATAGTCTACAACGTCACATGCAAAACAACTCGCCATGAGTACCGCCGATAGGGAAATCGTACATCTCGCAAGCAGAGTTTACCTGGCACGCATATAACGACAGCTTCATGACATCAACTGGTGAACATGTGCCCCCCACACTACTATACCGGTCTGGTCGGAAGATCCTCCCTTTTCTATGCCGAATGAGTGAACTTTACACCCTGCTCCGAATACCGCTACGATCATACTTACAGTAACTATACACGAAAAAGACCATCAACGATTGCGTCACTGCTTACCATCAGGCAGGATTGCGGTCAAGCGCTAGTTTATAATATGTAAAAAAAAATGATTCTCCATAGACAGCGTAGTCGTAGACATTTTTCGTAAATTAAAAAAAAACAAATCGCATTAGTTTGTAGTCAAATTGATCCAGTCCCTCGATGTATGCGGTATAAAAGACGAGGCGAAACGCCTCGTTTGAATCGTTGTGGCGTCAACAACATAAAGTTGGAAACTCGCCGTACGACGGGTCGTCCGATAATGGAATGGAGATGGTAGAATTAAATCATGCAATTCCCTCGCACACTCTCCAAAATCCATCCTATAGAACACCGACAGGCTGGCTCTGCTCGCTGTCTCTCCGCCTGTGCTCCAGGCATTGGAGACCTTTTTAGACCACTGAAGACAAAGAAGCCAGGTGGAATTTTGCAGCACCAGCCCAAATGTGGCTGCAGTACTCCACACACGAACGGACCTGTGCTTTGTATACTGTGCGTACTGTGTTTTTAACAACAATGCAATAATGCTCTTCAAACAATAACTCTTGGTAATGTATGGTGAGATATGATAGCACTACTACGTTGTTAACACCACTACGATCCGGACGAAGCGTTTCGCCTCCTCCTTTATACCGCGTACATCAAGGGACTGGAACAACTTACCGGCGGCGGTGTTTCCGTCGGACTACAATTTGAGTGTCTTCAAGGCTAGAGTGAATAGGCTCTTAATAAACTAGCACGCTTTACCACCGACGATCGCATCGCTGCTTACCATCAGGCGGGATTGCGGTCAAGCGCTGGTTTATAAATAATAATAAAAAAAACTTTCTTAATAAAAATAATCAAAATCAAAATAGTTTATTTCAAATTAACCATTCGTTGACAGAAGATGAATGATGAAAAACACATAGTTATGTTACGTATACGTTACGTTATTCTAAGTATATCTTGGACACCAATGACTGAAGGTGAAGGAAATATCTTGAGGAAACCTGGACTTTAAGTCTGAAATCGCCAACCCGCATTGAGCAAGCGTGGTGATTACGCTCAATCCTTCTCTGTATGAGAGGAGACCTGTGCCCAGCAGTGGGACGATAAAAAGCTTGATGATGATGATGATAATGAACCATTCGTTGGTGCTTTTGAATAGTCAATGTCGGTCAGTCCAAGTAAAGTGAAGCTAAATTGCACGTTCCAAAGCGTAGGTCTCTATGGAGAAGAACGTGCAAAAAACTCCATGGACACTCTTTTAAAATCATAATATGGGTTACATTTCTTCGTTACCTAAATATTTTTATTGCTTCTATCATGTGAGCACAATGTATAAATATAAAAAAATAATTAAAAGGTAGGAAATGAATTAAGCCCACTGGCAACTAATAGATGACCAGTCTCCACTGACGGCCCCCGTTCACGAGCCACCATCAGCAAGACATTTGAGGGAGCATGACAAACTCTCAACTGCCATGCTCGTAAAGTCAAACAAATAATATGCCAGATATCCCATTTAGTAAGTTGTTGTGTTAGAATTTGACCAAGGTTTGTTTAAGCTTTTATCAGATAGTTTTCGTACAGATTATATGTAGATATTTTATTACTGATGGTTGTTTATTTACCATTTATTTGGTCACACAGTACAAATAGTAAACAACAAACCAACAACTACCAGTCTAACGGGATGCGGTTAAGTAGTAAATATTGAGAAGTATTTACATTTGAATATTCTGACGATGGACGAAAAAAATATTAATTTATAAATAGAAATCCCGACCTTTTCAAGGTTTTTTCCATCGAAAACCGCCCGGAAGCGACCACATTTATCGACGTGTAATCAACTTCAGCTACTCTCATATACCCAGATGAAAAATATGTGGCATAGAAGTATAAAAAAAAAAAACAGGAAGATAGAATACTTTTTACTATACCTACACAGACGACAGCACATCAAGTTACTACAATCTGTCACATTTCTTTATTAGATTTTCAACTTTATCTTTAAAGTATTAAGGCTAAAGGTTGATCGGGAATATTTGACAGTTTCAGGTAGCTTGACCTGCTCGTCCAAACACCATAAATTGTATGGCATAAATAAAACAGATATAAATGTAGAGAGTAACACTACACTTGTCATATGTTATGCCGCCCGCCCCTTGCTGGAGCCAATACCCACCGCTGAGCCGTCCTTTGCTGGTCTCTTCGATGGCTGCACCCCACACGTTAGCATGGAGTCGCTAAATTTTTAAGGTTTTTTTTTTGCCGGCAGAAATTACCACCCACCAGACAAAGTCTCGCAGCCAAGCGATTCGTCGTTGCCCAGCATGATGTCTGGTGAAACCGTACGGAGGACGGGTCTGAGCAGTTGTTTTACGATGTTTTTTTTAAATTAAATTATTATAAACTAGTGCTTGACTGTAATCCCGACTGATGGTAAGCAGTGATGCAATCGTTGATGGTAAAGCGCACTAGTTTATTAAGCCTATTCACTTAAAAAACTTAGGAATAGGAAGGAATGACGGCAGTTGAGCGAGGTGATGCAATGTTAAACCCAACAACACGACCAACGATGCTGCGCCAGAGGGAGATTGATCTGGAGACTCTCCACGACCAAACTTCCGACACAACAACATTTGGTGCATCGTACCCGGCACACATCGCAACACAACTGCTCAGACCCGTCCTCCGTACGGCTTCTCCAGACATCATGCCGAAACAGGACGAATCGCTTGGCGACAAGACTTCGTCTGGTGGTAACTTCTGCCGGCAGCCGATGTTATGGCCTACCACCGAGGAATGTGTGCCGGGTACAATACGCCAAATGTTCTTGTGTCGGGAGTTTGGTCGTAGAAGGTCTCCAGATCAATTTCCCTCTGGCGCAGATTCGTTGGTCGAATTGTTGGGTTTAACAAACTAGCGCTCTTTACCATCAACTATTGCAGCACTGCATACCATCAGGCGAGATAGCGCATAAACACCAGTTTATAAAAATTAAAAAAATACTAGACACATCTGTATTTGAATTTGTTTTCCTCGTCCCGCCTACAAAAATAACTTTTACCAAATATTTTCGCCCCTCGAATCGACACACACACACACATCTACATTTCACCAAAACATCTATCAGTTACTTACTACTACAGATGATGGTGTAACTCGAAGAGCGCATATTTTCACACACATCTACATTTGTACTAAACATCTATCAGTTACTTACTACTACAGATGATGATGTAACTCGAAGAGCGCATATTTTCACACACATCTACATTTGTACTAAACATCTATCAGTTACTACTACAGATGATGATGTAACTCGAAGAGCGCATATTTTCACACACATCTACATTTGTACTAAACATCTATCAGTTACTACTACAGATGATGATGTAACTCGAAGAGCGCATATTTTCACACACATCTACATTTGTACTAAACATCTATCAGTTACTTACTACTACAGATGATGATGTAACTCGAAGAGCGCATATTTTCACACACATCTACATTTGTACTAAACATCTATCAGTTACTTACTACTACAGATGATGATGTAACTCGAAGAGCGCATATTTTCACACACATCTACATTTGTACTAAACATCTATCAGTTAATTACTACTACAGATGATGATGTAACTCGAAGAGCGCATATTTTCACACACATCTACATTTGTACTAAACATCTATCAGTTACTTACTACTACAGATGATGATGTAACTCGAAGAGCGCATATTTTCACACACATCTACATTTGTACTAAACATCTATCAGTTACTACTACAGATGATGATGTAACTCGAAGAGCGCATATTTTCACACACATCTACATTTGTACTAAACATCTATCAGTTACTTACTACTACAGATGATGATGTAACTCGAAGAGCGCATATTTTCACACACATCTACATTTGTACTAAACATCTATCAGTTACTTACTACTACAGATGATGATGTAACTCGAAGAGCGCATATTTTCACACACATCTACATTTGTACTAAACATCTATCAGTTACTACTACAGATGATGATGTAACTCGAAGAGCGCATATTTTCACACACATCTACATTTGTACTAAACATCTATCAGTTACTTACTACTACAGATGATGATGTAACTCGAAGAGCGCATATTTTCACACACATCTACATTTGTACTAAACATCTATCAGTTACTTACTACTACAGATGATGATGTAACTCGAAGAGCGCATATTTTCTCAAAACTCGTTTGACTATATTATAAAAAGGGCTGTCTCACGTGATGACGTAATGTTTCAGTTTTCTGTTCACGACGCACTGACAAATATTTGGAAAACAGAACTCTATTTGTACGGACAACAGCAGGTCAAGCTACCCGAAATTGTCTAATATTTCCAATCTACCTTGAGCCTAAAAGCTTTAGCGATAAAGTTGAAAATCTAATAAAGAAATCTGATAGATAGTAGTAGTTTGATGTACTGTTACTAGTCTTCGTAACTTTTGTATTTTATTTGATGATTCATTTGTATTTGTTATTTCTTTTTCTTCAACTATAATTTATGTACTTAATTGTTTCTCCAACTCCGAACAATCGTAAATATTTTGGATACAATATTCACGTGGACTAATTAGACAGGACTAAACTATGTAATATTTATCTTCTGTCTTTTTCTTAGTGAAATAGTAAGAAAGAGATGCACAGAACTAAGTCTAGTTTATGAACCAGTGAATCGGGGTCATTGTCTATTTAAAAATGTAACAAGGGATTATTTTTAGAAATTATCTATGGTTTTATAATCATACATAATAAAAAACTAAAAATAAAATAATCTTTTTATAGCCATAGATAATAATAGTTTTAACATGTCGTGGTGGCCTAGTGGTAAAAACACCAGCCTCTCAAGTATGAGTGCGCGAGTTCGATTCCAGGTCAAGCAAGTACCAATGTAAATTTTCTAAAGTTATATGTATTTTCTAAGTATATCTTGGACAACAATGACTGAAGGTGAAGGAAAACATCTTGCGAAAACCTGGACTTTATAAGTCTGAAATCACCAACCCGCATTGAGCAAGCGTGGTGATTACGCTCAATCCTTCTCTGTATGAGAGGAGACCTGTGCCCAGCAGTGGGACGATAAAAAGGTTGATGATGATGATGATTTATTTTCTTTCTTTACTCTTTATTTTTTAATTTGCAAAATGGCGGCAGGTCACGGGAACAATCTGCGACTCCCGCATTCCCCTTAAACTTAAGGGGAAAATATATAAAACCATGATCCGACCTGCTGTCTTGTATGGATCAGAATGTTGGGCTACGAAAGGGATGAATGAAAGGCAATTGCATGCAGCCGAGATGAGAATGCTAAGAGGGATGTGTGGTGTTACACGAATGGATAGAATAAGAAATGAGTACATAAGAGGAAGTCTGAGAGTGGCACCGGTAGCTGAAAAGTTGTGTGGAAATCGGTTGTCATGGTACGGGCATGTGTTACGGAAAACTGAGGAGAATGTCGTGAGGAGAGTCTTAATTAAGAATGTTGATGGCTATAAGAGTAGGGGAAGACCAAAGAAACGATGGATGGAATGTGTGAAGGATGATATGACTAAGAAGGGAGTGACTGCGGAGATGGCTTCTGATAGGGATGCATGGAAGAAAAAGACATGTTGCGTCGACCCCAAATAAATTGGGATAAGGGCAGGAGAATGACTCTTTATTTTTTAATTTATTCTTTTCAACCTCTACAGAGCAGTTTTTACAAAAAAATAATTATGATTCTGTCTTTAACATTTTAGGTTATGTATTTTCTAACAGTTACTTGCAGAATTATACACAACCCACCAACACAGAATTATACCTACTTAGATTAGTTATATGTATTATTGTGTGGGTTTTCACACATGAGTGTGTGTGTCAATAACTTTCTAAATTATGTAATGCAAAAGAGGAAATTCTAATTATGTAAGTACCTACTAATTGACGGAAGTGGCTCGTTTGAGTACTTAGAAATTCTTTGTTTTGTGAGAATTATGAGACACATTGAAGTAAGTAGATAATTATAATTGTGAGCAATTAAATAAACATTATAAATTTGTGAGGCTTTTATTTCATTTAATCACCTATAAAACTTCTTATATTATGCTGTTCGCAAATGTTACTACTTCTCTGAATAATAATAATTAAGATAATAAATCGGTATTTTATGATAATTATCACAAGAATGAGGAAACAGATTAAAAATACATTTCTCAGATATTTTAACATTTATTACAAAACGAAACGACTTAAGACTAGTTTCGACTTAAATGACATTATTATAAAGTACTGTATAAAAATAACTTATAATTATTAGCTAATAATTATTTCGGTAATAATGGTTGCGGTTACTCACTTATACTAATTATACGGTTCATAAATGTATTTTTTGAATGCAAAATATTTTCTTTTTTTTTTCTTGAAAGTTTGTACCTATACTTTCTTTGGCAATTGGACACACACTTTTACAAACACACATTTATTTAAATATATTAAATATGGCTCTTTACATAAAGGACGGAAATTCGTTCCAAAACTTATTATAACACTCGTTACAAAAAGAAAATATAACTCTCTATAAATATTGTGATTATCAAAAAAGCTAAGAACACCAGATCTTGGCACATCTTTTACTATGCTACTCGACAAACACGTTTGATAAAATTGTGAAATCCAAATAATGTCGTAATCTATAAATTACCATTAGTTCTGCTGAGCATACTTAATACACTCACAATAGCTCTTGCGTAAAAATTTGCATATTTCGATGGACCGAGCTGAATAAACTTTACTACTCCGAACGACAAATACGAACGGCGGTATTATGACACACCTTACTCAGGTAACATCTATTACACAATGCTTCGGCCTCAAAACGAAGCGAGAATCTGGCACAAGTAGGTACCCACTCGCTAACTACTCGTCGCAGGCCCACTTCCCAACTGAGGTCACATTTTTCTCATAGACGACCTCCAATCGCTTCACAATCTCCATTCGTCCGTGGACGTTTATTAACGCGAAATATAACTTACGAAACTTACATACCGAGCTATGTATACCTAACTACGTTAATCGTGTGTGTCAAAGACACTTGGTGGGGGGCGAGGCCGACTGATCACCATGTCTTAGGTACAATTGAGGTTCATGATGAGTCAATTCAGACTGCAGGTACTCGTGCTTCATTGAGTTAAGGAGGAAGTCCCTGATTAGGCCCACTCACATCTTAACATACTCTTTGACCTAAGGCGTGGCGGAGTGAGGCTGCACAGACTATACTATGAGATTGATTTTAATTAAAGCGAATTAACACTAACCGACAATCAGATGGAATGTAACATTAATCAGATCTAACTGAACAAAGGTTTCAGACTTTCCTTTCAACAAGGAAACGAACTTTATTCGGGAAAACAAGCACCGTGAGAGAAACAAAACTTCGAAAGGGAAAGTTACTTCAGGCATTGAATCGGTATCGGAATCGTTTAGTCTCACACCGTAGCGGCATCGATCGGCGGTATCGATAATAATACTGTAGCACTTAGCACCTAGCACTCCGTTTCACCTTCCTTCCGCTCCGTGATGTAATGCTCCACTTCCCTTAGAGAATGGAACAGCTTCCACGCTAGCACTATACCACAGATCTCTAGTAGAGACATAAGTAACGACGCTCCAGCTACCGAGGAGCTGATGATCTTAGTGTATACTGAAGCCACTTTAGCACAACCGAGACGTTCGTTCGCTTCCTTGTCGGTGAAGTCACAAGTCGCGCGGTAGTAACTGTCCAAACAACATGTGAGGGGCAGGTCGTTTCTCCAACTCCTGTAGTCACGCGCGTCGTTGGCGCCACAACACTTCAGCTTCCTCTCGATCCTCCCGAAGGACTTGAACACATCAGGGTTGGACTGCGAGTTGTAGTATCCATCATAGACTGTGTCCTTGATAAATCTGTCAGTGTCTTCTCCATCGACGTACACGAAGATAAGTGTAGCTGCGATCAGCTGTCCGACCACGATGAGGATGAGGAACAGTCCGTATATTCCCAGCATTCCTCTGCTTTCTCTGTTGGCGCCGCACCAACCGCAGAAGGAGATCATGATGATGAAGATTCCGAGGAGGATGAAGAGCCATGGTGCGACTTGAGGCCAGTAGATCCTGTAGTCCAGTAAGTAATGGTTGCTGTTCCTGAGGCTGACAAACTCAGCCAACTGGACGAAGAACCAGATCCCGGTCGCGGCGGTCACTAGCCCGAAGACCGCGTAGATAATGTTCATAACATAGAGAACGTTTTTGATAAGCTCGTCTTTCCCCATGGTTGTACCGTGCGCGCGCGCAGCTGACAGCGAAATGAGCGGCGTGCGTGTGATGCAACTACTTTTATTAACTTCGGCTGCGCCTTGTTTTGCGCGTGCGCTGGTGGTGGTCACAAACTATCAGTCCCACCTGTCAAGTATTACTGATACAATCGTGGTTAGTCATCTTTTATTTGACCTAATTATGTGTTCTGCATAATCATAAGGAGATTATGACGAATTGTTGTAATTATGTATTGTTCTGTTATTTGTATTGTAATGTGTCATCGCTTTTGATGCGTTATTGTTTATTTCTTGTGTTTAGGAAGAGTTGTGTGTATAGTGTATCAAAATTTTCTTTGTCTCTATAAATATCAAAGTATATGGAAGTTTTAAATACTTCATTCATTCATTGTATCGTTACCAGTGTGTGTTATGTTGTCGCGATGAGGTGGGTTAGAAGTAGAATAAAAAGGAAAGACAAGTTTATAAAACATCCAGTCTATTTTAATATCTAAATGCAAATACACAAAGCACTTGTAAATAATAACATTATCTCAACACTTCACTCTCTTCATCATTACTTCATATCTATATCAATACTTATATATATCAGGGTTTGTCAAGCCTACCTGATGTTGCTTGACAGCGTGTAGCCAGCCTAATCTTTGGACCTCAAACTCTCGCGCACCTCTGCAGGTACCTACAGGACATACTTATAAAGTTTCTATAACTCACGATTATGTGATAAACGGGCAGAAAAATAAATATTACGTAAGAAGTAGTCTTGGGTATGGAATATAGTCCTTAACATGTGTCGTTAAAGTTCAGAATACTTTGTTTTCGAATGTTGTTATTGTCATATAATTATGCTAACTATAGCTCAGTAGAAGTATTGTGGATTCGAAGCGGCATTACCGCCAAAATAAATGTTCTTCCTAAATACATATTTACAGGAATGTTTAAAGTTTTTTTTTAAACCTTAAGGAGAGTTCGAAGTAACTGACGACCCTTATCAACTTCAGTATATCGTTACCCCTAAACCCACGCAGGGGTAAGCAATAATGTTCTTACAACTAATTTTTATCAATATAGCCAAAACTACGAGCTGCTATTTAGAATTTTTCCTCAAGAAAAAAACAACAAGACATTGCTCGACCCCTCATTCGAACCCGGGACCTCACGGTCGGTAGCTGCACTTACGGCTACTAGACTAGTGAGGTAGTATGGCTATAATTAATCTTTTGGTCATGTAACACATTGCTTGAGTTTGAAATATATCTATTATTCTTAAAAAAACAAATTTAAGAATAATAGATATATTTTGGAATATAACTTAAAATCTCTAAATTAATAGTATTACGTTAATAGCTTAACTTAACTAGACGGATTCACAAACATCTCACAATAAAACTAAAGTTCCAAACACTACTTGAAAACAACAACTTTAAGGAAAAACTTGAGAAAACTACAAACAACCTGTTTCACACACAATCATAACGTCAATAAAATACAAAACAACCTGTTATACACACAATCATAACGACATTATATTCACTACAACACATTATTGTACATTTACTCGAGATTCGCAATCAGATCACTAAAATCAATTAACATTAATTATATTCCCATAATTGGTGTTTTCACCCCAATATAGGGTACCAACAGCAATTATCGTCCTACAGAATTAACGCTTCAGAGATATTTTAGCATACATTTTCGCAAATAAAAACAGTATAAACATTTCAAGTATGCGATCTGAGTTACAAAGAAATACAAAGGTCAGTCAGTCGTAAAGTTCATTAAATTACAGAGTTATTATATGACTAACAGCAGATTCAATTATCTTGTTGTTAGGGGTACTTAAACTGACTCATTCAAAGTCTTTGTTCGTCTACTGCACATTGCTGGACTCAATTTCGTGCATCCGATGCATCGAGTCGCCTTTTAGACTAGCGAGTCATTAACGGTGGACATTAGGAAAATTAAAGCTAAAAACCGGTCATGTGCGAGAGTTCCTATTTAAATCTATCACTACTGAGAAATTCGCACCAAACTGTTTACAATATCGCTTCACACACACGTAACATGCACGTAACATCGATTTCTCTCAAAGAAAACTAGTTACGTCATTACTGGTCCCAAAATGGTACCTTGTCGAACACAAATTAAAATAAATTCCTAATTTACAACAGAACCTTTTTGCTCTCAGATTCCAGTTGCACGGGCATCGGTCGCGGCCTCCTCTTCATACTCTTCGATAATGTGACAGCTACAATAACATTCATAAGTCCAATGAATGCTGTGAAGACGCAGGCGCCGGACAGCACCCTGATGACGATTCTCGCGTAATTGGTCGCTACCTCGGTACAGCCGTGTCTCTCATTGGCCAGTTTGTTCGTAAAGTCACAGTCGATGTTGTAAGTACCAATCCAGCCGTGGTAATAAGTGTCGCAACAAGAGACGGGGAACTCGGAGCGCCAGTTGATGTAGTCCCTCGGGCCGGACGCGCCGCAGCACTGCATTCGCTTCTCCATGGTGCCGAAAGCAGCTTCCACACTTTTGTCGTTCTTCATTGTAGTATACACATCCCAGATTGCATCTTCAACGAATTTGTTGGTCGACGTCGTGTCGGCGAACGACAGAGCGACGACAGCCGCCGCCACGAGCGCCACTATCGCAGTCACCTCGAACACAATGTACATCACCACTAAACCGTTACTCTTCTTCTTGGCACCGACGAAACCACAGCACGAGACACAGATTACAAACACACCAACTAGGATGAACACCCAGGGGATGGCCTGGGGCCAGTACACGTTGTAGTCCAGCAGGTAATGGTTGGCGTTCCTCAAGCTGGTGATGCTGTGGACTTCGACGAAGAACCAGATTGCTGCACACGCAATCCCGAGGCCGAAGACCACGTGGAGAATGTTCAGGATGAACAGGAGAACGGAAGAAGCACCGGTAGTACTCATATTTGTTTTTTTAATGTTTAATATTTGTATAACTCGCGACACGTGCGGCTCGGTCGAACGGTTACAATTAAATGGCGGGGTATTGCGACTCGCTCGTTTTATAGAGTGGCAGCGCAAGGATTCTGAGTAACAGAAGTGATTCATAAAACTATGGGTTTAGGTATACTATGATGATGATGCGTACTCCAACTGAATTACTGACGTTTACGTTTTCATATAAACATGTTTTTATCTGAATTAACGTCATATTGGTAACGTATGTATGTAGATGTTCAATTGAAAAGTTAGCCCTGATTTGTAATGCCATTAATGTAATATTGAAAGTTATATTACGTATTAGGAAACTATATTAATTTATATAATTAGTATTGCAGTCCTAATTTAATTACAGAAATACACTGCATTTACTTAATGGGTGGTAATTTAAACAACATATGCATATTAATTAATTACCTACTTTAAGTTCCGGAGTGAATTTAATGAGGGAATAATATTTTTTCCCGGTGACATATTCTTTAACTCTAGGTTTTCCTTGATACTACCTTAAACCTACTTTATAAGGAAAATGAGAGAAAATTAATCAGATATTATAATTAGTTGTGTCAGTTCATGTACTTATTAAAATGTGTTTTATCCGCTAGATGATCCCTGCGGTAACCCGTGTAAGTTTCGATGCTATGGAAATACCGGGATAAAAGTTTACTATGTAATATTCCTGGTTATAAGGTATATGCATGCCAAATTTCATTCAAATTCGTAGTAGTTTGAGAAGGAGTAACAAAATTCCAGATATACTCACAAAATTTCGGATTTACGATATTTGTAGAGTTTATGTCTCAAATTAGCTCGCAATGCTACAAAAGAACATAATAATCATGGATCACTGGTTCTTCGCATTTCACCAGTTATGTTCACAGTTGCACCGATGGATTTACAACCACCAGACCAACGGGGAAGTAATCTATACTACCTCCTGCTAGTCTTTCTTCCTACTTCGTACGTATACTACCACATATACCACCATATACTACCTATACCTACCAATGATCGTGAAAGTCGATGATGAATGTTGGTTACTTTTTCAAGCAAAAACTACCTACTAAACGGATTTAATTAAAATTTGGCACACACATGGTTCATAACGAGGATTAAAATATGTGACACTTTTATTTCGATATTCCTACAAAATCTCAACTGTTGGGGGAGAAACTGTGAGGCGCATCTAGCAATATATATACATAATATGTATATGGTTTAAAAGACAGAAAGACGCTTATCTTAACGATAGTAGATCCATTTTTCCCAGAAGTATGTTGCTACGTTAGCTATTAATCCATAAAAATAAATTGGATCTAAACTTCCTAGCACAGACATGTTCTATTGACTATTACATACAATGGCTAGCCTTGAGAACTACAGCGCGGAGTAGATTAGTACTCGCGCCGTGCACTCGTGCGCACAATACGAACCGTATTTTGTATTGTCAGCCACAAAAATGTCTTGTCCTGGAGGTTTTTGTAGATAGATAGATATTATTTATATTCTGTTTTTGTTAGATATGATAATTTCCTTATGATTTGTGGTATTTGGCTATATTTTTGCTGTACTTAGGTTATAATTTTTTAATTTCTTCTCAGATTTGGTGTGGCATTTCAAAGTCAAATCAAAAGTTTTTTATTCATATTAGGCTGAAAATCAGCAGATTTAATAAAAGTATCCTTTCATTTAATAATCAGCTAAATAAGTGGGTTATTTTTATGTAATACGTAGGTAATTCATTTTTCTCTTTTTGGTAGATATTGTAACATATCCTTGACCTTCAGTTGATAATTAAATAACAGTAAGTTAAAAGGAGTTTATTTGTTTTGAAATAGGTAAAACACCAGCCTCTCAAGTATGAGTGTGCGGGTTCGATTCCGGGTAAGTTATATGTACTTTCGGAGTATATCTTGGACACCAAAGACTGATTAAAAGGTGAAGGAAAACATCTTGAGGAAAACTGAACTTTAAGTCTGAAATCACCAACCCGCATTGAGCAAGCGTGATGATTACGCTCAATCCGTCTCTGTATGAGAGGAGACCTGTGCCCAGCAGTGGGATGATAAAAAGGTTGAAGATGAGGTACTTCGTTGTACCAGAAAATAAATGACAAAAGAGACAAAAAATATACTTAAAAAAGATAGTATAATTGAATTCATAACTTTTTAGAAGCAATATCCAAGCGACCGGCCAAGTGCGAAAAGTTCTGTATCATTGTCTATAAAAAAACTTTTTTACAAAAAAACAACCGACTTCTAAAAACCACTACAAAGTGAAAAATAACTAATTTCGGAAGTCGGTGTCTTTAGTTTTTGTATATTAGTTTTTGACACCGACTTCCGAAATTAGTTATTTTTCACTTTGTAGTGGTTTTTAGAAGTCGGTTGTTTTTTTGTAAAAAAGTTTTTATTTTACACTTTTTAGTTGTGAAAAGTAGGTACTATGTATTCAGTTATATCCGGTCAGACTGGAAGCTGACGCAAATATAGTTGGGAAATTACGTAATTTTGTTTACTTTAATTTTTACCCGTAATTTTGAAGAATTCTCTCGACTGCCTATGGTCTTCATCATCAGATTTACTGCAGACCATTATTTCAACCCAATGGGTGCAAAGTTCTCATCAATATAAATGAATTAAAACCAAACACAAAGTAGCTACTA
This sequence comes from Sesamia nonagrioides, assembly GCA_017933935.1. Classification (NCBI taxonomy): domain Eukaryota; kingdom Metazoa; phylum Arthropoda; class Insecta; order Lepidoptera; family Noctuidae; genus Sesamia; species Sesamia nonagrioides. The sequence continues at coordinate 367,568 of JADWQK010000742.1, read as the reverse complement.
CAAACCGTTGAGGAGTTCCCGGAACTGGCCTTTGTCTTCATCATCAGTGCTCTTATGACAGTCACAACCCATCTAGGTGTAAAGTTCTTATCAATATAAATTAATCAAGCCCAAACACAAGGTAGCTGCTGTGAATTGTTGAGGAGTTCCTTCGACTGTCTCCCGGCTCCATCATCAGATCTACTCCAGACCTTTATCAAATTGTAGTGCTTTAAAATACTTAATGAAAATACTAAGAAATGCACTAAACGCCCCTACGATTTTTGAAAGTTCCCCTTGATTTCTCTGGTCTTCCATCATCAGACCCTGATGTCCTTATAATGGGACCACCTTGGGAATGTCTTCTTTCCAACAAAAAAAGAATTATCGAAATCGGTTCATAAACGACGAAGTTATGCGCGAACAAACATAAAAAAAAAAAAAAGCATATATACGGTCGAATTGAGTAACCTCCTCCTTTTTGAAGTCGGTTAAAAAAAGTTCTGTTTCCAGTATTTTTGTAGTTATTGCGACAACAAAAACATCATCTGCCAAAGTAACAAATATCTAGCTATTGCACTGTTCATCATCCCTGATATCTAGACAGTTGACATTTAGTGGATACAGCCTGATGACATACTGACAGAAGAGTCAATAAATAGGGTCCCAATATTACCCTTTGGTTACGGGACCCTAAAAATGAAAATCAGTGCTATTTCCAACAAAATCAACAATCTCATAAAAAGTAGCTTCTTTTAGCAAAAAAACTATTTGAAGAACAATGAATCAGTCATTCAATGTCACGTAAGATCGTCGAGAGGTTAGCAAAAGATATTAGCACGTGAACTGACACCTGACACCCATGACATCATACTCACGTCTTTTATTCACGTTTTATTTGACAATGGCTCAAACAACACTATACAGATTTTTCTTCTTGCTGAACTTATAGAGGTCCACTGCTGAACAGAGGCCTCCACCAAAGCTATCATGCTCACCGGTCTTGTGCTGCGCGTATCCATCAGCTTCCCGCGACCTTCACCAGGTCATCGGTCTACCTTTTTGGGGGCTTCCCTACGCTGCGTCTTCCGGTACGTGGCCGCCACTCCACAACCTTATTGCCCCATCGGCCATCGGTTCTACGAGCAATGTGCCCTGCCCACTGCCACTTAATTTTAGCGACTCGAAGAGCTATGTCAGTGACTTTAGTTCTTCTGTGGATCTCCCCATTTCTGATTCGACCGCACCGAGAGTCTCCGAGCATAGATCTTTCCATCGCCCTTTGTGTGACCTAGAGCCTTCGTATGAGGCCCATTGTGAACGATCACGTTTCAGTTCCGTATGTCATCACTGGGAACACACACTGGTCAAAGGCTATAGTCTTGAGACACTGGTATCTTGGACGACGAGAAGATACAGCGTAGCTTACCGAACGATGCCCAGCCGAGCTGAATACGACGCTTCACTATACATACCCTTACAAAAACAAAAATGTGCACATTACAAACGAAAGTGGAGCTTGAAATTACGATACAAGAAAACCGATGGGCATTTTTGACGTTGGACTGCACTCGAAGCTGACGAAAAACTGGTAAGCAGCCCTGTCAATGCACTTAAGAACCTCCATGAACGACTCCCTGTCTTCGTACGGGGAACACTTTAGGCATACCGTCTACTTGAAGCACAAGCTGAGCTCTGAAAAACTGTTTTAATTTTACAATGAAATAAATTTTACAATTTTGCAATTTGTTTTTTCTCGGTGGTAGGCCATAACATCGGCTGCCGGCAAAAGTTACCACCCACCAGATAAAGTCTTGCTGCCAAGCGATTCGTCGTGTTCCGGCATGATGTCTGGTGAAGGCGTACGGAGGACGGGTCTGAGCAGTTGAGTTGCGATGTGTGCCGGATACGATGCACTAAATGTTGTTGTGTCAGGAGTTTGGTCGTGGAGGGTCTCCAGGTCAATCTCTCTGGCGCAGCATAGTTGGTCGTGTTATTGGGTTTAACACTGCATTACTTGGCTCAACTGCCATCTTCCTTCCTATTCACTCAGCTTTTTTTTTGAGTGAATAGTCTCTTAATAAACTAGCACGCTTTACCATCAACGATTGCATCACTGCTTACCATCAGGTGGCATTGGGCTTAACTTCACAATGATGCAGGGCTTTATAAAATCATTGTACTGAACCCTTCGTAATTGGTTCTGCGTCGACATCTCCACCACCCTGTATTTTGTTATTGAGGCATCACGCAGTCTACAGTGGTCCGATAAAATAGGGTCAATTATACCGTGTCCTGTGTTTGTATGCCCAACAGATATGAATTGTTCCATATCCGGACGTTGGCGGACGTGGTCTGCGTGTCTATTGGCACCCTGACAAAGGATGTCTTGCTAAGGAATACAGAACTGTGAGAACATTTGTGCAGCTGTAACAAAGAATAACTAGCCTTAACTCCGAAGTATGCTATTAATGATTAATTTTTCCGTTTCAACGCAAAATGCATCATCTTTAGACTTACTATACTTTATCTAAATGAATGATTATAATACCTAAAAAAGGATCCTTTTAATTAATCCTAATTTCATACAAATCCGTTCAGCCGTTTGAGTATGAAGGAGTAACAAATTGACTTTATTCAGAGATTAAGATGTTTTCTTCCTGTGTCTCAACTCAAAATGTTCGATCTAGTTATGTTCCATGTTACAGGGTTTCAGGAAATATGAATTCAGTGTGATACTATGCAAACTGCACCCTAATTACGTAACACACTACTAGTTGGAATCATTTCGAAGCATATTGCTCCATGTGTTTGAAATGTGTCTGCTTAACAACGTAAATAACGCAATGTATGTTGTTGAACTGTCAAAATGTAACCCATTGCTACTGATAGTGTGTTACGTAACTACCCTGCGGGTCAATAATCTACCTAACGTTAACTTGTTGTGTGATAACAAGACAGTTGTCATATTAAATGCACAGATGATGCATTTCGGTACCATAAACAGATTATTTTTATTTTGGTTAATATTACGGAACCCTTCATGCGTACTTAGGCAGTCTTTTTTTAAACTTATTAACTTATGTCCCACTGCTGGGCGATCTCTGGCCATATTGGCCATGTAAAAGTTGTCAGAGCGTTAAACAACCTTGAACTTACATCAATATATTAAGGGTCTTTCTCTTCCATATTTCAATAGTCACCAAATAGGGTTTAAGGGTATTGGCTATTTGCGGATACACTCCCCAAAACCAAAATATTCATTTACAAGCTGAATTTACAATATAATACGTCGTGAAGTACCCACATAATTGTAAACATCTAAAGTGGTGCCACGTGCATCACAACCACGTGAACGGACGAGGTTATATCACAATACAACTGCAATTAATGTCCCATCATTACTGTTCTACCTGCATGGCGCTAATACTACATTTCCTAGAACTCCCATTGTTTACGGACGACAACTGGACATCAGTGGATTATCCCTGTTGAGCAAAAATTCTTAAAATGAGGATACTTTCTCGTTTATGCAGGGAAAACCTAACCAGAGAGGTGTAGGCTTGCGAATTACAGAAATTGTTTTTGTGACAAATAGGAAAAAAAGCTTTAAAGATTAGTCACTATTTATTTAATTAGGCGTTAGTCGTATCCTCCCGTGGGTGTCGTAAGTAGCGACTAAGGGAACTTTCACAAGGAAAGCGGGCAGCAGCGCTTTTCCTGTGGAATATCAACCTACTGCGACCCCAACCCATCTGCCAAGCGTAGGGATTATGTCAAACCCCCCCCCCCAATGTAATGCAAACCTTGGGGGAGGCTTTTGTCCAGCAGTGGACCTCTTTAGGCTGAAGAAGAAGAAGGTCTGGGAACTGCTTTCATAATCAAGACAGTCCTCCAAAACAAAAGCTAACTCTTCACCACTTCCCAGTGCTTCTGCTGGGAAGAAGTCATCATTATCATCTCAGCGTTAATCCCAGTCGCATCCGTAGCTTTTCAGCTTTGGAGTCTAGGGTCCGCTTTACCAGTCTAACTACTGATTTTGGCTAAACTTCGATATTTTCCGTGAAGCGTGCTGTCGGACCTCCACAACCCGAAGGCGATATCTATGCATTGCAATTAAACCAATTGTTAGACTTTTGAGGGCTCCAACAACCCGCAACGTCTGCCACTAGATGTTTGTATGGCAACCGGGACCAATGGCTTAACGTGCTTTCCGAGGCACGACCAGACCAGTGCAAATATTCATATTCATACTTACATATATTTGCACTGTGCGGGGATCGAACCCGCCCCTCCTTGCGCAATGGCCGCGTTCGCAACCGCTACGCCACGGAGGCTGTCTGTTCTGCTGGGAAGAAGTGTCGTGACGAACTCCCCAGCCAGTCTGTCTGTTCAGTTGGAAAACTTAGTTTCTATATTGAATTATATATATATATAAGTTACATTATTAAACACAGTATATTTAACTCAATTATTTGGCATTATGTCAACTAGAACGACAACAAAACGACACGCGAAACGCATCATCTGGATCTTAGTGGTATCAACAATGCAAGGGAGGACAGTCGCCGTACGACTGGTCATCCGATGATGAAATAGTAATGACAGAATTAAATCATGTAATTTCTTTAGTAATTACTCAACTACTAATATTATAGATATTATATTTGATTAAAAATCAAAAGTCATTAATTCAAATTAGGCTGAGAATCAGCACTTTTTGAACGTCAATATTACATAAGGCATTCCCCCCAAACCGCCCGCCCTTTGCCATTTCTTCCCAGCCAAAGGACTGTTGCTGGGAAGAAGAAGTGGCGGAACAAACTCCCCAGGAGCACAGCTGTCTGGTCTTTTAAAAAACTTAACTCTATACAATACTATGTATAGTAAAGAACTCAAGAAAACACAACATAAAATGAAATTCTTTTATCTTATGCCAGCTATGGCATAACATAAAAATACCCTTGAACAAAGGTTGGATTTAATAAATGCATTGTAAAGCAAGTCTAGCAAAGCAGAGGGTATCTTGTTATAAAAAGTTATACCAAGCCCAACAACAGTTTGGAGTCGGTGAAAAGGGACTTGTAATTTGTCCTTATTTCTTTATATTTTAAGTTATATTATAGATTATTAGATACTTTATTATATTTGAATCAAATCTACGTAATTACTCGACATTATCAGCGTACTATGTTTACAACACTAATGGTACGCAGGTCTCATCTCTTCGAGAGGAAGTGAGTCGGTCCAGTGTGAGGTTGTTATTGGTAGATAATCACACAATTTCCCATAAAATGTCCCTTTATAATTATACACTCCCGCTAATCCCAGTAGGTTACCTACAAAACCATAATAATGAATGAACGTATTTGCCCAGTGCTGATTATCGTAAGGTTTTCCCCCATTCATTGAATATTACTTTACTATGTCGGTAGGTAGGTACGTTGGTTACAAGCTACAACGTGACTCTGGTCTGGTTTCAGGTGACATATTTTGTTACATAATGTAGTGAACACAGGTGTATAGCATTTACTGTTTGTTTTAACTGAGGTAAATGAACTTTGAAAATGTTTTGATGCTAATGTAGTGCTTTTGTTTTCAATTTTAAATATATTTTTGGTACATTGTTGGTAAAAAAAAAATATGAATTCGGACGATTAACTTATTTTTATTTGTATTTTTTGTACGAAGAAACAAATGGTTACATTAGTGTGAAAATACATTTTGCTGTATGCTCGAACCTTTGTGAGAGGTGGAAACTGAATTAGGTTCGGAACCTGTAATACAGATCTGCTCACAACCCTTTAATCACTTATCATTTGTAACGGCATATATATTAATTTTGTACACATGTCAATATAAACATTTTCAACAGTTAGGTAATACTATATACTATCATAAAGGTGGTTATAATCGAAAAGTGTAATGTGAAGTGATGTTATATATTGTAGGAAAGTGTGCAGCACATGGACGTATCATATACACGACCGGGTACTTTGTGTGTAGGGTTGTTGTGTGTATTTGAAACGATTATACACCTCATTAGAATCTCAATAAATAGGTTATCATTATTACTGTTTGTAAGAGAGAAAGTCTGTAAACATACAATCTATGTTTCGTTTCAATTTCAACATACAAACTCATTAAGTACCATGTGTGTGTACCAGCTCCAATATGGGTCAGTTTACTTCAGGTACCATGACGTATACCAACACCACCAACTTTCGTCATCATCATCCCAGCGTTAATCCCAGTCGCATCCGAAACCTTTTTTTCAGCTTTGGAGTCTGGGGTCCGCTTTACCAGTCAAACTGCTGATATGGCTAAACTTCGACATTTTCCGTGAAGCGACTGCCGTCTGACCTCCACAACCCGAAGGCGACATCGAAGCATTGCAGTTAGACCAATTGTTGGACTTTTGAGGGCTCCAACAACCCGTAACGACTGCCACTAGATGTTCGTATGACAACCGGGACCAACGGCTTAACGTGCTTTCCGAGGCACGACCAGACCAGTGCAAATATTCATATTCATGCATACAAATATTTGCACTGTGCGGGGATCGAACCCGCGCCACCTTGCGCAGCGTCGCGTCTGCTACCGCTACGCCACGGAGGCTGTCAACACCACCAACTTTGAATGGTATAAATATCACTGGTATGTGAAGGAAGGCCTCGTGTGGCTCATCATATTGTTAAATCGTATATATCTTTCATTTTACTACTCTGAGAAGAAAGCTCTAAACAGATTTAGAACGTACGTTTAGTAATACCTTGAAAGGCGATAACAACAGTATTTGAGGCAACGAGTCCAGCTGACTTAGAGACCTAGTTTCCTTAATTGGCATGACGAAGTGATAAGCTGTTCTCATGGAATGCGAAGTTCTTTAATATTATCATTAAGACTAGGGAACCAAAAAAAAAACATGAAAAATTAATATCAAATTACCAGGGCTACAACCCTGTTAAAAGCAAAGCAAGCGAAGCTCCATGATGAGATAGGCCTTTTGGCTTTATATCTTTCTGAGAATTTTTTATGATTTGTTGATACATTTTTATTCTTTTTCATAATTTTGCTTCTATTTAGTTTAGTTTTATTTATGTTATAATAAATAAGTACATTTTATTTCTTTGAAGCAGTGACAAACTCAAACTTCTGGCAATCAAAAGATACGGGCGCTTATTTTTGTTTATGACTTTTTAAAATCAGGAAATCAAAACCTGCAGGTGTACTTCCTGTTGACCTGGAATCGTGAAATTAGGAAGAAACAATGCCCGGTACCATAAATAAAGGTAAATATTGATTAGCTGTATATATGTAGGTACCTAGCTAGTTACGTGACGACGTTTTGTTAACCGGTATTTTTACTTTTCAGCTGCATTCTGTTACACTGCAAGCCGACTAGTTGGCTAGTCTGGACAAGTAGACTGTAGTTGGCCCAATGGTAGGCAGTATTATTTTCTGAAATAGTCAGTAACATTTTCTGAAGTAGTCTAAGAAATAAACCCTAATGCAGGCATTAAAACAGTTTTATAGGTAACAATAAATTAAATACATTTACCTAAATAAAAACAGAATAAGAATATGTTTCATGTAGGTAAAGTAATGTATTTTACTTGGCAGACTTGTGGCAGACTTGTGGCAGACTTGCAAACAACTGAAGGAAAATGGAAACCGTGAGTTTAATAAAACTGACCAAGGGTTGCGTACAATTGTCTATGAAAATCACGTCAGTTATATGGCAGCCTCCTTAAATATTTACTTACGTACGTACGTACATGTACTTCACGTATGTGTACGTACGTTACGTATATGTACTTCATTCAAATTTGAATATTTTTACGTTTAAAGTGAATCATCATCGTCAGCCCCTACTCATCCACTGCTGGACATAGGCCTCCTCCATGGCACGCCAACAAGCTCGATCCTGAGCAGTTCTCCGCCAGCCACTACCAGCCACCCTTTTGATGTCGTCGCTCCATCGCGCCCAAGGGCGTCCTATGCTACGTTTGCCGAGACGCGGTCTCCACTCGAGGACTCGTTTACCCCAACGGTTGTCGGTTCTGCGGCATATGTGACCAGCCCATTGCCACTTCAGCTTGCTAATCCTCTCAGCTATGTCGGTGATTCTGGTCCTATGTCGGATCACCTCATTTCTGATGCGGTCCTTCAGAGAGGCATAGTTCGCTGAGCGGCTTTAAACTTATGGACTAGTTAAAGTGAATAATACAACTAAATATTGTGTGAACATTACAAGTGTCTAGTGTCTACCTGTTGTCGTTATTAAAATCGAGCAAAAAATGGTCAAATTTTTTTTATTATTATTTGTTGTTATATCGGCGACATAAATAAATGATTTATGAAAATTTCTAGATATCATAATACATAGTGCAGGGATCTTAAAAAAAGTGTCCATTTTCACAAATTGAGCACGAAAATTAAAAACCTCACCCAATGTTTTAACCCTACAAATGTATGCCAAACCACGATTAACTACTTTCCTCATTAAACCACAAGACAGGATAGCTTGAGTTGGTCTTTTGAGGAAACAGTTGGTACTGTATTTACCCAGCAGCTCAGCTTTACGTGCTCGCTTACTAACAGATTATATGAGTATAACGGCACATGGCCATCATCAGAAGAAGTTGGCGCTACTAAAGCATCATCTGGGGAAGATGGCCATCATTAGAAGAAGTTAGCGGTACAAAAGTATCATCTGGGGGAAGCTCCGTCTTTATTTATATAATAATAATAATAATAATAATATATTTATTTAGCCAAAAAACGTAAATCCGTTACACAATTTGTTTTAGCTACATAAAATTATGCTTAGAATAAATTAATAACAATAATTGTGTCCAATTAGCATCTGCTGCCGAACTAGGTTTAAAGCCTGTGTTTCAGCACGCAGCGCCTCTGGCCCTCAGACTGGGTATGCAAGTATGAGCTTAAAAACAAAAGGAAACAGTTTTAAACTATGAACATATTTATAACACAGAAAAGAACGACTGAAAGTTTGATAGTTTGATGTCCTCTAGGTGTGTAATGTGAATGGTGAGTGTATGTGTGTTAGAGGGTGTGTAAAGAATAATGTCCTTTTAGCTAGTAGATTCTTCAGGTGAAATTTCCAAACTGTTTCGTCATTACTTTAGGATAGTCAGTATATCCTCAGTTTGGTCGTACGTCAACTTCCAAAGCCACAGAGATACCGACTTTTTCATCGACCTTTTATTCATCGAGTATATTTCCAGAACTTTATTAATTTTATCATATAAATAAGGGCCCAAAAATGGGTAAAACCTACGAATAAAAGCCGTTTTTAGATGAGATAACCTCTTGCATACAGGTAGGCCACTCCGTCGTATTAACTTAATTGGATTGTACTCCAAGATAGCGTGTTGTTTTGAGACGATACTCAAGATAAACAATTGTCGTACAGTCAGCACCTCACAGTATTCATACAGAAGTGTGGTAGAGTAACGGAAAGGTTTAAAAGTACAGAGTTTCAGTATGGTTCTCTGTGAAACCTCAAGTTGCTTTATAGTAGTTTTCGGTGCACCACCCCACGATGAAATGCAGTATGTAATCAGCGACTGACAAAGCGCAAAATAAATTTGTTTTAGGAATAACGGGGTCACTACATGTCTCAGTGTTTTAAAAATATAGGTAAGTTTTCGAATCCTTTTACTCATCAATTGAATGTGTGCTTTGAAGCTAAAATTGTCGTCAATTACAACGCCCAAATATTTGATTGTTTTTGTGCGCTCTAAAGGCGCGCAAGAGCATGTAGCATGACTCAAAGCCTCCGGAGGACAGTTATGTGCAATTATATTTTTACTCGAATGTGATGAAGTACGGATTGAAAAGGTCAAGTATTTTGTTTTCTCAATGTTCAAGGTAAGAACATTATCATGAAGCCACCTCTTTGCCGAATCAAAACCTTTCTGGGCTAGCTGGTATGTCTCATTCCATGTATTAGCAGCGAAAATGAGGGCAGTGTCATCTGCATATGAGATAATTTTTCCATGAAAAGAGTTCAGACAAAGGAGATCGTTTATGTAAACGAGAAAAAGTGTTGGACCAAGAATGCTACCTTGCGGTACGCCATAAGTAACTGGAAGATCAGAACTAGTATAGGAACCTACCTTAACACACTGAGTCCTATCAGTAAGATAATCGGCGAAAAGGTTGAGTTGCTTCCCTCTAACGCCAACTCTTTCTAATTTGCGTACAAGGGCTGGAACCGAAACCGTATCGAAAGCTTTTGCCAAATCAAGAAATATTGCTATACATTTATTACCTTTATCTAAATTAGTGGTTATAAAATTTGTTAAATTGGAAACTGCCTGGTCTGTAGATTTTCCACGTCGAAAACCGTACTGATTTTCAGATAAGATGTGCTTATTTTCGAGATAGTTTACTAAACGTTTATTAATTATTTTTTCTAAAATTTTTGACAGAGAAGGTAATATTGAAATAGGCCTATAGTTCTCGATACGGTCCCTGTCCCCACCCTTGTGAATTGGTCGAATCTGAGATTTTTTAAGGGCTTTAGGAAAGCTACCACTGTTAAGGCACATATTAAAGATGTATGTTAAGTGTGGCACAAGAACGTCCTTATGATCTTTCAGTAGCTGATTCGACAAATTATCCCAACCTACGGAACACTCATTCTTCAGTGCAGCTATTAGGCCCATAACTTCCCCTTCATCCGTGTCATAGAGCACAAAAGAACTAAGATTTTGCTCACAGACATCTTCACTTCTTTGGGGGGGGAAAGCCTGTACTCGCGTAATTTGTTCAGCTAATGATTTGCCCACGTTGGAAAAATATAAATTTATTTCATTCACAGAGTGCTGAGAAGAGTCACTTAATAAAAGTAGTTCCTTTGGATAGTTCATATTTTTTGCTGAATTAGTTATATTTTTTATTGTATCCCACAATTTTTTGCTATCTTTACCAGCTTTCCGAACAAGTTCTCTATCATATTCTAGTTTAACTTTCTTTAATATTGAACAACAAAAATTTCTGTATCTAGTGTAACTAGTTTTAAGTATTAGGTCATCTGGAAATGATTTTGATTTTTTATGCAGTTTGTCCCTGTTGCGCATGCATCGCAGCAGGCCCTGAGTTATCCACGGTTTGATAATCTTTTTGCGACAGGAAAGTATAATAGTTTCGGAATTAGTACTCAGAGCAGTCTTCAATTCACCAGTGACATAGTTGAATGCGGAGTCAACGTCATCTGTTTCGTAAATGGGAGTAAAGTTAATTTTGCTTATGTCTTGAGTTAAACCTTCCTGGTCTACTTTAGTGCGCGTTAAGAATGCATACTTACGCGACTGTCGCTTTTTCAAACAAAATATGACAGATTTATGATCTGTGAGCGTGGATTGCGGAACAATTATACTTGAGGGAAGGTTTGTCCTTAAAAGCACATGGTCCAAACAGGAGCCACTTGCGTCACGAGTGATGAAAGTATGTGCTGGCAAAAAACCGTGATAGGCAGTAAGAGACAGATATTGAATAGCAGATGTGCTCAGATTTTCGGAGATTATGTCTATGTTTAGGTCTCCCAATATTGCAATAGTTTTATATCCAGATAATTTCATCAAAGTCTCATCCAGCGACGTTAAGAATGGTTCAATGTTTGAATAAGAGGGTGAGCGGTAGAGAGCAAGTAACACCGTGTCGTTATTTCCTATTTTAATTAAAAGGCAATTACAATTTCTTACGTTAGGTTCCTCAACACAAAAGCTAAGTTCTTTCTTTATATACACAACAACGCCGTCGTTCTGAAGTGGGTTTGATGAAGTAAAAAATGAACAATATCCGCTAATTATAGGAACACAAGATACACAGTTCAACCAACATTCCGTTAGGATGAGTACGTCACAATCAATCCCGAGTCTGGTTACTAAAACTTGAAAACCCAAAAAGTTGCAATTCAGACTACGAATATTTTGAGTAATAACTGACAACGATGAGTGTGATGGGAATATTTTGTTGCAGTCATCAACTTCACATTCGCAAGTTTCGGATACAACAAACTCATCAATGTTATTTGTAAGATTATCAAAATTGGCCATTGGTACGTAAGAAACATAAAGGATCTGTCTGACAGTATTCTAATGAAGAAGAGGTTAATTTGCTTTTTAAATGTGAGAAATTATAATATAATAGGTAGTTTACAATTTTGATGTTACAAAGAAATTTTGTAATTTTGTAATAATTAAGTGCAGTATTATCAAAATAATGACAGTGAGAGGCATTCACCCTTGGAGAATCCACCGCAGGTATATAATCAAATGTGTAAAGAGTAGTATGTGTACTTATAACATAGATATATTTTTTAAGCATGCAAACTAAACGCATATTACAATAATCGAAATGTGAAAAAATGAACCTAATTAATCTATTTATAAAAACTTCTACTGAAAAAAATAGTCAATCAATTTTCCTGAGGTTATCAATATCCTTTTCAGAAGACACTCTGATGTGTTGATCTTTTTCTTTTTTCCTGAGATAAACAACACCATGAGACGTCCAGCAGAATGAGTAGTTGTTCTGTTGTTGAAAAGTTCTGGCCAGATAAAAAAGTCTTTGCGTCTTTGCAGTGAGTGTTTCCGATATAAAAACTGGTTTTACAGGACCTTGTAAGGTAAGTGTACTTGTATTAAGTTTTTCGCCAGGTTTCTTGGATTTATTATAGCGTTTTATGTTTCCAAGAATTTCTTCCTTATGCAATACAGTTGAAAGTTCAACAATGATTGGGTTTGATGCGTCCTTCGATTTTGTCCTGTAAATATCCCTTACCCAAGTTTGATTAATCTGGACGTTGATAGTTTGTCCAACACGCTCCAATAAGGTACATAAATCCCGTTTAGTTTCACCAGCGTTCTTTGGTATATTGCGAATTTCTATGCCCGTCGATCGAGACTTACGTTCGAGATATTCGATTTTTTCTTCAAGAGACTCGATAGTCATTTTATCCACTCGCCTCTCAGACTCAAGCCTCTCAATTCTTGACAAAAACTCATCGTACTTATTTGACATATGCTCGACACTTTGCGTCAACATATAATTTTGTTCTTTAAGACTACTGATAGTTGATTGTAATTGATCAAACCTAGCTGTCTGTTCTTGCGAAAGTAGCGTGAACATCTGTTTAATTGCGTCGGCACTACAAGTATTGAGCTCATTAAATTTCCTCTTTTTGTTAGCAGTAAAATTTTCCAACATTGACGGTAAATCAGGCGCGGAATCATAATGTTGAATTCCCCCAGAGGCATTGCATACACTCTCAATGTTTACGTCCTTATCTGCATCAATGTTTTTCGGTAGTGGAGAGGTTTTTGACGTCGGCGGCGTACGCTTTAGTGGCATCTTACTGTTGCTAAGCGAAGATATCTTCGTCAAAAACACACGAAGCGACAAGTTTATTAATGTTCGGTGCAAAACAAGTGCACATCAAACGCACGCTGGAGTAGGCGGGATAGCAATTATGGCAACTGTCCTGCTTCCTCAGGTGGGCGGGGCGCGACAGGTACTTAGGTCAGCGGCACAAAGATGGTCATCGGAAACAATTAATTTTTTTTAATTATCACTGTTCAATATTCACCGTTTTGTCTATGAAGTTACGGATTAAAGTTACTTGCACACTTTTTATAATTTTACGCGTAAACCGAACACACGTCCGCTCACAAGTAAGGTTTTGGGCGGAATCCCAAGCCGATAAGTACATATAATTGTCTATTATTTATTTTTTACAAAGCATACATAATATGTGAGCTGTCACGCCCTTTATGCCTGGAAGCTCTTAATTAGTAAAAATTTTTTACTTCCTTACATTTCCATTTTCCAGATTTTTTTTATTATTATCATTAATTAAATTTCTTTTTTGCTTTCCAGATTGGTTGACATGGCTAGCTGGCATTATGGTAATTTATTTGATTTAATGTCCTGTGTCTCTTTGTTTTAGTTACTATAAATATTACATAATACATTAATAATATAATAATAATAATATATATAATTATATTATATATATAATATATAATATTACATTATATTATATTATTAAGTCATGTGTTCTCTTTAAATGAACAGACAGCTGTGCTGCTGGGAGGTTTGTTCTGCCACTTCTTCTTCCCAGCAGAAGCACTAAAAAGAGGCGAAGGGCGGGCGTTTTGGAGGAATGACTTATGTAATATTGACGTTCAAAAAGTGCTGATTCTCAGCCTAATTTGAATAAATGATTTTAGATTTTGATTTTGAATTTTTCAGTTAATACTGCAGATAAGCTAAGCAATCACACACACAGTCTAAGGTAAAGCCTTATTCACCACGCCCACCCTTCACCACTTCATACTCCTTTTCTTGGTGAAAAGAAGTGCCGGAAAATAATCCTCAGCAGCGCAGCTGTTTAGTATTCACTCAGACATCCGCGCGAGGAGCTCTACTACTACAAATGACTCATCGCAAAAATATTTAAGATAAAATCTTATCAATTTTCCCGCCACATAGTTCATTACCCCCTACACCTTACTACAGAACCTCCGGCATTTTCGGTAATGCCGTCACTGTTCCGAGTGTCGTACCTGTGACCTTGACTTTGCTCGACTTCCTATGAGTCATGTTTACCATATATCAACTTGAGATGAATCTGAATCATACGATGGGTGATGACGTTTCCTTGTAGTATATGGCATTAATTAATTGTAGGACGGAAGCTGACAAAATTGACTCAGTGATCAAAAGTGTTGTCATTTTCTTATTCAGAAGAAAAATGATTTGTCGATAGGTAGTGATGACCCAGTGGTGAGAAACCTAGTTTTCACAGACCTTTTAGCTAGCAAATAGTGAAGGACACTTATTATCTGGCAACTGCTAGATCCGTGAAAACAAGGGCGAGCGGTCAGCTACTTCAATATAGTTTACTGTCCACTGACCTTCCCCCCTCCTACAAGGACGGCGACTGGGTCGTCACTCGCTCCATACGAACGCTACTAGACATTGCCCGCTCAGTGCCGTAGGACAGTGAACGCCTGTGTGGCTACCATGAGTTTTCATTACGAAAACTCGATCATCGATATCGACCGCGTTTGACTCATCGATTGGCTCACGGTTGATGCGTACGAGTCTCGTAATGAAACTCAGGGTAGCCTTACTGGACAGTCAGATTTAATCGACGTGTGTAACCTAGTGTGTGGCCTAGTGGTTAAAACACCAGCCTCTCAAGTATGAGTGCGCGGGTTCGATTCCAGGTCAGGCAAGTACCAATGTAACTTTTCTAAAGTTATATGTACTTTCTAAGTATATCTTGGACACCAATGACTGAAGGTGAAGGAAAACATCTTGAGGAAACCTGGACTTTAAGTCTGAAATCGCCAACCCGCATTGAGCAAGCGTGGTGATTACGCTCTATCCCTCTCTGTATGAGAGGAGACCTGTGCCCAGCAGTGGGACGTTAAAAGGTTGTTGAAAGAAAAGAAGAAGAAAGTGTAACCGTATTTCCTTTCTTTTAAAAGTTTTCCATTCCGAATGTTTCTTTCTCTAATTTTTTATCCATATATTTGTTTTTTATCTCTTCTAAATTTTCAGAATTTCCATCAAATTTTCACAAAGAATTATTGTCAATAGTCGTAATTTTTTCTAATTATATCGCATTGATCAGCCATTTTGCTGGCCTCGTGAAAACATCAGGTTACACCAACTAATAACAGAGTAACTGTGTACTGCTGTTTCCTATGCAGATCCAGGGGACTACGGCGGAAAAGTGTTAGTAATGTATAGAAAAAGAATGTGAAGTTGCTGACTACTGGGCAGTTAGAAACTGGTCCTGTGAAAACCAGGTCTTACAGTATTATGGAACCTGTTGTGTGTACTAGGTGTAACATCTACCAACCTGGGTATATTACGGCCCACTCTCTATCACTAAGAAGAGGAGTGTGTCCCAGCAGTGCAAACATTAAATACAAATCATGAAGGTGTATTAGAACTGTTACAAGCAAAAGGCTCAAAAAGGATATTAATCTTGGTCCTATATTGTGTATTTAATGAAGTCTGTTCGCGTAGTACTGGACCAGCTTAGGCTGGTCTCGTGTTTCATTTATCTTCTGCACAATTAGAGGTCTACATAAGTTGGAGGTAAATGCCAATAGTCAGATGTGACGTCGAACATACGGAAAATGCGAGAGGGAACATGTAGTGCAACGTGCAGGTATTATTTACTAGCAGCCGCCAGCACTTCGTTCGCGTCGAGTTAGTTATGCTCCGCTCCTCTTGGTCGGAGCGTGATGTTATATAGCCTAAAGCCTTCCTGGATTAATGGGCTATCCAACGCAAAAAGAATTTTTCAAATCGGACCAGTACTTTCTGAGGTTAGCGCGTTCAAACAAACAAACTCTTCAGCTTTATATATTAGTATAGATTATAGATGACCTACAGCCGATTTTTTTTTTTTTTTTTTTTAATATGGCATCTCCTAGTTGACCTTGAGAGGTCGGTACTAGTTAACCGGACTATCCTGTGGCTGCCTTAAATGAATTTAAAGCCTCCAGCCAGGGCTACTAAAAGCTAAGCGACTACACGCTAAGGGCACCCCCTGTGGGGTACGAACCTCGGCTTAGGGTGTCGCTAGAAGAACAGCAAGGGACGGCTGGATCGAATTTTTATTTTTATTTCGGTTTCGGTTTGATGACCGCGGCGTTTCCTAGTACTAGCTCTGAGAAGAAACGTCCGAAACAAACTCAGAGGTCATAGTTGGGAATTTATATTTACTGGCTCAGCTGCGGCGCGGGCTGGCCTACATCGGACAATTAAAGTAGACTTTATACATAAACAAGCAGGTTTGGTTAGTTTTATTGATTTAAGTATTTATGTTGTTATAATTATATGAGCGCATGGATTGCCAGCCGGTGCATCACTCACAAAAATGGCTTGTCTAAGAGCGTCGTTGTTTACCTAGTGCGAAATAAGTCAACATTACAATCAGAAGAGCATGGGATTTATATATATAGCACAACAGTAAATACATTTTCATCTTGACGTTGACTATTATTTTTTTTTTATTACCAACTTAATTATTAGTTTAATAATACCTAAACAGTGTATTTATGGAATTGCCGCATGGGAAGGTGGAACCAGCTGTTCCTCAGCGGGTTGAGGCAGGTCGAGGAAGCGATTCCGTGCGCAGTTTCTGGCCTGCCATCGGACGCGTCCCCAGGTGGCGGATAGGGGAACGGCCCCCAGATATGGGGGTTACCGATTTACCGGCGCGGACCAAAACCAGAAGTGGGGACCGCTTCGGCGGTCACATGTGCGGCGGGTCGGCCACCACTCCAGGTGGCTGACGTGACCCGAACTCCGGGTCACCGTCGGGCAACCCGGTCTCCTCACTGAGAGGAGCTGGGGGCCCCGTTTGCCTCCGGGCAAACGAGTGGGGCTAAGAGGAAGGACACCTCGCACCTCGCTATAATTTTATGATTAGTGGTGAATTTGATTACAGGGTATTCCCAGCTTCGGCTGGGCGAGTCCCACACACGCCCTTCGGTGTACGGTGCGTAAATGCATTACAAAAGCGTCAAAAAAAAAAAACAAATGAGGTCGAGGAAGCCATAAATGCTTATACGAATTCTGCAGTGGTTTTAGCCGGTAGAGAAACCCCTCTGGCAACCTCACGATAGAGTGAATCCATGTGAATTTCCACCGCGATAATGGTAGGTACCGTACCTGAACTTAATTAAATATTATTAAAAAATATTTTATGTGTCTGAAAGAAAACACATGAGTTGGAAATGAACCTTGCACAATTTCTGCAAATATGACCCGTATTAAAAAAAAAACGTGCGGAGGACGGGTCTGACCAGTTGTGTTGCAATGTGTGCCGGGTGCGATGCGCCAAATGTTGTTGTGTGTCGGGAGTTTGGTCATGGAGGGTCTCCAGATTACTCTCCCTCTGGCGCAGCATCGTTGGTCTTGTTGTTGCATCACCTCGCTCAACCGCCGTCTTTCTTCCTATTCACTAACTTTTTTAATGTATAGGCTTAATAAACTAGCGCGCTTTAGCATCAACGATTGCATCACTGCTTACCATCAGGCGGGATTGCGGTCAAGTACTACCTAGGTAAAAAAAAAACTATTATGTATAGTTTTGGTTCATAACCAAAACTGCTAAGTATTAGTTACATGGTAATTTACTTATCATAATAACAATAAACACAACAACCAGGTTCTCATTAAACCCGCAGTGATAACAAAACTTCCGTAACGAATCATCAACGGTCAGCCTCCCAACGGTACCTCACACGCCGCGCGGTGTGTTTACGATGTGCGCACACACAAAGTGACTCACCGATCACTTCGTGAAACTGACCTCACGATTGCGAGTAATTTTATAAGAAAAATTTATCTTTAATAGTGAGTGACACATTAATGAATGAAATTTTAAATTCTACTATAGTACTATAGTGACTGAACTGCGGAAGAGCTTGTTATGGTGTTTTGTCATCATATTTCCGAGAAGAGTAGAGGAGCAATTCTCAATGTATTATCAACATTCACAGTCTGACGGTCTACAGTCTCGGTGGTAGGCTATAACATCGGCTGCCGGTAGAAGTTACCACCCACCAGACAAAGTCTTGCCGGCACGCGATTTGTCGTGTTTCGACATGATGTCTTGTGAAGACGTACGTACGGAGGACGAGTCTGATCAGTTGTGTTGCCATGTGTGCCGGGTACGATGCGCCAAATGTTGTTGTGTCGGGAGTTTGAGTCTGTAGATCAATTTTTCTCTGGCGCAGCATCGTTGGTCGTGTTGTTGGGTTTAACATTGCATCACCATCACATTTTTTTTTTGTATCCAGGGTGGTAAATCCTCTTGGATGTACGCCGCCCTGGGGCGGGCGACGGGATCTGTCAGACTCGTACTGACTATAAACCACACCTGTGTCCCTCCTCACAAGTGCGCGCGGGGCTGCAGGAGTCCAGATACTTCCAAGCCCCAAGCTTGTTAAGGCCCGGGCTGACCGGGCCTCGTCTCCTGCACGGGATAGTAAGGTCTTGAAAGTACCCCGTACATCGCCACAGAGGCAAGCACCGACACTCGCGTGTGCCTCTAACTTTGCATCACCTCTCTCAACTGCCGTCTTCCTTTCTATTCACTCAGTTTTTTGTAGTGTATAGGCTCTTAATAAACTAGCGCGCTTTACCATCAACGATTGCATCTCTGCTTACCATCAGATGGAATTGCGGTCAAGCAGTAGTTTATAAGTAATAATAAAAGAAAGACCTTGAGACTGAGGTCTTCTATTTTTAGCGTTTTTAATAAGAAGTATTGATGACTTTCGTCAAAATTGTGAACTCAAATTTAAAGTCTTCTTCTTCCTCAGCCTATAGATATCCACTGCTGGACAAAGGCCTCCCCCAAGGCTTTCCACGATGACCGGTCTTGTGCTGCCCGCATCCATCGGCTTCCCGCGACCTTCACCAGGTCATCGGTCCACCTTGTTGGGGGTCTCCCTACGCTGCGTCTTCCAATACGTGGCCGCCACTCCAGAACCTTGCTGCCCCATCGGCCATCGGTTCTACGAGCAATGTGCCCTGCCCACTGCCACTTAAGTTTAGCGACTCGCAGAGCTATATCGGTGACTTGGGTTCTTCTGCGGATCTCCTCATTTCTGATTCGATCACGCAGAGAAACTCCTAGCATAGCTCTTTCCATTGCCCTTTGTGTGACTCTGAGCCTTCGTATGAGTCCCATTGTGAGCGACCACGTTTCAGTTCCGTAAGTCATCACTGGCAACTCACACTGGTCAAAGACACTGTGGTATCTTGGACGACGAGAAGATGTAGCGTAGCTTCCCGAACGCTGCCCAACCGAGCTGGATTCGCCGAGACACCTCTTTCTCGAAGTTGGATCTACCTAGTTGGACTGTCTGTCCCAGGTATATATACTCGTCAACAACTTCGAGTGCAGAGCAACCAACTACAATTGGAGTGGGTGCGACATGAGAGGTCGACATGATCTTCGTCTTATCCATGTTCATTTTTAGACCCACTTGTTGGGAAGCTCTGCTGAGGTCATTGAGCATTTTGCCCAAGTCTTCCAGGGTCTTAGCCATGACCACGATATCATCTGCGAAACGGAGATTAGTTATGTACTCGCCGTTGATGTTAATGCCAAGTCCTTTCCAGTCCAGGAGCTTAAAGACATCTTCCAACGCAGCAGTGAACAATTTAGGAGATATGACCTCTCCTTGTCTCACTCCACGCTGCAGTTGGATCGGTTTCGAGTCCTGATCCTGGAGACGGACTGACATGGTGGCATTTTTGTACAAACACTTTATCACCTCAATGTATCGATGGTCAATTTGGCACCGCTGGAGAGACTGTAGCACCGCCCAAGTCTCAATCGAATCGAAGGCCTTCTCATAGTCCACAAACGCCAAGCATAGTGGTTTGTTATACTCCTCGGACTTCTGTATAACTTGCCGCAGCGTATGAATGTGGTCTATGGTGCTAAAGCCTTTTCGGAAGCCTGCTTGTTCGGGAGGCTGGAAGTCGTCGAACCTGCGAGCGAGACGATTCGTGATGACTCTAGAAAACAGCTTGTAGACATGGCTCAGGAGGGATATCGGTCTGTAGTTTTTCAGGAGGGTATTGTCACCTTTTTTGAAAAACAAAACCACCACGCTCCTGTGCCACGCCTTAGGCGTTTCGCCTTTAAGAATGACGGAATTAAATAGCTTCTGAAGCGCTTTAAGAACCGGTTTGCCACCCGCTTTCAGAAGCTCAGCCGTAATTCCATCATCTCCAGCCGCCTTATCGTTCTTGAGCTGTTTCAGGGCCATACCAATCTCGTACAGGCTGACGTCCGGGATATCGTCGGTGTAGTGTCGGGTTAGTCTGGCTCTAGGATCATTAGCCAGGCTTACAACAGGTGCGTGTGTTGATGTGTATAACTCTCCGTAGAATTTCTCCATCTCACCCAAAAGCTCGGGCTTGGAAGTGACGATCCTACCATCCCCAGTCTTCAGCTTCGCAAGTAGACTCTGTCCAACAGACAATTCTCGTGCGAACACTTTGGAGCCTTTGTTCCGCTCGATAGCCTCTTTAATACAATTTGTATTAAATTGGCGTATATCGCGAGTCAGAGACTTTAAGATCTGTCTGCTAAGGCATCTGATGCGGGAAGCGTCATCAGGGGATTTTAAGATCACCTCCCGTCTTTCTTCCATTAGCCGGCGGGTGGGGCCGGAGATCTTCTTCTGTCTTTTTGAACGGAGGGTTTTGTAGAACTTAGACCCTTCCGTTTGGAGAGTTTCCACAAACCTGTTGTTGTAGTCGTCCACATCTACGCATTCACCGAGGCATTCGAAGCGGTTTTGTAGTTCGATCTGAAAGCTCTCGGGGTTTTGGAGTTGTGTTGACGCTGGATGGAGCGTAGACTTCATAAGTCGAGAGCGTTCGAGCCTAATGTTGAGGTTCAAGATGCCTCTAACAATACGGTGATCATTCCCGGTTTTTACCGCATGGATCACGGAGACATCGTTGAACACTTGCCTTCTCGTTGACATTATGAAGTCTATCTCGTTTTTGGTCTGACCATCGGGGCTGAGCCAGGTCCACTTGCGGTGCAATGGTTTCCTGAAAAAAGAATTCATCGCAAAGAGTCCTTCCCTTTCCATGAAATCCATTAGCATCTGACCTCTGGGATTCCGATTTCCAACTCCAAATTGCCCCACTTTCGTCTCGTCCGCCTCTCGCATGCCCAGTTTTGCGTTAAAGTCCCCCATGACAACGGTGTAGTGGGTTTTGGAGGAATGTATGGCTCTACTGACGTCCTCATACATAGCCTCCACCCCATCGTCAGAGTGTTTAGACGTCGGGGCGTAGACCTGTATAACCTTTAACGAATATCTTTTTGTTATTCTCAGTACAAGGTATGCCACCCGAGTCGAAAGGCTCCTGACTTTAACCACGTTGTTCACGAGGGACTTGTGGACAATAAACCCGACACCACCCTGGGACAGCTGGTCGCCTTCCCGGAAATAGAGCAGGTTGCCAGACTTCAGGATTATCGAGTCCTCTCCCTCTCTTCGGACTTCAGATAACCCCACAATGTCCCAGCGCAACCGGCTCAGTTCTTCCTCCAGTTCGACAATCTTCTCATCGGTCCGTAGTGTGCGCGTGTTAAATGTTGCCACGGCCAAAGGTCGTCGTTTGTGATGGTAGCCGGACCTCTGCCGGAGATTCTTAGCACCCCTTGCTCCGCCGTAACCGAGTCCGCTACCGTAGACTGGAATAGCGGAGCTGCCGGGGACTAGGGGCCTGGGCTGTATCGTGTGCATCATTGGGGGGGTTTGCCATAATCCCCACGCTTGGCAGGCGGGTTGGGGATCGCAGTGATTTGATATTACACAGGAGAAGCGCTGCTGCCCGCTACCCTGGTGATTTCCCTTAGTCGCCTCTTGCGACACCCACGGGAGGATATGGGTTGGTACAATTCTAGGCCCGGTACCACACGGGGCAATTTAAAGTAACAAGCTAATAAAGCTGAAGACTATTTACTAGAAAAAACCGCCGTATTTCGAGACAAACTTTGGTATTATTTTATTACTTTACTATTTTATCTAGGTATACAAATATATATGTTTATTATTGTGTATCATTTACATAACATCATCTGAGAAAATTTCTCTACTTTCTATCATAGTTAATGAGAGTACGTGCAGGGTAATTACGTAACATTCTATCATTAGCAGTTTGTTTCATTTTGACAGTTGAACAACATTCATTGCGTTATTTACGTTGTTGAGTAGACACAGTTTTCGAACATATGGAGCAATGATTTAGCAATAGGCTTGTTTTTACGCAATTAGGGTGCTGGTGACAGACAACAGACAGTGGAGGGTTAGTATTAGGATCTCGTTTTTACTCTTTGGCTATGGATCTAAAATAAAGAAAACTGAGTTCTTTATGAAACAACTAGAACTATAACACAAACAAACAAACAATGAAACCTGCGTCAATGCTTACGCAATTAAAATATTAAATTAATAATGGCTCTAGGATTTCTTATAACAATGACAAAACATCACAATAAATAGGTAATTAATTACATCTGTTGTAGTAACATTAAGGTTTTCGAGGAAAACGAACAGTTTTGTCTCTAATACAATATTCAGTTGTCACAGTTATGACAATATTAATTTGTCTTAGGTACATTTTGATTTCTTAAAACTTTGTATTTGGTTGTCATTTTAATAAATGAGTCATGTAACTCAGTAATAAAACAAATTCGATCCATTTGGAGGAGTTTATTTAAAAAAGAATCAGCCAGGTACGAGTCAGACTTGCGTAGGAAGAGTTCCGTAGCATTATCTATACAAAACAAAAAAAAATATTGTTGGTATTTCTTGTTAGAGCAGCCTGGTGACAGGTAGGCAGAGTATATTGAACACATCTGCATACCTGATCTGTTACGGAGTAATACCAGAAAATATATAAAAATATATATCCGAATTTAGAACCACTCGAATTGAGAATCTCTCGGTAGTAGGCCATAACATCAGCTGCCGGTAGAAGTTACCACCCACCAGACAAAGTCATGCCGCCAAGCGATTCGTCGTGTTTCGGCATGATGTCTGGTGAAACCGTACGGAGAACGGGTCTGAGCAGTTGTGGTGCGATGTGTGCCGGGAACGAAGCGCCGAATGTTGCTGTGTCGGGAGTTTGGTCGTGGAGGGTCTCCACTGGCGCAGCATCTTGGTCCTGTTGCTGGGTTTAATATTGCAGCACCTCGCTCAACTGCCGTTTCCTTATAATAATAGAATTAGCTAGTTTAATAAAGAATAGGCTCTTTAATAAACCAGTGCGCTTTCCCATTAACGATTGCATCATTACTTACCATCAGACAGAATTGCGGTCAAGCACTAGTAAACTGTTTTCGTCCATACATCTTTTCAAATTCAGTTAAAAGATGGACGCTAAATTAACCAGATGATCATGATTTAACCCCGTGTCGAGTCAATAGCTGCGGTTACAGTTACCGGTACGTTCCCTTCTTAGTAGTGGGATCAGCTGTGTGTCTCATCTGCGTGAGTGCATCTGCACCTCATTCACGTGTCAACAATGACTCTCTGACTTTTAATCACTCGGCACAGTCAGATCTTTCGCGTGCCTTTATGAATGAACTACTAATTGTTACCTACTGGCGACCAGCCCGAGCTTCTCACGGCTTTTATAACATTGAGATTCCTGTATTATAAAGTATAGTATCTCATGCGTCGAAGGTTGCTCTTATTTAACCCATTTGGCGCCGCTGTACCTTATCAGGTACAGCACTAAAAATGAAGGTAGCTCTTAATTTTTTATAACAAACATAAATATTAGACTGTTGTTGGTAAGAAGACATACAAAGCTAACAATCAATTACTAATATTGGAGGGTAGATACATTAAAACTGTCAGATCGAGGATTGTATACTTGGAGTTTTGCGGCGATAACGAGTAAGTAGTGATCCGATTTATATTTCTATAGTTTTATATAAAATATTTGTACTTAAATGTATGTTTTTTGGAAAAATATATACCTGCCTATAAAATAAATATTGGATACGAGGTCTCAAACTTGTTTTGAAAAAAATATATGCTCTGATATACTACTGTACCTGATTGTGTACAACGGCGGAATCCATACACAGAAACTATTTTGTTTTCTAGATTTCACTACAACGAGATCCAAGAAATTCAATGTGTCTACAGATTACAATAGGTTAGAAGAAGCTGTGAATGCAATTTTGTGTGATAGTGACAGTGAGGCCGAATACGATTTTGCAGTTATACCACCGGAACCTAGCGTTTTGACGGATGAAGAAGAAGGTTCCGACGAGGATATGCTATTTGTATCCTTACCCAAAGATGTACCAGGTAACATAGAGGTATTTAGCTGTAATTCAGACGATTATGACAGCAGTGATGATGAACCTGTAGCTGAAAAAGCTAAACGAATGCCTCGTCAACGACCAAATCAGCCAATTTGGCAATAATGTGCACCTGTTTACTCTTTTACTATGCAGGAAACATCTGATATGGAAAACACAGTGCGACACGAAAGAACATCTAGTAAATTTTACACCTGTACATATATTTGAGAAAATATTTGATGAGGAGCTTGATAATTACAAATTACTGTTATACGCGCCACGCAAAATAATAGACACTCATTCCAACTCGACTCGAACGACTTGAAAAACTTTATAGGCATTATGGTCTTGTCTGGATATCATAAATTACCACGAGAAGATTTACTGGTCCTTAGACGAACATGTGGGTGTAGAAATCGTATCTAGAGCTACGTTAGGACAAAGAAATCTCCATTTCGTGAGTAACGACGAAGCTACCAGTACCAGCGACACGAAATGTTCAAAGTGCGGCCATTAGCAGATATTCTCATGAAAAAGAACATGCAGTGGGGTGTGATGCATGAACACATTTCAACAGACGAATCGATGGTAAAATCCCTCGGTCATCAACCTGCGAAACAATTCATCCGAGGAAAACCTGTGCGATTCGGCTACAAAAACTGGGTAGCAGCGAGTTCTTCGGGATACTGCTATGTGTTTGATTTTTACTGTGGAAAATCCACCAATGCTTCTTCAAATCCCCTAGGTTCAAGAACAGTCAAGATACTACTGATGAAATTGGGGACGAATTCATCAAACTACCAAGTTTTTTTCGATAACTTTTACGCCCTTCTTCCTCGTCAGTACCAAGTTTACCTACAGATGGAGTAGGTAATTTCCCTCAAAAGTTAGAAAAGCCACTCCGATGCGTTTTATGTCATGCACGAGTTCCTTAGCAACGCAAAAAGAGCTAAAAAACATTATGTGTTGAAAGACAATGTTTCGAAAAATATCATACGTAATACGCCGCTGTACCCATTTGTGTACACCCCCCTCAAAGGAAGTCTTATCATTTTTTAATTTTTTTTTTGTACTATTTTGTTCTTTTGGTTTGTAAACAATATAAAAATAAACATTTCTTTAATATATTATGGCTAATTTCAATTTGGCGGTTAATGGGTTAAGAGTGGTCACCATTTTCAAAATTCGGCCTAGAGGAGGTTTTAGATATTGTGTATATCATGCTTTTAGTCTTAAGGCGCTGTGTTCAGTAAAAATAGGCTTCTTAAAACAATTTTTTAGCCAAATGTATACATTTCAGAGCAGCCAAAAATTTATATGTTAATCTTGATTATATGTATCAGGAAACCATTCTTTTCAAAACACGTTTTGAATTAATTTTCTCGATAGAAAAAAATCCTAAAGTAACCCCTAAAATTGAATTTATAACAGTTGTAACTGTATTATTAATCATCAAATCTTGATAAAATTGAGAAGAGCGATGTAAAATATAATAGTAAATGAAACCATTGTTTTTGTTTATCGATTTAACTAAGATATTCTAAAATAAATAATGTATTTAATGATAAATAACGTGAACGAAACGTCGCTCCATCGCGGCGTCCATTGCCTTCTCTTTCACTTCTATGCTTAGCGACAGTGACCGCTGAGGCGTGGTGCTTGTCGGACCTATGTCACTTTTGCTTTACCCCGCACAGAAAATAATTATATTTACGTGTCTGTTTGTTGATGAATAATCATATTTCGTTTTTGCCCGGGTTCAAACCCCAGGTTTAAATAAATGCTTTTTAATTTACTGTTGTATTTTTGCCGATATTTTATTTGATTTTTTTCTGTAATTATTCTTTTTACTTTTTCGCGGCACATTTTTCTTCACCTGTATGTGTTCGGGTTCAAACCCCAGCCTTATGTTGTATGCTTTTTGTTGGATTTCTTATTTGCAATTGTTTTTTTTTTAATTATTATTAATTTATCCGATTTTCTGTATTTTTTGTAGTAATTGTTCCATCTTTTTAAATATATTCTTTTTGTAACAATTATAATGCAAACTAATATTTAAAATCAATTCGTTATAATTTTCTTTCTACAAATTTCTAGAAATTAATAATAAATAATAATAATAAGCCTTTATTTAACCATGAATTTCTTAGTTCATAATATAATTTAAAAAAGAAAAACAATAAAAATAACAGTTAATTTGATAATAGTTCAAAACAGTAAATTTAGATTTCATTTTGTTGCATTATTCATGGCCCCTTTCAGTATAGGCCTCCTCCAAGTGCCTCCATCTATTTCACTCGTACAAACCCGATTTCGATAAGAGTTGCAGTTTTGAAGAAGAAATCTTTTATTTTTTTAAATATCCGAAAATGCATTTTTTTAACAGTTACTCTAAACAGCTGTTTATAAATAGTAATTTCTAGAAATGATATATTTCTAACAGTTTCATGAAAAAAGGACATAACACAAAAAATTTAAGCAGAACGGACAAAGCGCATTATAAAAATAAAAAAGATAACAAAAAAAAATAATAATAAAAAATGAAAATATGTATAAAGTACACATTTTCGAAAATCGCAAGGTAAAGTCGGATTCGATCCTGGTGCTCGTCTAATGCGAACCGAGACTGTGACGAACAGAGCCAACCATGCTTTCGGGTTGGGTTGTGAAATTACCCTTCTAAATGTAGATGGAATAGAAAAGAAAAACAATAAAAATAACAGTTGATTTGATAATAGTTCAAAACAGTAAATTTAGATTTCATTTTGTTGCATTATTCATGGCCCCTTTCAGTATAGGCCTCCTCCAAGTGCCTCCATCTATTTCAATATTTTTGTGTTGTGTTATTCTAAGCACTCGTACAAACCCGACTTCGATAAGAGTTGCAGTTTTGAAGAAAAAATCTTTTATTTTTTTAAATATCCGAAAATGCATTTTTTTTAACAGTTACTCTAAACAGCTGTTTATAAATAGTAATTTCTAGAAATGATATATTTCTAACAGTTTCATGAAAAAAGGACATAACACAAAAAATTTAAGCAGAACGGACAAAGCGCATTATAAAAATAAAAAAGAAAACAAAAGTAATAATAAAAAATGAAAATATGTATAAAATATACATTTTCGAAAATCGCAAGGTAAAGTGAACGGATGTGGGATTCGAACCTGCTGCTCGTCTAATGCGAACCGGGACTGTGACGAACAGAGCCAACCGTACCTCGCGGTTGGGTTGTGAAATTACGGTTCTAAATGTAGATGGAATAGAGAATGGTTGGTATAGATTTAATAGAACGTGCGTATTTCTCGATGCACGACGCCTCACCTCACGCATCGATGTACTCGCGCGGAGCGCCCCGCGCCCCGCAGTGGGCGGGGCTAGTCGTGTCCCACTTCGTCTGCTTCACCCCCTCAAATACCTAAAAGTTTGCTATTCACAGCGTCTTAAGACGATATTTATTTTCCAATTTTGCGGTAAATCAACATAGCTTAGGGGGGTAATTTCATAATATATCTACTATCAGTAGCAATGGGTTTTATTTTGACAGTTTTACATTTTCCTGCTTTATTGTTCGTTGTTGAGCAATTATTTATCGTTGACATGGAGAAGGAATATACTTCTAAATGAATCATGGTGAGATTGATAGTGTGTTACTCAAAAAGAGTGCCGAATTCATTGTCATTGTGTACAGAACAAAGAAAACAGTTTTCTTGGACGTCACGATAAATAAATGCAATTTCAGCACCATCTGGTCAAGTGTAAGCGCACCTGTTCTGTCCTCGTACAGATAATGTATTTCAGGTGAATTATATTGACTCATTCCTCAGTTAATTTTATTTTAAAACTAATTATCCGGTCGTGCGTTGTTTGCGTAAATATTGGCATTGTGTTCTTTATGATTTCACATTCATTCATTATTTCATTGTTGCCAAATAACTGTTGGAAAAACAATATTTTTGCTCCAGTTATAATAACATGATTAGTCCTGAGCTTTGTTTCTTTATTACTTACTGGGTAATTAATAACTGCAGGTATTACGAGTTGTAGATTATAGGTTCGAACTCTGATAGCAGCTTTATTTTGTGATAAAATCAAATTCAAAGGATTAATTTGAAACCATCTTCAGGCACTTTTGGTTCATCAAGGGGTCATTCAGAAAATATGAACATGTTTAAACTAGCTCTTAAATACGGTAAAGAAAAACATCACGAAGAAACTGACCTGAGCTAGAATTAAATTTCTTCTTACCATCCGCAAGGGTCTTTCATGGTGGATTACGGCCCACTGGCTCTCATATAGAAGAGGCTTAAATCCCAGCAGTAGGATAACTAAAGACATGTCTGTGAAGATTAGCTATTTCCATTTAATCTTGTAATGTCCATGTTACCCCAGCAATGACTGAACTATTAAGCAATCGATGAACTACCACGACCCAAAAACCCACTCTTTTACATCAAACATCCATTTTTCCTTCCAACAGTTTGATAATCTCTGTTAATTCGTTTACAAAACCGATCCATCCAATTTTACCAGAAATAGGTTCATTCATTAGCGGCTAATGCCTCTAACTGCTTGTAATTGAGGCGTGCTCCGACCGATCAATATGACCTTGAGGGAACAGCTTCCGTCAATAACACTGATACACAACTAGATACGGAGACTGGGTTGGTTCAAGATCTTAGAAGTAAGGGAGACGTGGCAACTACAACGGGGATTAGATAATATGAGAAAATTCTTGAAACATTATTTGCCAATATGTTTTGCTGCAAAAGCTCAACTTTTTCTTTATAAATTACTAGCTTTCCGCCCGCGGCTTCGCCAGCGTGGAGTTCGGTTATATCGCGCTTTTTAGGTTTCTCTCGGAAACATCAAATTTTTCCGGGATAAAAGGTTACCTATGTTCTTTCTCGGGGTCTATAGATTGTCTGTGCCAAATTTCATCAAAATCGGTTGAGAGGTTTAAGCGGGAAATCGTAACAGACAGACAGACAGAGTTACTTTCGCATTTATAATATTAGTATGGATTATACTGTTCAAACTTCAAACTCGAAGACAATGACGACGTAGAGTCATATTATGGGAAAATTAAAAGAGCTATCGAGGAAAGCTGTAAATCGACTATGAAGGATCATAAAAAACAAAAAAGGCAACCCATTATTTCAGAAAACACAAAAATGCTCATAAACAGAAGAAACGAATTAACAAGCAAAAAACAACTAACATTTGAAGAAAAGAAAGAGAAAAGTTATTTCTACAAAAACGTTCATAAAATTATTAAGAAAGAATATCAAGATTTTAGACTAACAATTATTGAAAGATATTTAAACGAGGCAGGTAGTATGAAGAAAGGTAGAAAATAATTGAGAATGTCTAAACAATGGATCCCTTGCTTACAGAAGAACTCTACAAAAAATACAAAAACATTCTCCAGGTCAGAAATAATAAAAATAGCAACCGATTTTTATAAAGATCTTTACTCATTCAAGAACTCGGCACATAGCGAGCCTCTACAGCAAAAGGTGAACACCACCACACTACAAAGGTTCACATGTCAAGAAATCTTTACAAAAATAAAATCTTTGAAAAATGGCAAGAGCAGCGGACCAGATGGCATATCAAATGAGGCAATAAAAATTGGAAACAATGTTTTAGTACACCCTTTAACCACATTATTCAACAAGATATTAGATGAAAAAAAGATTCCTGCTGATTGGGCAAAGTCAGACATAGTACTTCTGTATAAAAAAGGAAACCCTGCTGATATAGGTAACTACAGACCAATTAGCTTACAACCTAACATCTATAAGTTATTTTCTTCTTGTGTGGAAGAACGTCTCGCGAACTATACTGAAAAGGAGCAACCGGTAGAGCAGGCGGGTTTCAGAAGAAATTACTCCACAATAGACCACATACACTCTCTAGAACTTGTTATAGAGAAGTACGAAGAAATGAACCGCCCGCTCTACCTAGCGTTTATAGACTACGCCAAAGCATTCGACTCTATTTCACACAATAGTATATGGAGAGCCTTGAAAGAATGTGATGTACCCTCAGAAACCATTGAACTTATTCAGGATATATATAAAAAGAGTAAAAGTAAAGTTATACTAGATAAGTCAGGATCTGAAATAGACATTTGTAGAGGTGTCCGGCAAGGTGACCCCCTGTCACCCAGAATATTTATAACCGTGCTTCAAAATATTATGAAGAATTTGAAATGGAAAAATAAAGGTATACACATAAAGGGCAAATACTTGAGCAACCTCAGGTTCGCAGATGATATAGTTCTGTTTGCGGAAAGTGCATCACAACTAAAATCTATGATAGAAGACATAAAAAATGTTAGCCTTGAAATCGGTTTAGAACTAAACACTACTAAAACTAAAATAATGACAAATAGTAGAAATATCCCTATTATTGTTGACAATTCTCCAATAGAATATGTTCAAGAATATATATATCTGGGCAAACAAATATCATTTAAAAAGACTAGGCACAGAAATAAACTAAGCAAGCGAGTAAACATGGCTTGGAACAAATTCTGGAGTCTTAAAGAAGTTCTCAAGTCAAATATACCAATGAGACTAAAGAAAAAAGTCCTAGATTCTTGTATTCTACCTACTCTCTCTTACGCATCACAAACATGGATATTCAACAAATTTACTTGTAACAAAATATTAACAACCCAAAGAGCCATGGAACGGAGCACTCTGAAAATAAAACTTAAACATAAAAGAAAAAATACTGATATTAGAAATACTACAAAAGTAATTGATGCTTTACAACACTGCATGAAGCTAAAATGGCAGTGGGCCGGCCATGTTGCTCGCATGGATGGTGAAAGATGGACAAAAAAGATAACATTATGGAAAGGACCATCAGGTAAGAGAAGTAGAGGAAGACCAATGGAGAGATGGGTCGACGAAATTCTGAAAACAGCGGGGAGAAACTGGATAGAAAAGGCAAAAGATAGAGAAAAATGGAGGAGGCCTTCACTCAGTAGAGAGGTCCTTAGTAACATAAGTGTTAAGTGCATGCAAAATAAGCATCATTTAATAGTTTTTAAGTATTAGAAAAATGTATAATGTAACCGAATACCTACCTTAAGTGTAAGTTTAATCATATGTAAAAAAAATTTTGATTCTAAGGAATAAACAAGGCTTTATTATTATTATTATAATATTAGTATGGATAAACAAGTGCTTGACCAGAATCCCGCCCGATGGTAAGCAGTGATGCAATGGTTGATGGTAAAGCGGGCTAGTTAATTAAGAGCCTATTCAATCTAGCCTTGAAAACACTTAAATTGTAGTCCAACGGAAACACCGCCGCTGGCAAATTGTTACAGTCCCTTGATGTTCGCGGTATAAAACAGGAAGCAAAGCGCTTCGTCCGAATCGCAGTGGTGTCAACAACGTAAAGGTAGAAACTCGCCGTACGACGGGTCGTCTGATGATGGAACAAAGATGGGGGAATTAAATGATGTAATTCCAATTAACGCCACACTCTTTCTATCTTAGGATCCGAATGATTCTGATACTAATATTATATATGCGAAAGTAACTCTGTCTGTCTGTCTGTCTGTTAAGCTTTCCCGCCTAAACCTCTCAACCGATGTTGATGAAATTTGGCACAGACAATATTTAGACCCTGAGAAAATACATAGGCTACCTTTTATCACGGAAAAGCGCGATATAACCGAACTCCACGCAGGCGAAGTCGCGGGCGGATAGCTAGTAAGCTAATATTTGACTGCACGATAACGTAAATTGATAACGCAATTAATATTTTGTTGAATTGTCAGAATAGATATATACATATGTATGTAGCTTGATTTTTTTGAGTGAATAACCCAATTAGCTTGCAGAATAACAAAACAACAAAATACCGGAATATAATAGTTTTGGCTGATGATAATAATACAAAATGCAAATATAGTTGAAAATACAGTTGTTGTTGTTTTATAGTTTACTTTATAACGTACTAGCTGCGTCCCGTAAACTTTTGGATCCCGTGGAAATGTAGAGATAAAAAGAATCCCTTGTGTTATTTCTGGTTATAAACTGTTTGTGTGTGAAATTTGATCGAAATCCTTTTAGGACTTGTGAAAGACCCAACAACAAACATCCATCCATCAAAATCCTCACAAACGTTCGTGTTTATAATATTTTTTTCTCAGTGGTAGATCATAACATCGGCGGCCGGCAGAAATTACCACCCACCAGACAAAGTGTTGCCGCCAAGCGATTCGTCGTGTTCCGGCATGATGTCTGGTGAAGCCGTACGGAGGACTGGTCTGAGCAGTTGTGTTGCGATGTGTGTGTGTTTTTTTTTTTTTTTGAGACAAAACTAGCTGCACTGTGCCCAACCCACTGCAACTCCTGAAAGCCAGAATCAACAGTGGAGACCGCCAGAAAAACGCCGAGCAATGAAGCTCGACGAGTCCCGGAGATACAATTCAACTGTCTTGGGTCCGGCAACGAAATTAGTCAGAAAAGAATAGCGGAGGAGTAAGAAAAAGATATTTTTTCTACTTTATAACAAGCAGGAGACAGAACAGAACTAGGCCAATCGGCACAAAGGGACATTATTGCAACTGGGAGAAGCCCAGATAACCAAGCACCACGGAATAAAATTTGATTAAGTTAATGGGTCCTAAGTAGGTATGTGCTGTTACAATTGATTCCAATAATAGGTATGGCAAAAGCGCCTGAACGCACGGAAATTAGTTCTAGTTTCTACAAGGTCCGTATAATAAACAACTCCGGATGTAACTTGTACATTATCCAACATAATATTGCGTTCATTCGGCCAAAGAATACACTCCCACAAGATGTGATGTGCGGACTGTTCAAATTCACAGTTCGATGTAGAACACTGACACAAAGGCGAAGGAACAAGTTTAAAAGAATACAGTTTACTTTCAAAGTTGACCTGTGAGAAATTGGGCAACGCAGTGGTCAACCTCCAGCCATGTCTTAGCCAGCCGATCGCCAACGGATGGAAAGAACAGATGGAGGTCCCGGCCCTTGATGGAATTATCCCACCTACTTTGCCATTCGGATAAGAGGTCCTCCCAGACGTCAGTCTGAGGTTTAAATAATCTAGAAATTCTATTGAGGTCGGTGTGTAACAAAGTTAGTGTCCATGGCCTCCCCCCTCGCGGAGTAGTACATTGAAGCACGTCGCTGTACTTCAAGATCGACTGGAAGTACACCTGCCAGAACGGGTAAGGCTTCAGTACTAACTGTTCTATACGCCTTGCATAAAAATATGAATGCCAAACGTTGGCTTTGAAGCAGTTTACGTCGCGCCGCCCCTATGCTGGTCCTATCCGCCCAAACAGGTGCACCGTAGCACATACATCCTAAGTAGATAGCTCCATATATAGTTTTTGAGTTAGGAATGATAGACCCCAAGTTGCTTTGGATATTCTAGTTAGGGCATAAAAGTTCCTGTTAGCTTTTCCGCCAACTATTTTTATATGTTCGATAAATGCAAAATTCCTTTCTAAGACCATACCAAGGTAGCATACGGATTGCTGTTTTTTAACGGGAACGTTATTAAATTTAATAGTAAGCAATGATTTAAACTTACCTTTTAGTATAAGTTGATAGGTTTTATGCGGCGCAAACGCTAGGCGGTTACGATCACCCCACTGAGATATTAGATTTAGGCAAGTATTGGCCAAGTTCTCAAGTCCAGCTCAGGTACTTGACTGAATGAGCAGTAGGCCATCGTCCGTGTAACCAGTAAGTGAACAGCCGCAAGAAAGCGGGATCGCGAGGAAATCATCAAAACCTAAATTCCATAAATAAGGACCGACAACTGAACCCTGAGAAGGACATCCCATGGTTAGTGCTTTAGTACTAGAAAAATAACCGAGCTTAAGTACCGCGGAACCGTTTATAAAGTACGAGTAAACGAGATTATATATGTTTCTATAGCAACCGCGGGTTTTTAATTTTAACAACAGCATAGGCTAAGAATAACATTTCTTTACTTTTCTACCATTTATGTTATTTTTTTTTTTATATATTATTTACTTGTTGAATGGCACCTTCTTGCACCAGGCATCTCATGTCTTTACCGCCCAAGGTTGTCTGGTAGGCTAGAGCTTAAGGCGATTAGTAACGACGATGACCTTGCGCATCTGGGCGGGGCTAGGCAGAAACCCCCGCGCACCCCGCATCATATTTACGTGCACATTTCCTACTCGCTTGCTTCGAGCGCGGACGTCTCGCGAGTCGCGACAAACGTAGAATGCCACACCATGTCTATAAAGTATACTATTCCGTCTAAAAAGTACTTAATATAGAATTACGTGGTATCAAAACTCATGCCCTAAAGTGAAACATATTAGGTAATTACTTTTATTGTGTTGTTTTCGATACTGCGTTGCAGGGATTTTTTTATTTAAAAAAGGGAAAACAAATATTAATTTATAAAAATGATTAATGCAAAATGGGGACCGGTTTATTCTTTTTTATTTATAGTTATTAATTAGCATTTAGCGTTTTTGGTATAATTCCCATTGATACTTACCAGGACTTAAAAAAAAAATCCCGGAAACTCCATCATCTAAATAAAACTCACAGGTCAGACTAAAATAGGTACATATTATTTAGAATACATATTGTTTAAAAACTTAGCTGACCAAATTTTAGGTAATGAACACCTGAGACTAATGAACTTAAAGAATGAAAAAAAGAAATTGTTTTGATTTACCTACAAGAAAAAAAAAAATTGAGGAAATTTAATCAAGTTTCATATGGATTAAATTACAAGCATTAATTATATATTTTTTTAGGGAAGGAAAATATTATTGTTTTGGACTTAGCAAAAATTTGACGATTTTTTTTTTTTGAGATGTTCTTAATTTTTATTGGAGGAACCCTAGTTGGAGGGCCCTATTTCTAAGGCCACACCCTGTTCAAGGGTGTGGCCTTAGAAATAGGGCATGCAATTAGCGTAATTTTTTTTTTACCGGTAAAAAAACGGTAATTGAAATATTTTTACCGGTAAACCGGTAAAAACGGTAAATTTATATTTTTTTTTTTCAAAAATATTAATATTGTGATTGGGTAGTCCTAAAGCAGAAAATAAATAAGTATACAAGGTACAGTGGTAGTGAACATGTTACATATTGCTTAAAATGAGCATATAAACACAATTTTTAAAACCATGACCTTTCCTTTGGCGCAGTCAAGCGTAAATGTAGCACTTTTAGATTAATTTAGACAATTTTCATTTTCAAAACGCAGCCAGCCAACGGATGCTGGTAAATCTACATCAAGCCCGTGGAGAACCCGGAACTAACCTCTATGTAGCTTGCTAAACCTCCATGCGATCTTTAGTGTCAAGTACCTACTTGACACTAAAGATCGCATGGAGGCGATCGGTGGATACTGGCTTGCACCAGTTCTTTTTAGCCAAGGCAAGGAGAGCGGAGTGAGTCCCTTGTCAACCGCGACCACATCTCGATGCATTCCCACGTCGGTTTTCAGGAAATATTCCCTGAGACTGCATATCTCGCGATTGTGGAGGGTCTTAACATTTAAAAAGCTTCAACTTTCACTTTTTCGCGGGGTATACACTAATACAGCCTCATAACCGATGTCAGTGGGTGATGCAATTGAATTGTAGTCAGAACCGTACGGATCCTCCTATCCAGGGTGTCGACTTCGGTCCGAGTCCATTTTAGTATGTTGAAAGAGTACATAAAATCGGGATGATCCAACCGTTGAAGGCTCGTACCTTATTTCCGCTTAATAGCAGACTATTTATTACTTTTTTCAGCGATACGAAGATGAATATGAGATGCGAAACGTTTCTTCAGCGATTGCTTCATACCAGTAACATTGATACGTTGGGTATCAATGTTACTGGTATAAAGCATTCGACATACCCAATATTTATAGGTTTCAGATGCAGAGAGCGCTCTAATGTTTACGGAACCCGTGAGTTGGGTTCCCATGGATGCCGCAATCTCTCCTCGCTTTACATACATGACCACACATTTATCCACACAAAATTCCATCCTGATAACGCTACTGAAAGTTTCAGTAATTTTCAGTAGCTCCTTCAGTTGAAATTTGTGGGGAGCAATGAATTTTAAGTCACTTATGTAAAGGAGGTGCGATATAACCTGACCACCTCTCCTCAGCCGATAGTCTAGACGTGCATTCTCCAGCAGTGTACTTAGAGGATACAAGGCTAAGCAAAATCAAAGTGGACTCAAAGTATCGCCCTGGAATAGACCTGGCTCGGATCGCTATTCCTATGAATATCTTGATATCCAGGATAGCGAAGGACCGTCCTCCATTAGCCATACACGTCATCAAGATGGTGTGCAGAGTTGCATCAACTTTATAGAACTCCATCACCCGCATGAGCCTTGTATGTGGCACCAAGTCATAATAGGCCTTATTATATAATAATAATTATTATTATTCATTCATTTCTCCTCACAATGTTTTTTTTATAGCTAAAACCGTACAATTACTCAGTCTAGTATTTGTTACATATGTGAGGAGCTGGTATCCGTGAAAGGCAATATAAAAAAAAAACTATTCAAGATGTCGATAGATCCTTTTGGGAACGACGAACTTGTTGGGTAATGGCCATGTTATTAAGGAGTAGCTCCTTAGTACCGCGGGAGCCGCTCCTACATCCATTTTGAGAGGCAG
Organism: Sesamia nonagrioides; assembly: GCA_017933935.1. NCBI lineage: Eukaryota > Metazoa > Arthropoda > Insecta > Lepidoptera > Noctuidae > Sesamia > Sesamia nonagrioides. The sequence continues at coordinate 329,974 of JADWQK010000742.1, read as the reverse complement.
ACATGATGAGTTGCTGTCAATATGATTGTTAATTTTAACTTTAAAATTGGATGTGAGAACTTTAAAGATGGTCGGTAAACAAGTGCTCGGCCTATAATTTTTGGGTTCCGCAGTGCTACCTGATTTACGGAGCAGGTGGGTTACTCTAGTTGTTAGGAACTGAGGTAGCGAACCAGACTCAAGCGAGCGTACAACCTTGAAAACCATTTGATCCAAAAAAGCGACAGGCACCAAACAGATACTGCGCCAGAATGAACACATGGCATCGTCATCCAGTAAGTAAGTGTCAGCCACCTTGGTCTGGTCGATAAACCCACCTTTCATTGTTTTAGAAAGTGCGATTCTGGGTGTACCGTATATTTTCTGCACCAGGAAGTCAATGTGCTCCCTGACACGGGTCGTATAATCCTGTAGGTTGGTATTTGTACCTGAAAATACCCGCCTTACAAAGCGTATCACTCTAGGACGAGTATCACATTCCCTGAAGCAGATTAGTTTACCGATAAGTGCTCTGGCCCCACCAATACGGTATTCAATCCTGCACTGCCAAGCTAGTAAGGCTGGTTACGTTCGTCTAGCTCTGGAGTCATTGGTAATTTTGACATGAGTTCGATAGTCGTTGTACAGTACAGTTATACAAACTAATGAATGACACGAATCGTCACAAACGCCTACGTCAAAGCTACTGTCAAGTGTCAAACATATATATAATGGAAAGTTTGACGTATGCGTGAATAAATGAACAACGTTGCCCAAAAACGTAAAACCGGTAAAATACCGGTTTTATATTTTTTACCGGTAATTTTATAGTTACGAAAAAAGGTGAAAGGAGAAAAGGCATTAAAAATGAAAACCGGTAAACCGGTAATGCATGCCCTACTTAGAAATAACTTTAACCCGAAGGAATCTAGAAGCGCGATATAACCGAATCATACTAATATTATAAATGGGAAAGTGAGTTTGTTTGTTTGTTTGTTCTGCTTTCACACTGTAACTACTGAACCGATTGCTTTGAAATTTTGTAGACGTAAAGTTAGAAATCCGGATTAAATGATAGGGTACTTCTTAACCCGGAAAAATTTGGTGTTCCCGAAGGAAATCTGAAAAGCACGATATAATCGAACTCCACGCGGACGAAGCCGCGGGCGGAAAGCTAGTATCAAAATAAAACATCATATAAAATCACGTAAAGCGTCCCAGCGCGGCAATAAATGCAAACTTTCAATAATTATACACAAAATGACTAAAAATACTTCGTTGCACTCGAAGTACTTAGTGTTACACCTTGCGCTTCCCGCTCATCTATGAAGCTATACTTAGTTTCATAATTATTTTATATTGATCGTAGTTGCGTAATTATTTATGTTAATTTTAATTTATTATGATTACTTTAGATTACTTGGGAGGATTTTAAAACCTTGTTTATTCTAAAATCACACTTGGAAGTACACTTCCGGTCTTTCGGCCATTAATTTATTAATTTTAGAATTATTGATGCAACTTCCGATTACCGCCAACTTTTATTATAAAATCCTATCCAGCATTAGTCTTCCCGCCCATCGGATATTTATTTATTGAATCAAGGATTGTTCAAATAAATAAATATAAACAACTTTCGATATTTTAGGTTAATTCAAATATCTGTACACATTTATTGACAATTACTAGCGTTACTATTAACTTTTTCTTAATTTTATTCAATACCTGATAATTTCCGTTTCCGTTGTCTATTAGTTTTGTGACTATTCGTTAGTGTTTTGACTCAATGGTGTATAAATGCTACTGATGTCTGTACTGTTGATCATTAATTAAACAGACTTGTACTGGATCATACTACGTCGTTATTATTTTCCACGCTTCTGAAGCATGTCTTTACATTAGTATCCAAGGGTGCGCGGAGTAAAAAGTGACACAGCCTCCTCTCACGAGCGCTGGCGCGAGACTACCGGCCACCCGCGCCCGCGTCCCGCATAGAGCCCCTCTGAACCTCGTAAGGCGGAAACTCGTACGGACACTCATTTTTATTACTTTTCTTATTAAATATTTCATCAATTTTAAAATAGAACTATGATTCTATAGTTCTTACAGGTACACGTTACTGCGAGTAAGAATATTTTAAAAAGTCTAAGCGCTTTAAGAGAAATATCGATTTAAAAGTTAAAAAACGCCGTGTAGAAATATATTTTTTTTTTTTTTGACGTAAATATAGGCCGTATAGAAAATAATAAACAATGAATATGTTGTGCTTGAATCTATGATTATAATATATTTTTTTCAAAATTTTTGATCCAGGCATTCTGGAGTAATAAACTTTGAAAGATGAGCGTTTTTGGCCGTTCGAGGGTATCTATCGCCTTAAGAGCTTAAGCCTTTGTACGAAAAGTACAAATAATTAAATAAACAGATTTCCTGTCAACTCATTTAGAAAAGAAAAATCCTTTAAAACCTTTAATATAACCAAGCATAGAGGCTGAGAAGCTGTCAAGGGTAGGATGTTGCTTCTTTTTCTAACGAGCTCAAACAGTTTACATATTTCGGAATATTCCATTATAATTTCAAGCCTGTTTGTTTGAGTATGAGAACTATAACGGACATTTAATGAATGATGTGTCTACCTATGGTAACATAGAATAGGAACTAATTTTCTACATCTTTTCTACGATGGCGTGAACTCTTCGTTTTATATTTATAGTTGGAGGATGCAAGAGTTAAAGCTCGCAATTTATCTAATTAACTGGTTCACAGGTCAAAGTCGCTTCCGACATCCTTTAAGATATAAATAAAGATTCTTACAACTAAAAATACTTCAGCATTGGGAACGTTTTCATTGATAAAAACGGTCATACTTGTAAAGTAGTTATAGCAAGTTCAAGGCTGCCAATAAATGTAGTATGAAGACTTTAGATTAACGTTTTTAATATTTTTTCTAGATTCATATTAAACATATGTTTATGATCCTTAAAGTTAGAGGAGTAATCATTTTTTGTTTATTATTGAAAACGACTGCTCTTCTGCTCGATCATGCCTGATGGAGTGCGATGAAAGAGATCTGTGATGAAACGAGCATGTGCAGAAGCCTGTTGTATGCGCTGCTGAATGATTCGCACACACCTTTATGGTTACATCGTATAATGACTTTTAAGCAAAACATTAAATCGTTAAATGTGGAAAAGAATACAGTTCTATACTTTGGTTGTTCACATATGTACATATGTATATGTGGTGGACAAGCACTGTCTATGTTAAGATATAGACAAAATATTTGTAATTGTAAAAAAAAAATATAAACGTGTTGTGCAAATCGACTGCTGTTTATGAGGTTTATCTTGGGTGTTACAGCCCTGTGACAATACTCATCATCATCATCAATTCGGCGTTAATCCCAGTCGCATCGGATGCTTTTTCAGCATTGGAATGTAGGGTCCGCTTTATTAGTGTAACTGCTGATTTTGGCTAAACTTCGATATTTTCCGTGAAGCGACTGCCGTCTGACTTCCACAACCCGAAGGCGATATCGAAGCATTGTAATTAGACCAATTGTTGAACTTTTGAGGGCTCCAACAACTCGTAACGACTGCCATTAGATGGACCAACGGCTTAACGTGCTTGCCGAGGCACGACCAGACCAGTGCAAATATTCATATTCCATAGCCCCAAGACAATACTGAACTGGTTAAATAATAAATCATTCTATACTCATTATGAATTCTAAAGTAACTCTATTTACTTCACGCCTAACCTAATGAACGAATTTCGATAGGCAAAAAGATAGATGTCATCCTGGGATGGGATATGGAGAGCGAGCATAGGCAGAAGCCAATATTATTAAATATAAATCACCAACCCGTCTCAAGACGGATTAGCGATTTGCGAATGTTTATTAAATACCTTCAATGTTCGCGCCTTCTCTATACGAGAAGAAGTCTTTACTCTGCACATAGGTCTGAACATAGGCTGATATCAAAGTTGGATGATATATCCAAATTCGATGAGTAAGGGCCGAAAGTACGTAATTAAACTAATAACTCTGTAGGTACTGACCTTAGTCATGACATCCGCTAAATAGATACTTGTTTCCGAGTTATATGGAAGTGGGAGTTCAACTAATGGACCATTACTGGGCGATAAGAACTGAATCATACAGTTTGTGACCACAGTAACATGTTTAAAGACGTCTTAACTAATCTACGAACATGACGCTCGTTTTTCCGATATTTAATACTAACTGTGGACCTGCGGTCTCGCCTGAATAAGCGTTGGTATTGTGGGAATATCGATATTAAGTGTATGCTATGTCCTAATCGAGGTCATGTTCTATTACTGCGCGAAATTTCATCCGAATTGGTTTAGCTGTTGCAGAAAAACAGGTAAAGTAATAAATATAGGTACATATTTAATATTTATTAATTTAGATAAATATGAATATTGTGCTCAAAATGGGCCTCATACGAAGGTTCAAAGTCACACAAAGGGCGATGGAAAGAGCTATAATAGGCTCGGAGTTTCTCTGCGCAATCGAATCAGAAATGAGGAGACCCGCAGAAGAACTAAAATCACCGACATAGCTCTTCGAGTAGCTAAAATTAAGTGGCAGTGGGCGGGGCATACTGCTCGTAGAACCGATGGCCGATGGGGCAGTAAGGTTCTGGAGTGGCGCACGCGTACCGAAAGACGCAGCGTAGGGAGGCCCCCAATAAGGTGTACCGATGACCTGGTGAAGGTGGCAGAAAGCCGATGGATATGGGCAGCAAAAGACCGGTCATCGTGGAAGACTTGGGAGAGACCAATATCCAGGAGTGGACCTCTATAGATTGAAGAAGAGGAAGAAGAATATTGTGTTTACCGGGAATCGAACGCACGAAGCCAACGAGGATGCTACTGATTTAAAAACTTCAAGGTTTATAGATTCAGGAAAACAAAATCATTGGAATTTATGCGTTTTAATGATATTCCTTGTTTGTGGTGTTCACAAAGTATGAACAATATTACAAAATAATATTGTGGTAAATAGTACAAAAACACATAATATCTGAAATAACGCCATTCTTACAAAGTGGTCAAGTTTGGTTGTACCTAAATAACAATTTAAACAATTACCATTGTTTATTTCTTTCAAAAACCGGGATCATATTATTATTAGGTACCTACAATAACATTTTTTTTGTTTTTTTTGTTAACAAAGTATTGTATGAACAGTCTTTTCAGTTATCAATAGTGTCAAATCCTAACTTCAGGTGGAATAAAGCTCTCTTCAATTAAGTCTTCACGGTGAGTTTACATAAATCACTCTCGAAGACTCTCGGGCTAGAAACCATTGTGCTCTCTGTAGCTCAAGTAGCGGATGCTGGAGAAATAATAGCAAGGGTGAGGTGGGAGTGTGGCAAAAATCGTCATGCACTGGACGCCTGCGGGTGACTGAGCTTGTGACATTCTGACATGGTTTGCAATGTCAATATGGCCAGAGATCGCACAAGACAGAGAAGGAAAGGGGGAGCTTTATGGAGCAGTGAGATATAACATAGGCTAACAAATTCAAAAATCTTCGCAATGTTTTCTCCTCATCCTACCGATAGCAATCTAAATGGACTTGGCTCAGAATTCAGCTACACGGTTGACTCGTGTCCAGGTGGGTGGTCTTCAGCTGTGGAACGAAAGGAAATTTGTATACATACTTTAATTTTTTTTTAATACAAAAACCTTACAGACTAAATATTTTTATTTGTTTATTTTAGTATAACATAAACCTTACAGACTAAATGGTTTTATTTATTTATTTTAGTATTACAAAAACCTTACAGACTAAATATTTTTATTTATTTATTTTAGTATTACAAAAACCTTACAGACTAAATATTTTCTTTTGTGTTTGCGATGCTCGGTTGCGCAAGCAGTTTTGCATAATTGATTATCTATCTGCAATCGCGACACTGGCCAGAAAGCCTTTGATTTAGTAAGTTAATTAGAATATTTCAAATTCAGAATCAAGTTAATTTTGAATATCTTTTTTAAAGATTTTAAAATTTTTTAATGTAATTTTAAAAAAAGAAAAGCTGATGAAAATCTAGAAAAACAATCTATAATTATATACTCACAAATTCAATTCCATTTACTCCACAAATATATAGTAAGTATTTCAAACCTAAACCATAATTTTTACCAGTAAGACTCGAGGTCATAAATAAGTAAATGGAGACAATGTGGTTTTACACTGACGGTACACCAGTATTCATATTCAAATGCGGTATTGTACCGGTAAGACCACGGTATTTACTATGTAGGGTTTATTAAGGACTGTTTGAGTTTGGACAATGGGAAACGATATAAGTGTCCATTGAAATAATTTTCATTAAAATACGAGAGCTTCGAGTAGGTATTTGGAAAGTTAAATTTAGAAAATCCGACGTCGATTTGTTTATTAATTAAACAGCGACCAGTTTCGCATTAATAATACCTACTGATGTCTAAAAAAGTAAAAACTAAAACCCAACCACGACAAAAAACGACGCTGAAAAAGTATAAAACAAGATTTTCAGAATACTGAACCGAACAAAGTTGCTAATGTAGTTGCAAGTAAATGGACACAGTAGACTCTACCAAGATGCCTTCGTTGCAAATTGACAATAATGTCATACAATACTATTCTGAAGTATGCAATATTCTTTTATATTTATTTTCTTTTTTATTTTATTTATTATAGGTGGGATAGCGAACAAGCGCTAGTTTATAATTTATATAAAAAAGTAAGGATTTAATCCAGTTAAATTCGATAAAAAAATAGAAGTGAAGGTACAATGATTCATTACTCTTTTTGTTACTTTTTCATCTATATCTATATTAATATATAAAGCTGAAGAGTTTGTTTGTTTGTTTGAACGCGCTAATCACAGGAACTTATTGATCCGATTTGAAAAATCATTTTTGTGTTGGATAGCCCATTAATCCAGGAGTGCTTTAAGCTATATTTATAACATCACGCTACGACCAATAGGAGCAGAGTATAACAAAAAATTAAAATGTATCCTGTATGTTTTGGGGTAAATATAAAATGTTCAAAAACTAACTCCACTCGAACGAAGTCGCGGGCGGCCGCTAGTATACAAAAATTTGGCTTTTTTGACTAGTGTTTAGTTTAGTCTGTTTTATAATCTCCCTGTATATATTTTTTCTCTTTTTCTTACATATTTCATTAATAAATTTTTATTTACACTTTTTGCAAATAAATCCTTGGACTAAAATGGACACTGTAGCGGCTCTGACTTGAGCTACCCAGTGCGCAGTTCCTCATCCCTCACCCCCGCAGATACGTGTATTTGTTACTGCGTGGCGACTCGTCTTATGTTCCGATAAAGTTCGAATCGAGCAGTAAGTTCAGTTGTCTATGACTTATGAAAACAATATAATAATCGTTAAACCTTGCTGACTAAAATAGAACAAAATCCATATTTCTAGAGCCATAAAGATATCAAATTAATTTTGCACAAGTTTCATTTTATTTTGAGCCGAGGCCTCAACCCTTACAAAAATATTTGAACAGTTCTTTTATCCTTCAAGGACTTTATTAAAGCTAGCTCAATTAAGTCGCAGACGGCTTAGCGGTAAGCCTGAGGGATAGTGATGTCGAATCCCGGGATTTTTTCCGGGATTATAAGATTTTTTGAAGGGATTTCTTTCATATTGCTTTAATATCTGCTCGAGATTTGTTTTGCTTTTTTGTTATCTTTTCTTTTGGGATTTGAAATAATCTGTAAATGGTCAACACACACACATAGCCAATGGTGCCGTAAGGTTCTGGAGTGGCGACCACATATGGGCGGACTTAGCGTTAGAATCATTTTGTGAAGGCCACTGGAATTCTTTGGACGTAAGAAACGTAGAACCGGTTAAGATAGCAGTGCGTGGAAGAGACCTATGTCCAGAAACAACCAACTTTCGGCTGAAATGTTGCTGAAAAATGATGGCCAGCGCCCTAATGTTATTTCTTTTTATTTATTTTTTTTTATTATCAATCTTTATATTATTTAACATTACATACTGAAAATGAATATAAAGGCACTATAACACTACATTTGAATAGGTTTTTACTTTCTCGCCATATTACTACTTTGACTTTATATCTGTAGACCATTTGAATACTTACTGTTGAGTTCTTTGCCGGCTCTTCTCCATAGAGAACCGACCAATGCGAACCGTGCACGTAGCTTTTAACCTTACATAAGCGCCCTTTATGGTAAGTCGTTTTATGTAAAGATTCTCAATAGTAATTAGTAGGAAGTAGGATTAATCCTTTTATGAAAATTATCTATCTAGAAAAGGTTGTTAACATCTGTCTTTTAAGCGCAAACTACTCGTTCCCTAGCAACGGTTTGTTTACCTCTATTCTTTATTGAATTTGGCTTTTATATAGATTCAGTGAAGTATATTCCGTGAAGTTAGATTCAGTATAGTTCTTCTCAATGGGGCAATGTTTAAACTAGAAATTATTATCAAAGACTAGTCTTCGTACAGGATATATTATAGTGCACAAGTGTATGTGAAGACACAGGTGCTCATTTGTCTATGAGAGTGAGCGAAGAGTCCTCCATTTCTAGACAGATGAGAATAGTCGCAGGACCGATGGTGTTACATGCTGTCTGAGGAACGGTTGGTAGAAATAATAAGGTGTCTAGTGCAATGTAAATAGTAAATATAATACACTAAGTCTCTATCAAACTTACGATACCTACAGAGCAGTGGCGAAGAGTCCATACAAGCCGATTCCCACCGGGTTACAAAAGTATTTACATTCTATTTCATTAACAAAGTATTATTAATCAAATGCCTGCGCGATTTACAATAGCAATAGTAATTCTTAGCAATACCCTAAGTATCACATTTCATTTTATAGTCGTAAATTAATCTGCGCTTCAATTTTTCGTACCTACATTACATTGAAGGCAACTCGACGAATTACAGCTTATCTCGGCCAACGTTTTACTATGAGGCGAAAAGAGACAAAGCGTGTCAGACCATCTCTTTCTAATGCTCGCTAACCGTCCGGAAAACTTGAGCAAAGATAGGCTAATGCCAACCGGCTTGCAGTTCTCTCCTCTCCTCTATTAGAAAGAGACAAAGAAACCACGGCACTAGAGAAAGGAAACACGACAAAATTAAAAAGAATTAGCGTTATAATGAAATCCTTCGCAAGTCATATTCTTTTTATTTTGGCATATTTTCGTGTTCCATTTCGTTTGGTTGAAAATAAATTATTGTTAGTATGTGACATGTGTTCGTTTTTCGAGTTTTTCGTTTGTTATATTTTAATATTTATGTTATTTAAACTGTGACTGATTCTGTTTACGGTAATTTAATCGCAGATTTGGTTAAATACTGTGGATTTTGTTTGTTATTATGGCTTTAATTCATATAGAGTGCTGCTCAACAGACTACTTGCTGAATGAACTTAAAGTCTTACGTCAGCATCGTTAAATAAATTGGACACCTATGAGCTTTTTTTACAGCTCCAGAATACGTCTTTGAAAGACGCATTTTCTCAAGTTTCGACTCTTTGCAGTTTAATTCTGACCCTCCCCATTTCAGTAGCTTCAGCTGAGCGGTCATTTTCTGCTTTAAAACGCATTCACACGTATGTGCGAAACTGCCAAAAAGAGCAGAGATTGTCCGATTTGGCTATCATGTCAATTGAAAAAAATTTGCTTAATAAAATTAAAAGTAATCCGAATTTTTATAACAACATTTTAGCTCATTTCGTTAAAAAAAAACAGACGCATTGCTTACAATATAAATAAGGTTGTGATTGTGTATAATTTGCTTTATTTTTGCTTAATATTTTTGTTGGTTTTGGATCGGTGTTTGTGTGGTTCGGTTTTTAACACTTTATTATTTTTGTAATTTTTTATTTTATTTTTTCTTGACTCTTATTCCCTAGCAATAGGTACTTAACTTAGTACTTACTAACAAGCATGCATGTGTGGTATGGAGATGCACGTCGAAAAAGGCTTTTCTCAAAGCCGCTTTTATCATACTTGAAAGACACTGTTATCAAATCATCAGTCCTTTTTTGTATGGTGAAGGTGGGGCTTTTAATATTATTCTTATTTGAAGACCTCCTCCAAGATATCCTGCAGTAGGTAAGTGTTTAAGTGTTTATTTTTTTGGACCGGCTTCCCTTTATCAAAATTTCACCCTTCGCCACTGCTACAGAGTTATTAAGTTTACCGCAACTATGTAAGATGTTTGTATGTAGGAACATCAAATTTATTGCAATATATAATATTCGGTGTACTTACCTAATCCAGAGGTACGCCTGATATTATATAAGTACGTATTTACAAAATATTTATGCCATACGACAAACCCAACTTCAGTTACCTACCACCCACACGGCCTCTAGAGCTGCCACCTCTCCGGGTTTGACCCGGAGTTTACGGGTTTGCATGGTTCATGTCCGGGCTACGGGTTTAACATCGATATCTCCGGGTCCGATGGAACGGGAAGCGACAACACGTCATCACGCTCTCCGGGTTTGACCCGGAGTTTACGGGTTTGCATGGTTCATGTCCGGGCTACGGGTTTAACATCGATATCTCCGGGTCCGATGGAACGGGAAGCGACAACACGTCATCACGCTTCACGTTCTTTAATGGGAAATTTGTGGACAGACGAGCGAAACCGCTTATCAGTGGACATGGTGAAGGCTGAGTTAATTGTAAAGATTAATTACAATATGAATTGCCAAGAATTTTTAAAATTTTTGAAAAAACCTGAGCAAGAAGAAATGCTGAAACAATCCCTGCAGAATAAAAAATATAATTTTAAGTGTCAAGCTAGTTCAAGTCAGCCTAGCACTAGCTAGGTAATTTATATTAAAAAAAAAACGTTACATACCTATATTAATTTACCATTACTTTGTACTTATTTCATTAAATACTTAAATCTTTAAAAAAATGTTTTATTTTAATAAAAAAAACCACATTTCTAAAATCTCCGGGTCTACTGTTTTTGAAAGGTGGCAGCCCTATACATAGGGCGCTCGCAAGTCACGTAGCACGAAGCAGTACATCATTCAAAACAAAAACAAAACTAAACTCGAATAAAATTGAAACGTACATTTTAGTACCATAATTAACACAGACCATTCAACAAACAGGTTGCGGGAGGCGCGGGGGCAGGGGGGGGGAGTCACGGCGGGTCATTGTGTGTTGTATCCACCCTTTAATCGCGGGATTTACGATGATTTGTGTTCTAGTGATGGGACGCATTTGGGAACACTCGGTCGGTATAATCGAGATTTGCGCCGCAGCAGTTTTGGCTGCATTTTAGTTAGGATAGTTTAGAATATTTTATGATTAAGTTAGCCCTTTATCCTGGTGTCAAATATAAATCCAGTGACTATTCAGTGGCTTTACCTGTGACCTGTTTACTTTTGTCTAGTCAGAAAGTCTGACATTCAGTCAGAACAAGGGGTATCGTGTACTTATGTAGTAACTGGGTTGTAGAAGTCAGATAGGCAGTCGCGCCATGTAAAATACTGATATTCAGCTGAAACCAGTTAGATTGGAAGCTGACCTAGCAACTGGAAAAAGGCTTGACATATTATTTATAATCTATAATCTACATATATGATGTAAATATTAAAGAGTAGGTATGGTAATTAATATATTCTATGACCATGACCATTTTCTAACGACCAGTATATTTTCTAGTTCAACCGCAGTCGGCTGATGAGAGATGTTGATTAAGGTCATCGGTCCATCTTAGCGCAAGGTAAAGTAAAAGCGTACAGTGTTGTACACCCCCACTCTATTTCAAGTTTAACATATTATATCAACTATAATTCAAGTACCATTAAGTTGATTCCAGAGTAACAATCACGATTAAAAAATTATAAAAATGTATGAAATTGTAGCGTAAACTGTAGTTTATTGTGCAGGAATTAAAGTTATATTTCCATAAACTCATATTACTTTGCTTTCGCAATGTAATAAATGTGGGCGTCGTACATCACGCTTGCCGACCCGCAGTCTCCACTCCAGGACTCATCTGCTCGACCGACCTTCAGTACTTCAACAAACATGGCTCGCCCACGTCTAGATATTATTCTAGTGTTAACAATGCAGGGCAAACATTTGGCTACTACCGCAGAGTGCTTTTGAGGTGAGTTATAGGAACCTCCCTAATATTAAATATTAGATATTGTCGTTCAAAACGTTAACTTGCAAATGTACAAAATTACACTTTTTTTTAATAATCATAGAATAGAGCTACACTGCAATCCCGTCTGATGGTAAGTAATGTTGCAATCGTCAATGGTAAAACGTGCTGATTTATTAACCCTATTAATTTAAAAAACTTAGTGACTAGGAAGGAAGACGGTAGTTGAGCGAGGTGATGCAATGTCAAACCCAATAACACGACCAACGATACTGCGCCAGAGGGAGATTGATCTGAACTTGACCTTCCACGACCAAACTCCTGACACGGTGTGTCGTACCCGTCATACATCGTAACACAACTGCTCAGACCCGTCCTCCGTACGGCTTCACCAAACATCATGCCGGAACACGATAAATCGCTTGATCCACTAATCGATCACTTTGTTTGGTGGGTGATAACATCTGCCGGCAGCCGATATTATGGCCTTTGTAGGAATTTGTTTTAAAGACGGACAGTAGTCTAAATGAGAAGGTCCCATTTTTACCCTTTTGTACGGAACACGGATTAGTTCTGTTTTGGATTTATAATTTTTAAATCAATTAAATATTAGAATAATCTAAAGAAGGAAACCAACAAAAAAACAAATGAGTCAAATAACACTTGAAATCGGAGGTTTTTCTTTGGATTTGATTTTCTTTCATGTCAGGAATTATTTTTGATAGGAGACATTTTTATTAATAGGTGTTAATTATCAAATTATCACATATAGTGTAGTTGCAATAATTTAAAACAAAAAATTGTGCCACTTGATTTTTTGGCATGATCACATTCATACCCTCGATTAATGGGATGTCAAAAACACCTTTATTACTAGCGAAATAAAGGTGATGCTAAAGGCTTATATGTATATAGCTTTGGCTATCTCTTTGGGGACTACAAGAGTGATGTAATTTTTTGAACAAAAAAATACTGATACCTCCATCTTCTTCTGGGATCACACCATGCATCCATTACCAGCCCATAGTGTTCCCGCTGCCGAGACAGAGGCCTCCACTCTTGGAGAGGAACTGACCCGTAGTCCACCCCAGGGGCCCAGGGTTCGTAGATGCCCCATGTCTTAGAATTTTTGGTTTCAGAACATGCCGGTTTCCTCTCTGTGTTTTCCTTCACCGTTTTGAGAGCAGTGGTGATGAAATTATTTTTCACACAAAATAAAGCGACCCACGACCTACTTGGGCTCGAACTCATGACCTACAACTTCACAAGTCGCGGCCGTTACCACTTGACCACCGCTGCTCTACAAACCATGAATGACTTTAATGCAAACAAAACATCTCGCTTCGAAAATATAATACGTTCAAACATTACAGGCCGCAGTACTGCGAGGCTGCAGAGCCGTGGAATTAAATGTAATTAAGTAGAAATTATGAAGCCTACCATCAGATGTGGGTTTATAAGTTATGAGTGTGTATATGTGTTGTGTTTTGTTAGACCAGTGCGGGATTTTGTGCTGACCTTGTAAAATATTGTCATTGCGATATTATTCTGCTTTGAGGCACTTGTTTTGTTCCAATTTGTCTGTAAGTTTTGCATAATAATGGAAAATTATGCCAGATACAATGTAACCAGGGTCTTTCGACGTCTCATAGACGGTGACAGGGGAGGTTTGTTAATAATAATATTTGTGCAATGGGGATAAAAACTGCCCCTTGTTCAGGAAAGGTTTAAAAACATACTCGTATCATTATTTTGATAACAAGAAATATACAAAATAAAAACAACTGTTCCTTACCGTACTTCATCATCACCATCTCAGCGCCAATCCCAGTCGCATCCGAAGCCCTTTTCAGCTTTGGCGTCTGGGGTCCGCTTAACCAGTGTAACTGCTGGTTTTGGCTAAACTTCGATTTTTCCCGTGAAGCGACTGCCGTCTGACCTCCACAAACCGAAGGCGATATCGAAGCATTCCAGTTGACCAATGTTGGACTTTTGAGGGCTCCAACCACCCGTAACGACTGCTACTAGATAATTGTATAGCAACCCGGAGTAACGGCTTAACGTGATTTCCGAGGCATAACCAGACCAGTGCTAATATTCATATTCATGCATACAAATATTTACACTGCGTGGGGATCGAACCCGCGCCACCTTGCGCAGCGGCCGCATTCGCTACCGCTACGCCACGGAGGCCCTTACCGTACTAGATATATAAAATAAAATTTCTGTTTTTAGTATTTGTTGTTATATCAGCAACGAAAACACATTGTCTATGAAAACCACTGTGTAGCTATCACTGTTCTTGAGTTACACCCTGGTGACAGACACACAATGCAGTCTTAGTAATAGGACTCATATTTTACCCTTTGCATTCGGAACTCTAATAATTATTCAGATAAGAAAAAAGAGTGTGTAGTGACAACATTATAATTAAGATAATTATGTACAAGACAAGAAAATATAGTTTTTATGTTTTAGATGAAATAAAGGAATGTGGCATTCAACGCCGCCAAAACATAAGCCTTAGGAGCCCTATTAACGATCCGCTCTGATGCTCGGTATCTATGGGTATGCAGATGACAGCACACTTGTAGAGAGATACCTGCCGGGTGCTCGGGCTAGTAAGAAAGCACACCGTTCCAAAAGTGGTGAATGTTGCACTTCAGCAGGCAGTCTCCGAATGGGGCGAAGCGAATCTGGCATTCAACGCCGCCAATACACAAGCTTGTCCATTCACCGCCAAAAGGAGCCCGTTCACCTCGGCTCGTACTTTTTGGAATGTATCCTCGGAGTGCACCGAACACCTTCAGCTTTAGGGAGTTGAGATTTCTTCAAACCTAAATTTTGGGTGATTCAATCAATCCAAAGCTAAGATGGGTACTAGGAAACCTGGCGTTATTGCAAAGGTCCGGCGGTATTCAACACCGGGACAGTTTCTAATGTTATTCAAAGCGCAGGTTCGTTCGTGTGCAGTCACTGCAGTCACATTTGGGGTAGTACTGCAAAATTCCACCTGGTAAATTTAAACTCAGTGGAGAGGCGTGCGGAGAGTCAAATTGGTGACCCAGACCTGGTTAAGCTCAATCTCAGGAAACCTGCAGCACAGTCTTGCATTTTTAGGTTGCGCGGATATTATATTATTCCACCATCATAGCTTCATCATCGGGCGACCCGTTGTACGGCGAGTATTATACACCCTTATGTTGATGACACCACTACGATGCGGACGAAGCATTATGCCCAATGATATAATATTAAACAGATATGATATGCTCTAACAAATTAACCGAAATAAATGTGCTGATCGGAGCAGCAGCACACACATGCAAATTTTTTATTCTGCGTACATTTGACACGTTGGTACAGTGTGAGTGAGATGGGGCGCAATCTAAAGCATAGAGAAGAAAAAGATGGCTAGTGTTTGTCGTTTGCGCTTAAATGGAAACAGCGCACCATTTATGACAAGTTTTCCAAAGAATAACAAAAATGCAGATAGGAAATATAACAGAGTTACCGGTAACTAGTAATTTCGTAGGTGGTAGTGTAGTAGGTGCTCAATAGGTGCATATATATTTTTTTTATGAACAGTTTTATACTTCAATCAAGTATTACAAAACTTTAATGTTTGTCATTGAAGTTTTGTAATACTTGATTAAAGTGTAGTTATTATTTTGTGACTGTTATTAAAGGAAACCTAATGCAATAAAATAAACAATTATAAACCATAGTAATTAGTGAAATCAATTCGGTTTAATCTATATTTACTATATTTCAAATCCTATTATAATTTTTCAAATGTAAATCATTATGCAAACATTCTGTGTATATTTCTATATGATAAGCTAATTGGTGTGAGCGCAGGAAATATTTATTTATATTATTGTATACTTCGTGTTCATTTAATATCGACTCACACTTTCCCATTTAATAATTTCATGTCATTTGACTCTGTTACTTAGCAACGCAAAATAAACACGTAATTTTATCAATGTTTTACTTAACTGTTCCAATAAGATGTTCATAAATTGTAACTAAAGACACTGGCGCAAAAATAAAGTGAAACAGAACTATAATTGTAGGTATAAAAGGCACCATAAAGATTATCGCTTCTGCGCAACTAATCTATGTCATAGGTGTGCGTCTTTATCACACTCGCAAGAAATCCAATTAGCTCTCTCTTTTTTTACTTACTATGGCAACCTAAGCATCATTTGTAAGAATGTTTGACAAAATAATTGAAACTATATTATTTATCTAAATATTTTGGAATAATAATTTATAATAATTTGTGCATTTACGCATTGCACAAAAGGGTATTTTGAAAAGCGGAAAAGGTTTTTTTAGCCACCAGCACACACGCGCGTACGGAACGAGATTATCGAGAGTGAATAAAGCGAGATATTGGACTTACCTTCTTTTGTACGCTTCATTTTCAGTGCTAGTGACTTATCTACCTTAATTTAATATTATATCAATGATTTCGCCTCATCTTTTATATCACGTACATCGAAGGACTGGAACAATTTGCACGCGGCGGTCTTCAAATCCGATTACAAATTCTAAGTCTTCAAGGCAAAAGTGAATAAGCTCTTTATAAACTAGTGCGCTTTACCACCAATAGTTACAAAACTGCTTACCATCAGGCGGAATCGCAGTCAAACACTAGTTTATAACGTTAAAAAGACAGAGTATTATTTTCCTATCAAGTATTGCATTAACAAAGGTTTTGGTACACCTTGCCGCGAACCAACAAAGCTGGTCCAAGTCCTAAGGCCTTCCTTACTTGATTTTCCTTATTATCGTACACCTAGATCCAATCACCTACTTTGTGGTATTTAAGTAATACATACAATTTTTCTTACTCACTGATTCATTCATGCACAAGGAGCGCCTCGTAGGAATGTTGTAGACATGCCCATTATACGTTAAACAATAGTCCTTTCCTTCACAAAGCACTAGAAGATTTTTCCATCAGGAATGTTTCAACACGAGCCCGGAGTCTGGATTTGTGCGCGTGTAGCCGTATCTAAAAACGCCACATACAAAAACAACTCGTCACACTGACGCCACACGGATTCTACATCTCGCAAGCAGAGTTTACCGTGCAACTAGTATACAATTTCCCTACATCAACCGTCGGGCAGGTGCACTCCAGACATACCTACTCCCGTCTAGTCTGAGGATTCTGCCTTTTCGATGGAGGATGAGTGAAGTTTACACCCTGTTTTTCATGCCTCTAAAGGCGTTTGATAGCAAGATGTTGAAGGTGGCGCGAAATTTTCTTAAAAATAGGCGTATTCGGACGTCGAACTTACGAACGGCTGAATTTGGCTTCAATGGTCCTATTCTGAGTACCATTAGTGACAGATATGTGAGCAGAACCCAGTACTGCATAAATATATGAGCTGTGACAGAAAATGAAATAAAGTAAATAAAACCTCATCATCATCATTAACCTTTTTATCCCACTGCTGGGCACAGGCCTCCTCTTATAATAGAGAAGGATCCTTATCTATAAAAGGAGCGTAATCTCCACTTTGGCGATTTCAGACTTAAAGTCCAGGTTTCCTCAAAATGTTTTCCTTCACCTTGAAATTAGACATAACACCTCGTTCGTTTACCTAAACAAAAAAATAAAGGTAGAGGTACCCATATAGTTTTCATTGTATTTGTTTTCAATGACGTGGCCAGCTGATATACGGCATAATATTTATAACTTTGTCTTATAATGTTAATTGCTTTGCATACCTAGTAGGTATTGTATACAATCAAGTATTTTCTAACTGAACCACTGAACCGCAAACTGTTACTGCCGGGGAGTTTGTTACGCCAACCTCAATTAGTTGCTTCGATCTCAATTCTGCCCACACATAATTTTTTTATATACCTTGAAGATACTAATCTCTAGACGTGTACCTACATACTTAAATAAATGACAGTATGACGAAAGGACGGAAAACTGTCAATAAAATACGTACATACCGACTTACCGAAGACCACAGTAGGTTCTTATTACTTTGTAAACACATTGGTCATCACATTTAAAATGAATATCAATGCATTATTTCACATATACCAATAAGAGCCTCGGTGGTAGGCATAACATCGGCTGCCGGCAGAAGTTACCACCCACCTGACAAAGTGTTGCCGCCAAGCGATTCTTCGTGTTCCGGCATGATGTCTGGTGAAGCCGTACGGAGGACGGGTCTGAGCCGTTGTGTTGTGATGTGTGCCGGGTACGATGCGCCAAATGTTGTTGTGTCGGGAGTTTGGTCGTGGAGAGTCTCCAGATCAATCTCCCTCTGGCGTAGCATCATTTGGTCGTGTTGGTCTTGGGTTTAACATTGCATCACCTCGCTCAACTGCCGTCATCCTTCCTATTCCTAAGTTTTTTATGTGAATAGGCTTAATAAACTAGTGCGTTTTACCATCAATGACTGCCTCACTGCTTACCATCGGGCGGGATTGCAGTCAAGCACTAGTTTAAAATTATTAAAAAATAAAAAAAAAAAGAGGCACTTTTGCATTGTCAAAGGGTCGGTCAGTCAGTAAGATGAAGCTAGTCGTTCATTCCTAAGCTTTCGATGGAGAAGAACGTTTAAGAACGTTTTCTCGGTCGGTTTCAGAAGGTACCACCCATTAGACGAAGTCTTGCCGCCAAGCGATTCGTCATGTTCCGGCATGATATCTGGTGACGCCGTACGGAGGACGGGTCTGAGCAGTTGTGTTGCGATGTATGAAGGTATGATGCGTCAAAAGTTGTTGTTTCGGGAGTTAATAATAATAATAATAATCGTTTATTTGGAACAGTTTAGTCGTGGCGGGTCTCCACATCAATCTCCCTCTGGCGCAGCATAGTTGGTCGTGTTGTTGGGTTTAACATCGCATCACCTCGCTCAACTGCCGAGTTCCTTTCTATTCATTCAGTTTTTTTTGAGTGAATAGGCCCTTAACAAATTAGCGTGCTTTACCATCAACGATTGCATCACCGCTTACCATCAAGTGGGATTACTGTCAAGCACTAGTTTATAACCATTAAAAAAAGAATCTCCACTTTTAAAATAAGGACCGAGACAAAAACAAAATTCTTTGTTTTGTTTTTTTTTTTTTTTGTTTTTTTTTAACTCAGCGCATCCAGATCTATATGATTATCTATAGTGGTGAGGGTTTTGAGCAACTTCGGGCACATACATACAGACAGACATACAAACATACGCACTTTATAGGGATGGATATTGATTAGGTACATAATTCTTGTTGAATTTATCCACATGAGAACGATGCTCAAAGAAATGCACGTTAAAAATGTCCCTTGGAGAAAACCATAAAAATAATTCAGAAATGAAAACAAGCCGTGGCAGCTAAAAAATGACCAGTCTCTACTGACGGCGCCTGTTCACGAACATAACGTATGGATCAGCACCATTTAGCTCAACCATTTTGAAGGGAATTTAATGATACAACAAATGTGCCACCACCACCTAAACATTAGAGTAAGCATGACATACTCGCAACCGCCAGAGCACAAGTCAATGAAAGACATACACAGTAAATAGAAACTTTACAGCAACTACATTGTGGTCACACGTGTGTAACGCAATTATACAATACTAAGAAATTGAATCTAAGTAATGCAAATCTAGTATTTTTCAATGGTGAGTGCAGTTCCATCAATGTTTCAATGGTGAGTGCAGTTCCATCAATGTTTCAATGGTGAGTGCAGTTCCATCAATGTTTCAATGGTGAGTGCAGTTCCAACAATGTTTCAATGGTGAGTGCAGTTCCATCAATGTTTCAATGGTGAGTGCAGTTCCAACAATGTTTCAATGGTGAGTGCAGTTCCATCAATGTTTCAATGGTGAGTGCTGTTCCATCAATGTATCAATGGTGAGTGCAGTTCCATCAATGTTTCAATGGTGAGTGCAGTTCCATCAATGTTTCAATGGTGAGTGCAGTTCCATCAATGTTTCAATGGTGAGTGCAGTTCCATCAATGTTTCAATGGTGAGTGCAGTTCCATTAATGTTTCAATGGTGAGTGCAGTTCCATCAATGTTTCAATGGTGAGTGCAGTTCCAACAATGTTTCAATGGTGAGTGCAGTTCCATCAATGTTTCAATGGTGAGTGCAGTTCCATCAATGTTTCAATGGTGAGTGCAGTTCCATCAATGTTTCAATGGTGAGTGCAGTTCCATCAATGTTTCAATGGTGAGTGCAGTTCCAACAATGTTTCAATGGTGAGTGCAGTTCCATCAATGTTTCAATGGTGAGTGCTGTTCCATCAATGTATCAATGGTGAGTGCAGTTCCATCAATGTTTCAATGGTGAGTGCAGTTCCATCAATGTTTCAATGGTGAGTGCAGTTCCATCAATGTTTCAATGGTGAGTGCAGTTCCAACAATGTTTCCGAGTGCTAATTAGTTTATCCGCCCTGTGGAGCACGACCAGTGTTGATCCAAGCATTTTTGTCAGCGATATAATTCCCTAACTTTTACTGTGCGCAGCTACGTAGTCCGCGTTTAATACGGGATTTAAATTTTGCTTCTTTTGTTTAAAGTTTTTGGGCGGAAAATTTATCTTAACATTTTAAACAGCTCCCCATGAAGGATGAATCTACTTTAGATCAGGACGCTAGGTACCTTAGAATCATATGTGCCACTTGCCTGCAATCTCCACCAATTGTCCAGGCTACGAGCTTCAGGGAGTTGAAGGTTAGGGGTCCAAGTAAAATAATATCCAACCAAAAACATTCTGTAAAAAAATGCCAAGCCTCGCTGGAGCTGCTGGTTTATCTCTAAAAAGTAATGAAATCTAGACAAAGCCGTGCCAAGTTGAAGGTTCCTTATTGCGATTTCTTCAATATTATTATAGTTAATATTGTGTGACTTGGCCGTTGAACATTATACCTTAGTGCGATTTTGTTAACACGTAATGTTATATCTGTTATAACTACCTATGTTTGTTATGTGAGAATAATAGCCCACACTGGTATTTGTAATTGGACTTAATACATTGTGCAACACATGTATTAATCATTGACAATGATGACTTCTGTTCGTTTTGGAGCGTCAAATCGACCACCTATCTAATATAAAATAGACGTACAGACGGATTTCTATGAATGATTAGTCCGTCTGTACTGGACATGACTTTTTTGCTGTTCGTTTCCGGCTCGTCTATAAATAAGTATTTTTGAAATGCGCAACTTTATCAAGCCCTGGTTATTGAATCAACGTTTTCCAAGTGGCAATTTGCCATGGTCAATGGGTAGCGGTTCTGGCGACAGATTGGTGCAATGGTGTCATGGAGCACCTGAATTTGTAGCCTTGTATACCCTTCAACGGCCAAGTCACACAATATTAACTATAATAATATTGAAGAAATCGCAATAAGGAACCTTCAACTTGGCACGGCTTTGTCTAGATTTCATTACTTTTTAGAGATAAACCAGCAGCTCCAGCGAGGCTTGGCATTTTTTTACAGAATGTTTTTGGTTGGATTTCACTTCTTTTTGTAGAAGCGTATTATATTGATTTTATTATTTAACACAGTTTTTTGTTTCTTTTAAGAAGTAGTTATTACAAATCTTCCTTTTCTTTTTTCCGGTTCTGATTCTTGTACAGTAGCAATAGTTTTATGTATTGCCCATTCGCGTGGCGCGCGTGGTTATATTCAGTGATCGCTGAAGCTTGAGTTTTTATACTCTTGAAGTCAACATTTATGTTTACTTCTTCAATCAATATGAGGTGCGCCAATGAAAATTGTTTACTCGTGAAAGCGCCATATAAGCTTGGCCACGAGAGAATATGGAGGTGCCAATGTCCATTTTTTAGAGTTAGAATTTGGCTCTTGTGAAATGCTAGGTCATACGCCACACAGATTGGGAATTGTTGTCTGTACAAGCATGCCCGGGGTATGATCTCAAATTATAACTTACATAATAAGTAATAATTCGTGAATCAAATTATAAGCAAATTTTACTAACAATTGTTTAGGCTTTGTTTGGTCTTCCGGGTCCCACCACACTTTTTGTACTAGCCTATCGAACCATTAACAAAACCAAACATCAATGTTTCTCTTAAGCATTACTTGAGCTCCCTGTTCAATGATTATAGTTTCTTCCAGTCCAGCAGTCATCGTCGCATCATCCTCATATTTTTGTTAACAAGCCCGGGCTTTTGTTATCATACATTTTGAACAATCCAAGGAATTTTTAGCAATTAACTTTATCTCGGATTGCGGAACTGCTTTGAATATAGTATTATGCATACACATATTTCTCGACGGTAGTAAACAAACAGTACCTTCTGGTACGTCCCTCAAACATTGTGTTACATATTTCCATTAAACATTCCTTCATTAGAATGCGAGAGCAGAGGTATCAATCGGTTAGGCAGTATAGATCTGTCTGATTGAGTTGTCAATCCTACTTTGGTTCTTTTTGACATCTCAACAAACGTAGAATCATCCAGCGATCTAATATACAACGTAAGATCATTGTTTAAAAAAAATCAGTAAAAAAGATTGGAATTTTATTTATTTTAATAATTATAAACTAGTGCTTAACTGCAATCCCGCCTGATGGCAAGCAGTGATGCAATCGTCGATGGTAAAGCGCGCTAGTTTATTAAGAGCCTATTCACTCTAGCCTTGAAGACACTCAAATTGTAGTCCGACGGAAACTAAACTACTTAAAAATACTGAGTGAATAGGAAGGACGACGGCAGTTGAGCGAGGTGGTGTAATGTTAAACCCAACAACACGACCAACGATGCTGCGCCAAAGGGAGATTGATCTAGAGATCTTTCACGACCAAAATCCCGAAACAACAACATTTCACGCATCGTACCCGGCATAAATCGCATCACAACTGTTCAAACCCGTCCTCCGTACGGCTTCAGCAGTCATTATGCCGGAACACGATGAATCGCTTGGCGGCAAGACTTTGTCTGGTGGGTGGTAACTTCTGCCGGCGGCGGATGGCAAGGCCTACCACCTTTCGAAGAGGATTTAATTAGTTTTTTAAACGGCGACTTTTCTCTGACGACACGCTAATTACGTAACACACTATTGATATTAACTGGAGTCATTTTGAAGTATATTGCTAATCCATTGCTCCATATCCATCCATACTAATATTATAAATGCGAAAGTAACTCTGTCTGTCTGTCTGTCTATCTGTCTGTCTGTCTGTCTGTCTGTCTGTCTGTCTGTTACGCTTTCCCGCTTAAACCTCTCAATCGATTTTGATGAAATTTGGCACAGACAATCTTTAGACCCTGAGAAAGAACATAGGCTACCTTTTATCCCGGAAAAATTTGATGTTCCCGAGGGAAATCTAAAAAGCGCGATATAACCGAACTCCACGCGGGCGAAGCCGCGGGCGGAAAGCTAGTGTTTAATAAATGAGTGCTCAAAAACGTTAATAACGCAATGAATGTTGTTGATCTGTCAAAATGAACCCATTGCTACTGATGGCGTTTTACGTAATTACACTACTGGTTTGAGTTGCAAAAGATCCCCAAGCACTAAAATATGATTTTTTCCACACCAACCATCTTCTAGATCAGAAGAATCAAACACTTTGCATAAACGAAGATGTATGTAGGTTAATTAGATATCATAGACAATTCACCTATCCATACTAATATTATAAATGCGAAAGTAACTCTGTCTGTCTGTCTGTATGTCTGTTACGCTTTCCCGCTTAAACCTCTCAACCGATTTTGATGAAATTTGGCACAGACAATCTTTAGACCCTGAGAAAGAACATAGGCTACCTTTTATCCCTGAATAATTTGATGTTCCCGAGGGAAATCTAAAAAGCGCGATATAACCGAACTCCACGCGGGCGAAGCCGCGGGCGGAAAGCTAGTAATAAATAGTTCGATAGTTTTAAGTATGTCCTTAAGCGGGTATCACCGCCACTCGTAAGTCCAATGCACTATAAGTTGAAGCTTTCTAAATACATATGATTGTGGTACTCTAACTTGCGCTTGACCGCAGTCCCGTCTGATGGTAAGTAGAGCAGTGATGCGATCGTTGATGGTAAAGCGCGCTAGTTTATTAAGAGCCTATTCACTTTAGCCTTGAAGACACTCAAATTGTAGTGTGACGGAAACACCGCCGCAGGCAAATTATAAAAATTATATAAATACTAAATATTACTAAATTTAGCTCAAGATTTACAAAGCAAATCAATATCTACCCTTTAACGAAAACTCAATGTAAGGAAAAGGTTACAAAATACTTACAAAAACATAATTACGAAGAGACTGAGTTAATACTACATGTACCACATACACACATCCTCTTACATTCATACACACAATCATATCACACAAATAGAGGACACACGTACTGTTCAGTGCTACTTCTTAATTTAATGTAATTTTACGATAATTTATTATTTCTGGTAAATTATAAAAATGTTAATTTTATTTGGTATGATGTTATTTTATTTTATTTCATTAAATTTAATTGATTTATTCTATTTTTGAACATGTAAATTTACAATTACAAAGTGTTGACTGTACTCAATGGCTACCTACATATATCTAGTGTTTATCAACCCGCACTGTGCCTGCCTGGGCCGCAGTGGGCCGTGATCTACACAGGTAGATTACGGCCCACTCTATCTCATCGAGAGGAGGCATGTGTCCTAGGAGTGGGAATATTTTAGGCTGATTATGTATTCCTGGTTTCTGTCTCAGTATGTCAAAAATGCATACAATTTCTCTATATTTATGAAAAAAAAGAAAAGTGAGTTTGTTTTTCCGCTTTTACGCCGTAACTACTGAACCGATTTCTTTGAAATTTTGTAGACACAAAGATATAAGTCCGGATTAAATAATAGGGTAGTTTTTATACCAGAAAATCGATATTCCCAATGAAAATCTAAAAAGCGATATAACCTCATTCCACGCGGGCGAAGCCGCGGGGGAAAAGCTAGGGGATTATATTTTGACCAAATTTTGAGTGAAATTTATTTTAGGGTAATTTGTTCATTTCATTTGTGTAATGTTTATGTTCGAGGTGAAAAGTTAGTAGTAGTTAGTAATCGTTCGACTATTTCTTCGTGTAAACTAAAAAATATAAAAGCCAGTCTAGTCTTATCCACAGTTTTTATCAAAGCAGAAGGGGAGGCATTTCCAGCAGTGGGGCGCTCTAAGCTAGATTAAATTAGAAGATATATGTGTCCCACTACGCTGGATTTTTGCAATGACAATTATTTTTTTTATGTAGCAATAGTAGATTTGATTATAGATTACTGAACGACGAACATTTCTTTCTTCTGATCTAATTCAAAGGTCACTGCAGACCATAATTTTAGCCCATATAGGTGCAAAGTTCTCATCAATATAAATGAATTAATTCCAAACAAAAAGTAGCTACTGTAAACCGTTGGGAATCCCCTAACTGCCCTTCGTCTTCGTCATAAGATCTCATATGACAATCCCAATTTATCTAGGTATAAAGCTCTTATCAATACAAATTAATCAGGCACAAACACAAGGTAGCTGCTGTGAATCAATGAGGAGTTCTTTCGTTTGTCTCTCGACTCCATCATCACATCTATTTCAGACCTTCATTATAACCCATATGGGTGCAAAGTCCTCATGAATATAAATGATATAAGTCCAAACACAAAGTAGCTACTGTAAACCGTTGAGGAGTACGTGGGACTGACCTTTGTCTTCATCATCAGAGCCTTTATGACAGTCACAAGCCATCGAGGTGTAAAGTTCTCATCAATACAAATTATTAAACATAAACACAAGGTAGCTGCTGTGAATTGTTGAGGAGTTCTCACGACTGTCTCCCAGCTTCATCATCAGATCTACTCCGTACCTTTATTAAATTGTAGTGTTTTCTAATACTTATTGAAAATACTTAGAAATGCACTAGTCACCCCTACGATTTTTGAAAGTTACCCTTGATTTCTCTGGTCTTCCATCATCAGATCCTGACCTGGTAACTATTGGACCACCTGGAAAGTATACCCTTTCAAACAAAAATAAATTTGAAAATTGATCCAGGCGTCTTAGGGTAATCGGTGAACATACCTAATTAAAAAAAAAAAAGATTACGACGAATTGAGAACCCGCTCCTTTTTTTGAAGTCAGTTGATGAAGCGGCCCACCAAGTTGAATATTTTATTGACGGTGATACGTCAATCTCTACTAGTTTGGTTGGGCTCTTCTGCTTTCTAATCAAGGTCACCAGGTACTTCATATCTTCGATTATTCTAGTTTTTATATTTTTCCCTTTATGTGACCATTAAACCCTGGCTCTGTACCAAATTTCAGCTCTCTGAGTTTATGGGAAGTACTACTTCTATTTTGATGATCATGAGTGAGTGAGTGTCGAAAACACGGATATTTACTTTCGCTTAACTTCAGAACTGGATGAGCTACAGACTTGAAATTTTAGATTTGAGGTGTGTAAATACAGCTTACTGGACAACCAAAATTTCAGCGTTCTGGTACAATCCAGAGGCTCTTAATTAGGGGCCTGAAAATGCAGCGAAATGGTTCGGGTAAAGATGGTACGGCAGTGTTTGCTTCGCGCTCGACTTGGCGAGGGCACTGCCGTGCCCTCAGATCTAGTATTCAACTTATTGGTTCAAATAAGTTTAGAAAACTCCTCATGAGGACAGACGGATTAGATATCATATTTTTGCATCAAAACACGATTTCACTGAAACACATATCAGTATCAATTTGAAAGTACGAAATAAAAAGGTTACTTTTAATTAAGTGATAAATTTAATTTTAATCTTTAAGTTATTAAGAGAAATATTACAAAGATTAAATTCTCCCTAAATTCTCTATTATAAATGTTAGTGGAACGATATAGAAGTGAGTTACGAGTGTATGTTTTATTTATTCGAGGAGGAATAAAAAAGTGGTTTTGTACGTGAGGGCCGCACGGGTATGCGAGCGTGTGCTAGTTTATCAAATAATGATGGGGAATTGCTCAACCAGTTTAAAATGTTGAACGACTGAATAATGTAGAATGTATTACGTCTGTTACGAACACAACACTTTATACCTACGCAATGCGTCTACGTATCATCATCAACCTTTTTTATCGTCCCACTGCTGGACACAGGTCTCCTCTCATACAGAGAAGGATTGAGCGTAATCACCACGCTTGCTCAATGCGGGTTGGCGATTTCAGATTTAAAGTCCAGATTTCCTCAAGATGTTTAGGAGCTTCAGTCATTGGTGTCCAAGATATACTTAGAAAGTACATATAACTTTAGAAAACTTACATTGGTACTTGCCTGACCTGGAATCGAACCCGCACCCTCATACTTGAGAGGCTGGTGTCTTAACCACTAGGCCACCACGACTTTTTGCATCTACGTATGCAACGTCATAAATATTATCGCGATAATTTCATGAATCAAATATGATAATTTGATACTAATTTTGAAAACTTTTTTCTATTCTATTTAATTATATGAAAAAAGTGTGTATTTCTTCCTTATCTGTGTGTGTCTGTATTTGACAAATACATAACAAGAATAAAAACTCCAAAATCGTTCGCACGTGTTCTTGGCAAAATTGTGGCGTCTCTCAAACAAAGGCCAGGTCGTACCCTCACCAAATGACCTCGAGCATTTGCTCCCTCTTCACCGCGCCCCACCTCTACAATACTTCGTAAAATATTACTAGCGCCGTCTGGCAGACGAAGTACTTACAAATACGAGTTAAATTCATAGACCACAGAAGTAACAGACATGGCACTTTTGTTTATTGGTGCACCCAAATACTTTTGGTTATTATAGACTGAAACAAATGTTGACGATACTTCATAATAAAACATTTTGCGTATTTTATTTTTTAACCGACTTCCCAAAAGTGTGGTTCTCAATTCGATTTATGTGTGCTCGCTGATAACTTTATCGTTAATGAACCGATTTTGACCATTCTTTTTTTATATGAAAGAGTATGCTGCCTATGTATCTCATTGTTACCACTTCAGTGCCGATAATGGAAATTCTAAGAAATTTAGGCCAATTATCGAAAATTGTAGGCATGCTTCGGGTGAAAACTTGATACTCGTATTTATATCGGATGATACTATAAAACCGTGAAGATTTGGGCCTGACCTGATGATGGAGATGACAGAGAATCAAGGGAATCCACATCGGAAGCAACTGTTATGTGTTTGGGCTTACTTAATTTATATTGATTAGAGCTTTACAACTAAATATGTTATGACTGTAACTTCAGGGTTGGAAGTTAGTTTTGTAGATTGAAAGTTAGCTAAGTCAGATGGTCAAAGGGATAAAAAAATAATATATTATAGGTTAATTTGTCATTATTTATTATTTTAAGGGAAAACGTAATTAGGGTCAAATAAATTTCTGCAGACAGGAAATCTACATAAAAAAAAGATTTGATGTTTTTTTTTTTTTTTTGGGCTCAGGCAAGACTGATATTATATTATTATTCTCGTTTAATAAAACAGATACGTAAATTTTAAAAAACAAAACTATCGTATAAAAAAAATGCCGGCCAAGTGCGACTCGGACTCGCACACCGAGGGTTCCGCCGTACAAATGTAGCGGTCTCCAAAGCCTGGAGCACAGGCGTAGAGTAGCCAGCCTTTTGGTCTTCTATAGGATGCATTCTGGTGAGTGTGCAAGGGAATTACATGATTTAATTCCACCATCGGACGACCCGTCGTACGGCGAGTTTCCACCCTTACGTTGTTGACACCACTGCGATCCGGACGAAGTGTTTCGCTTCCTCTTTTATACCGCCTACATCGAGGGACTAGAACAATTTGCCAGCGATGGTGTTTCCGTCACATTACAATTTGAGTGTCTTCAAGGCTAGAGTGAATAGGCTCTTAATAAACTAGCGCGCTTTACCATCAACGATCGCATCACTGCTTACCATCAGGCGGGATTGCGGTCAAGCGCTAGTTTATAACTTATAAAAAGCGGTTTATTGATAAACAAAGTAGAAGTAAACAAAATCAACGAGAAATTGTCGCAAATTTTACTAATTTCGGTACACGTGCGAACAGCATCTAAGCGCTCGTGCGTATGGCGCACGGCTGCCGCTCGCTGTGCCGCGATACCCCTTCCCTTGACCAACCGCCTGCCTTCGCGCCAGCGGGCGGCTAGTTCTTGCGCGTTCTTTCGTTACTACTTACTCCCCCCGTCCCGCTTCGCCAGTAGGAAGCAAGCTGTCTGATAATCATTGACAACAATAGGAAATTACAATTAATGTCTTTGAATATATTTATAAGTACTAAGTATAATGCAGCAGTTAGGACACATTTAGGTTATATACAGAACTACATTCACCAAAATATTTAGATTGAATGACGATTGTGTTGCTCTTTCTTTTGGTTTAACTAGTTATTGTGCCTAAAAATTTTAAAAGGTTTCGGGTTTTTTCTGTTAGGTTACCTTAAGCTATTGTTTCATACCAAAATTCAATATTCAATGTCAGCGGGAAGTAGTCTATGTTTTGATTCCGTTGCGAGTAGTGGCGAATTTCAAAATGTGCGGTATAATTATAGGTAGGTACCTCAGAATTTTGAATTTTTGCGTTGATTTAGAATTTTTCACATTTTAGAGGTAATTAGATTTAAGAAGTGTTTGATATGAATTTCAACTTTAATATCTCTACGCGTTCATGTGAAAAAGGGTAGGTAGTAATTTTATAATTATTAAAAAAATATTTTATGTCATGTAAGCAAAAAATGTGTATGGGTGGATTAAGTTGTGAAAGAGGTTCATGCTTGGACGCGGCTTGCTTTTCGGAGATGGGTCTTGCACGGAAATGAAAACTTTGAGACAAACATTTAAATCAAAGTTGAAGTGGTGTCAGGACAATGAAACCCAGATTAAAATGGACATCATTGCAACCCTTCACGAAGATATAAATTCAGTTCTTTTTGGAAGCAAACCAATTCTTTGAATCCCAGACCGAGTCAACCATCAAACGTTGGTGACTTGTAACAGAACAGTGATATAGCCGGCATGTTCATGAACCACTTTAGAGTTGTTCCGCATTTCGTAAGTACGTCGATGCGAGGCACTCAAGTCCCGTGTGAGGGCGATTCTCATTTAAGGTTCAGCGTGAAAGACGTAAAAGACGCGTTGAAAAGTATGAAGCGAGGTAGGTCGCCTGGGCACGATGGTTTGAGTGTTGAGCATTTAAGGTCCGCTGGTGTACATTTGCCTAGGCTACTCGCTATGTTCTTCAATTTTTGTATGGGTCACTCTTATCTGCCTGACGATCTAGTACGAACTGTTGTGATTCCTAATGTTAAAAAGAAGACCGGTAATTTGATAATGGGCTAGAATGTGGGGTAACGCAGGGGGGGTTGACCTCGCCCAGCCTTTTTAACTTGTACATAGATCGGCTGGTTGGTGAGCTGAGTAGCACTCTGGTTGAATGTTCTGTTGATGGCAAAATGATTAACAACATAAGCTATGCTGATGACATGGTGCTGCTCAGCCCATCAATCTGTGGACTAAGGAAGTTGGTGGCTGTGTGTGAAAGGTATGCGGGGGCCCATGGCTTGAGGTATAATGCCACTAAAAGTGATATTATGGTATTTAAAGTTCGTAATAATACACCCACGAATATACCGCCAGTGATGTTACAAGGAACACCATTAAAAGTGGTCTCTCAATTTAAATACCTCGGTCATGTGGTGACGGATTCTCTCACAGATGACCAGGATATAGATAGGGAGCACTGAGCAGGTAAAACTGACGCTCTTTAGAGCTTACTGCCAGTCGTTTTACTCGTGCAGCTTGTGGGTTAGGTATACGCAAAAGGCTTACAACGCTCTGCGCATCCAGTATAACAATGGGCTGACGATGTTGTTGGGGCTGCCTCGGTTTTGCAGTGCATCAGGCATGTTCGCGGAAGCGCGAATTGATGACTTTTATGCTATCATTCGCAAACGGTGTGCTTCGATGTTGCGGCGATTTCGGGGCAGCCCGAACAGTATCCTAGCTACACTGGCGGACAAGGTCGACGGACCTTTTATTAGGCTCTGGGCGGACAGACATGTGCGTGCACATATTCATGTCGCCAACTGATCCTCTTTTATTCTGTTTCTGTTTCACTAACATAGGATAAGTTTTTTACTAACAACATATGGGCCCTGCCTGAAATAAAATGTTTGAATTTGAAAAACAATATTTTAATATTTTATGTAACTTCAAATTTATCATTGTCGCAATTTTTCCTTTATCTGTCTGTTATAACGTTGCTTCGTGCCGAATTTCAAGATTCTGAGTTGACGGGAAGTACCTTGTAGGTTTTGATTTCCTAGCGTATGACGGAAATTCGTCTAAGGTGTCGGTATAAACTGCTGTATCTTTTGATCGCGTTAACTTAGAAGTTTGATTTTTCACTGCTTAAAGGGACAATAGACCTAGGTATTTGGTATAAATTTCAATTTGATACCTTTATTCGTTCGTGAGAAATAAGGTAGTAAGTTTCATTTTATTAAAATATTTTCATTATATTATATAACTAAAAAATGTTATTTTCGCATTTTTTTCTATATTTGCATTATATGACAATGCTTCATGCCAAATTTCCAGATTCTGAGTTTACGGGAAGTATCCTGTAGGTTTTGATTCCCTAGCGGTGACGGAAATTCGTCTAAGGTGTCGGTATAAACTGCTGTATCTTTTGATCGCGTTAACTTAGAAGTTTGATTTTTCACTGCTTAAAGGGACAATAGACCTAGGTATTTGGTATAAATTTCAATTTGATACCTTTATTCGTTCGTGAGAAATAAGGTAGTAAGTTTCATTTTATTAAAATATTTTCATTATATTATACAATATGTAAAGAAAACCCTGTCCGATCCGTGAAGGTATTGTTAGGTATCGTTAACTGATTCTAATAATGCCTATAAAGCCGGACTAAACTAAAAAAAAAAATGCCCAAAAAAAAATAAATGTTATTTCGAGGCGAGGTAACTTAATGCATGTGCGGCAGGCAACCCGATAGGCATACATGCGCGGGTGAAGGGGGGCGGGGCATGCGGCACGTGGTCGCATCGCTATTCGCTCCGTCACAAATGGTGTTGTCAGTTTTTTAAAAATTACCAAATTTCGGGGAAATTGGAATTAATTCCCGAGAAAAAAAGATTATTTCAAAATTTATTATTATTGTTACTATGATGATTATGTAAAATTTTATATTTTATTTGGTCAAGTGTTTACCTAACCTTTATTAGCCTTATGGTTCGGACAGGGTTTTCTTTACATATTGTATAACTAAAAAAATGTTATTTTCGCAATTTTTCCTATATTTGCATTATATGACAATGCTTCATGCCAAATTTCAAGATTCTGAGTTTACGGGAAGTATCCTGTAGGTTTTGATTCCTTTGCGAGTGTCGAAAATTTGTTGAAAATATCGACAAAATCGGCTGTATCTTTTGATTGGCTTGGCTTAGAAGTTTGATATTTTCACAGCTTAAAGGGACAATAGACCTGAGTATTTCATGTGAATTTCAGCTTGATACGTCCACGCGTTCTTGAGATAAAGGGTCTTGACAGACAGACAGACAGACAGACGGACAACAAAGTGATCCTATAAGGGTTCCGTTTTTTCCTTTTGAGGTACGGAACCCTAAAAACAAATACATATACTATAATATTGTTTACACAAACCTTCCTTTTGCAGAAAAATAATATGCATCTGACTAATACAATATCCGGTTAGACTGGACGCTGACGGCAGCATATTTGGAAAAGGCCTGCAAGCAAACGACGTATTTCGTTTGCTTTAATTCCTATAAGACCACAATGAAAGTATGAGCATTTCTAGAAATAACGCAATGAAATAACACAACTTAATTATTCAGCAACGTTTTCACTTTCAGGTCCACCGTGTGCTCCACCGTGTCCTCAAAGCAAAAATGGTGGTCTGCCCGGCTTGGGTAGGCTGTAAGAGCCTCTTCAGTCCATACGGCTCGTGGCTGAGTACTTCTTTTGTGCGGCATCTCTATAAAAAAGAAAAAATATATTCAATAAATTAACTATGATATTGATGCCTCTAAGGGCATCTATACTCACAAATAGTGAGGCATCTATCCTTTTTCTTAGGGATATATGCCTTCAAGGTTAACAAATAACACATATTTTAACATACTTAGATTACATTAAAATTGATGTATTTGATACATTAACTCACCATAAATACAAACAAAAAGTATCACTTACCTTAAATTCAGTCTCTTGATTTTAATTGATTTTTGCATAAGCATGACGAGTAGGTAGTGTTTGTACTATGTTAAAGTAAAGTGTTGTAAATTGTTGAGGAATTCCCTCGACTGTCTATGGGCTTCATCATCAGATCTATTGTAGACCTTCATTTAAACCTATATGTGTGTAAAGTTTTCATCAATATAAATGAATTAAGTCCAAACACAAGGTAACTATTGTAAACCTTTGAGGAGTTCCCTTAACTGGCCTTTGTCTTCATCATCAGAGCTTTAATGACAATCACATCTCATATAAGTGTAAAGTTCTTATCAATATAAATTTATTAAGCAGAAACACGAGGCAGCTGATGTGAATCGTTAAGGAGATCCCTCGGCTGTCTCCCGGCTCCATTATCAAGTCCGAACTTTACTAAATTGTAGTGCGTTAAAACACTTAATGAAAAAACATAGTAATGCCCTAGGCGCCCCTATGATTTTTTAAATTTCTCCTAGGTTTCCTTAGTCTTCCATCATCAGACCCTAATTTCCTTAACATGAGACTACCTTGAAGATATAATCTTTCTAATTAAAAAAAAAAAAATATGTGGCACTCGGGAACTGCCGCGGTAAAGCTATTGCATAGCATTTTTTATCAACTTACGCAATAGGGTATTTGACTAAAAAAACCTAATTAGTCCGTCAGTCAGATTTCCAAAAAATACTCATCATCATCATTTCAGCCGAAAGACGTCCACTGCTGGATATAGGCCTCCCCCAAGGTTCTCCACGACGACCGGTCCTGCGCCTCCCGCATCCAGCGGTTTCCCGCGACCTTCACCAGGTCGTCGGTCCACCTTGTCGGGGGCCTACCCAAAAAATACTAGACACATATTTTTTTCTTTTTTCATATAAACAAAAAATGAATACGACACAGTGCTTTGAAAACTCGTGTGACATCACTGCACGCTACACTTTTTAGCGGCCAGTGACGTCACCAGCCATCACTCCTGATCTTTGATGCCTATTATATTTGTCAATTTTTATTGATTTGATAAAACAAAAAGCAGATGCTTTCTCGCTCACGCGCCGACCGCTATGCTAGCGGACCGCGCGATGACGAACGACACGGGTTCCCCCTTCGAGAGCTTGTGGCATACTGAATCTCAATAGCTCGAGCAAGAGAAATGATGGGGAATACGCTCAGATTGTTGAATAAAATTTTTGTTTAGGTCGTTTTAAAAAAATATTTCTACAATAATGTTCGTCATGAAATTGCCTATCCATTCGTGTAAGAACGAAATCTAAATAATGCTTACTTTTCGAGGAGATGCACGTTTTTGATAATTATTTCTCTTGACAGAGGTTTCGTTGTGAAGGAATTATTTAAACATTATGCTTAGTAAAAAAAAAAAATCTACAATTTTGGAGCCAAGATTATGGACAAAATTTATGTATTTTTAATAAGTTGATATTTCTTTTAGATAAAGAGTAGATAGCTCCGAAAAACTACATAAAAACGGCCTGCGGTGTGTTTTTCCTCTGGAGCCGCCTTAATCAAGAATTGAATTGAATATTAATGACATTTCAACATCTACATACAAGCAATGCAAATAATTCTTAGTTCATAAAAATAGCATAACCTATTGTGTAAAGCTCGATAAAGAATAGGTACAGGTAAAAAAACCAATTTAGGTTTATCACAACTCACGTTTAACAAATCTCCTACAATTTACATGATTATCGACTTTTAGAGGCTAACTATTATTAACTATTCCAATTGCGGCATATTTCAATAGAATCACTAAAATAACATGCATAATAACTTGGAATTGCGAAAAACCATTAAAAAGTCGACATTAATTATTTTAAGTGATAGCCCAAAAAAAGAAACATGGATGAAATCCAGCTATTAAAAACATTTTGTGGCATTCAGCCAATGAATAAAGTTGAGGCATTTGTCAACGCAATTTTGCGTATTTTAGCTACTTTTCAAAACAACTGCATAACACATGTATTATACAATATGTAAAGAAAACCCTGTCCGATCCGTGAAGGTATTGTTAGGTATCGATAACTGATTCTACTAATGACTACAAAGCCGGGCTAAACTTAAAAACAATCCCCCTAAAAAAATAAATATTATTTCGCAAAAAGAGGTAACTTAAAACATGTGCGGTAGGCCATCCAGGCGCGGGCGGAGAGGGGCAGGGCACGCGGCACGCGGTGGCATCGCTATTCGCTCAGAATTATACCGTCAAAAATAATGTTGTCACTTTTTAAAAATTACCAAATTTTGGGGAAGTTGGAATTAATTCGCGGGAAAAAAAGATTATTTCAAAATTCACTAGTATTGTTACTATGATGATTATGTAAAATTTCATATATTATTTGGTCATGTGTTTACCTAACCTTTACTATCCTTACAGGTCGGACAGGGTTTTCTTAACATACTGTACAATATGTATCAAAAATTTAACCTATTAGGAAATTAGATTACATGTGTGTCATATTTCATTTCAATCTGTTAAGCGTTCTATGCAAAGGATAAATATCTAAACATAAATAAACTGTTTACATTAGTAGGAACTAGGATTATTACATGTATGAAAATCATATACCTAGAGAAGGTTGTTAATATCTTCCATTTAGGTGTAAACAAATCGTTTCCTAGCAACGGTTTGTTTACCTCTATTGTTTATCGAATTAAGCCCAAGTATAGAAAAAATGCCAAAAATGATTATCGAACATACGAGTAAATGTATGTAATACATAGTAAACTTGTACAATTTAAGCGACCTTCGCACAAAAGACGATGTTATGCCACGAAGCGTGAGAATCCTGACTGTAGCAGTATTTCCTCATTTTAATCGTGTTTATTCTCACGTATGTTCACAGGTATGTCGCAGTTAAACTAATAACTACATTTTTTATTTTAAAATACCCAGGCTTAGAATTCCCTACAACACCAAAGGATTCGAACTGGATAAAACCGGCCGTGTGCAAGTAGGAAGGACCCGCGCACAAAGCATATCGTAACTCGTAAGTAAAATAATAATTATTTCTGAAAATTTCACCTGTCTAGTTATCACTGTTAATGAGAAAGATAGTAGACTGACACTAATAAAACGGTAAAAAGTCCCGTTTTTACCCATTGGGTCCGTTTTTAGCCAGCTCCCTAAAATAAAACATTGATCCGATTCCTTTTTACACAAACTAAACTAATTATATGACGACTTCAGCGACGGCGATAGGATCGTCACCATCTTGGTCTGGTGGTAAGGGTCCATTTCGTAGGTAAAGTTTTGAATTAAAGCACGAAGTCTATATATACCCTCAATTCTATAGAGGTCAAACTAAATAGGAAATAACGATAACAGTTTAAATAGTCAAACCGACAGTTTCGCCCCGGAGAAGTGCCCTGGTCCGCGCCTCAATGCGGTGTGACCGTTCGACAATCCCCACATTCCCCACTTTCGAAAACGAATCTGTCCATATGACAAACACCACAGTGCTTAGGGGGTTTTATTCATAACCGATGATTCAAATTAAGTGACGTTAAAAGGTCAAAAGTGTATGGTTAAAGAATCGCTAATCTCTAGTTAACTTTAAGCAGCGTTTATAAAGAAGGGGGAAAGACGCCATGGTTTTTAATGACTTCTAAACTGTCTCCGAATATTTTAAATAGATTTTATGGATAAATTTGGTAGGTTTAGGGAGAGATACGTTACGTAGGTTTAGGTTCGTAGCGCAATCTTTTCAATAGCAACAACCGGCAAATAACTAAAGAAACAAAAAAAAAAAAAGTAATATACCTACATTTATTTTATTTTTATTTATTTATTTTATTTTATTTTGGCATCAAACAGTCATATATAAACAATTCGCTATAAATACAATTGGTTTCTTATAATAGACCTATAGTGCCGACAATGTTATATAAATGTTAATTTTTTTTATTCTGTATTTTACTATGAAAAAGGCATACCTATTTATTTATCGAAAATGTCAACTGTCATGCCATTATGATTCATGAGATTACAGCCTGGTGACAGACAGATAGACAGTGATGGAGTCTCAGTAAAAGTGTCCCGTTTTAACTCTCTGGGATTAATTATTGAGTGGCGGAATATAAAAAAAAATATTTTCGATTGACGAGATCGTAAAAAGTATTGTTCGTATTTATAATTGACCATAACATCCGGTAATTATGCACGCTGACTGAATCATCGAGATAACAGCCGCAAATATAAAAGAAGTGCACTCAATGTCTTTGTTATTATCCTTATTAAACGTTTGACACCTGACATTTGTGAATCATCAGCACTGTGAGAAACTATTTAGTAGCTAGTAGCGAGCCGGCCCAGGGGGTGCACACTGCACACTATAAAAGCGGATCTTAAATAAACTTAATCTATATTCAGTTAATGATTTTTCAATAAGTCTTTGACCAGTGTGTGTTGCCAGTGATGACTTACGGAACGGAAACGTGGTCACTCAAAATGGGCCTCATACGAATGCTTAGAATCAAAAAAAGGGCGATGAAAAGAGCTATGGTCGGAGTTTCTCTGCGCGATCGAATCAGAAATGAGGAGATCCGCTGAAGAACCAAGTCACCGACATAGCTCTTCGAGTCGCTAAAATTAAGTGGCAGTGGGCGGGGCACATTGCTTGTAGAACAGATGGCCGATGGGGTAGAAAGGTTCTGGAGTGGCGGCCACGTACCGAAAGATACAGCATAGGGAGGGCCCCAACAAGGTGGACCGATGACCTGGTGAAGGTCGCAGGAAGCCGATGGATGTGGGCAGCACAATACCGGTCATCGTGGAAAGCCTTGGGGGAGGTCTTTGTCCAGCAGTGGACCTCTATAGACTGAAGAAAAAGAAGAAGAAGAAGATGTTTGGTAGCCAGTACAAATTATAACTGCCAGTTTAATATAATCGTGCAGATCGCATCTGCATTTGTTTTAACAAACAAGAGATAAATAGGTTTTTCAACCAAAATTGCTGATAGATACTCGTAGGTCATTCATCATTATGTTCAATCGAACGTTACTGTTTTAAAGTCCTTTAATGCCGTCCTTGCGTTATGCGAGACATATATTTTTTTATCAATCATTTATTTTGTTAAACATAGGTGATGATATGATATGATATGATATGATAACAAATAGTATAAAGAGTTATGTGCACTATGTTGTGCCAATTTATATGGTGTAATATTATATTTCTAAGATATAACCCGAAAGAGTTAACTGGAGACATCGCGACGTACGCAGTACCAAGATATTGTTGGCGAGAGCTGTAGGTACTGGCGCGCGGGACCCAGTTGATATAATCATGAATAATAATTGAATAATATATTGTTGTTTATTTTCCTGTGGTGTGGTTATCAATGCTTTGTTTTAAACTTTACCTATATTAAAATTATTTAATAATTTCTGCTAATAATGCGTCATTGCGCTTAAAATCTGCGCCGGTGACGCATGGTGATATCTGAATTACGTGCAAAAATAATGAATGAAACCACAAAATTAACCACAGACTACGACTGTTGAGTGCACTTTATAAACTTGGAGCATTGTGTTGGTGTTTCCAGTGATAATTCTTTAAACTTACATTTCTTACAGTGGCTAATCATATTGTAACACACAACACGGCGCCGATTTGATTGTTAACAAAATTTTAATTCAGCGCATTATTTTCTATCTATTATATTAGGAAAGGGATAAAATCCTCCTCCTTTATACCGCATACATCAAGGGACTGGAACAACTTGCCGGCGGCGGTGTTTCCGTCGGACTACAATAGGCTATTTGACAGTATTCAATTATTTGTGATTTTTTGCTTTAATTGCATAAAATGAGGGTTCTTTATATCATTTACAAGAGTTTTAATAAAAAATAATAACAATTATTATATCCAAAACACAAAAATATGTTTGGCTTTTTGTTTCTCGCGCCACACATTGTGAAACGATCCGGATTGGCTAATGTCGCGATGACGTCATACGCTTGTTTCCGGCAAACTTATAAACTGTTTTTCGGGGGTTTTTATCGATTTATTTGTACAACCCAGTACAGTACACCACTTGTAAACCATTTTATTAGATAACAACAGCAAATAATAATTAAAAACAAACACCACTGAGAACCGAAAACCGCTTGTGACGTCACTTACCAGGCGCAACGCCATATTGCTGATTATATCGTTTTCGCGGCTTATTTGAATTTTGAATTTTTATTTGCATATTTCTTACGAAATACGTATTTAAAATTAAAAAAAATACTTTGGGTGAACTTCTTAACCGCAACCAACTAATTCAAGATAAAAATTATAAATCTGTCAAATAGCCTATTTGATTGTCTTCAAAGCTAGAGTAAATAGGCTCTTAATAAACTAGCGCGCTTTACCATCAACGATGGCATCACTGCTTACCATCAAGCGGGATTGCGGTCAAGCACTGGTTTATAATATATATATAAAAAAAATAGTCGTGGTAGCCTAGTGATTAAAACACCAGCCTTTCAAGTATGAGTGCGCGGGTTCGATTCCAATGTAACTGCCAATAATAAGCTAGCTATATAAGATACCAATGTAACTTTTCTAAAGTTATATGTACTTTTTAAGTATATCTTGGACACCAATGACTGAAGGTGAAGGAAAACATCTTGAGGAAACCTGGACTTTATAAGTCTGAAATCGCCAACCCGCATTGAGCAAGCGTGGTAATTACGCTCAATCCTTCTCTGTATGAGAGGAGACCTGTGCCCAGCAGTGGGACGATAAAAAGGTTGATGATGATAATGAAAATATTAGTTTTGTTCTGTCAAAAGA
This sequence comes from Sesamia nonagrioides, assembly GCA_017933935.1. Taxonomy (NCBI): domain Eukaryota; kingdom Metazoa; phylum Arthropoda; class Insecta; order Lepidoptera; family Noctuidae; genus Sesamia; species Sesamia nonagrioides. The sequence goes on along the minus strand of JADWQK010000742.1, from coordinate 289,783 downwards.
TATTCCATAGCAAGTTTAAGCGTGATTAAAAACATGGCTCTTAATTTACGCCAGAGCTTCCTAATTTGACAAGACTAAACTCAGTTCAATCTTCGCTGGGCACGCCACAATAACGGCGGTAAGTCCCCTCTTTGAGGAGTGCCTAGAGAGGCGCCATGGCGCCCTCGCCTTCCGCCTGACGCAGGTCCTCACCGGACCATATTTATTCAATGGTATTAAGCCTAGAATATGAGCTTCTTGTACCTAATACTAACAAAATATGAATCACTGTTGTTCCAAATACCGAGTGTCGTGAGTTTGAACCCTAATAGGTGCTTTACTTTGTAGAAATTATTTATTTCATCGCCAGTGCTCTTTAAATGTTATAGGTGAAAATAGACTTATCCTAGAATCGAAAAATTGAAGACATGTGACTGTTACCGAACCGCACTGGGCCGGCGTGTTGCATTACGGCGCACTGCCTATCATAGACAAACAAAAGGCCAGCGAACCAACACTGGGATCATCATCTTCATCATCATTTCAGCCGAAAGACGTCCACTGCTGGATATAGGCCTTCCGCTGTCCTGTGCCTCCCGCATCCAGCGGTTTCCCGCGACCTTTACCAGGTTATCAGTCCTCCTAGTTGAGGGCCTACCCACGCTGTATCTTCCAGTGCGTGGTCGCTACTCGAGAACCCGTCGGCCCCATCGGCCATCGGTCCTACGGGCAATGTGCGCGGCTAGCATAGCCCTCTCCATTACCCTTTGAGTGAGCTAATTATGCTACGCTTACGCTACTTATCCTTCTTTCCCGCAACTAAACAAATCAATAAAATATTTTTTTATTATATGTACATATCTAACCTAACCAAAATCCCCTAGCATTAAGAAAAGTTCCCTTATTTATATTTAAAAATGGATGTTTGCCATGAACACAATGGAAATGACGCATTGAATATTTTCCCCGGCTGATTGATACAGGAGGGAATTTACAAGTAAACAAGTTGTCACCTGATGGTGTGGCTACACTAGTTTGTAGGTACTTTGGAGAGCTACAGGGCCTGTTCCATTCTGACTTGTACAATAGGTAAAAAACCTTTTTTACGTTAAATAAATATTAACTTCATTTCAATGAATATTAAATTGATTTCACAGCCTGACTAGCCCTATTAAAAAAGTAATAAAAATGTTTGAAGTTGTAACCTAAACTGAACTTTGTTGTATAAGAATTAAGGTTATTTTCCCATTAATTCATATTTAGTTACATTTTTGACAGATATGTCGCAAATATGAAGAAGAGGAGTTTTCTCATAAAACTGAACACTTGTAAATACAGAACAGCAAGATAATTGCGTAACACACTATCAGTAGCAATCGGTTTCATTTTGACAGTTCAACAACTTTCATTGCGTTATTTACGTTGTTGAGCAGACACAATTTCCTAACAAATGGTGCAATGGATTAGCAATTGGTTTCAAAATGATTCCATTTGATAGCAATAATGTGTTATTCAATTAGGATGCTGCTGTCTTGTAGGGATCAGAAGTTGGTGTTGGACCACTAAGGGAATAAATGAAAGACGGATGTGTGGTTATACACGAATGGAGAGGATAATAAATGAGTACCTACATAAGAGGAAGTTCTAAAGTGGCAATGGCGACTGAAAAGTTGGGAACAGTTGTTATGGTATAGACATGTCGCACTAATAATACAATACTGTATCAACTCAAAATCGATCATTTTTCAGAATTAACAAAAAACTTATTACTCACTTCCTATAATAGTTGCAATTTGAATAACTGCCATATGAGCTATTAAACTGAATTGAAATGAATAATATCTTTACAAAAATAAAAAAAGAAAACAAATAGTTTAATTATTTAGAAATTTTGAGTTGAGACTGTCTTCCTCCATAATTTTTTTTCAAAATGAAACATTATTTTTAGTTAATTCATTATTGGTGAAATATTTTGAGTTGTTACAGTCGGAATAATAATTTTTTCCTCCGGTTTTAACTTAGTTTTTGTACATACAACATAGATGAAAACCGATTCCTAGTGTACTATGTCTTTACAATGTATGTTTATTCATTTTCTAATATCCATAGATCAAACTCTGCTTAGGTTGACACTAGCTGGTATTATCTGAATGTGTTAGAATATTATAATTATATACATTTGAATAAGATAAGTTGTTTTATATGAACTGTTTATTATTTTGTTTTGCATATTAATAAATAAAACCAGCAATTTTTTTGGACTATAATTTAATGTAAATTCGCATATTTAATCAGTCAGTTACCGGAGTAGACATTTAGATAAAAGAACAAATATTTAAAAGATTAGACAAATAAACATTTCGCAAAAAAAAAAAAAAATGAAAACAATCTTCTAAAATAAAAATAACAAGTCTTCATAAACAAAAACAGTCGTTACTTATACTGATATCTTTAAAAGTATAGTTTATTCTAACCATTTATCAAAATAAACCTATAAAAACAAGAATACACAAATATTAAAACAAAACAAATTATTTGTATAGTACTATTCATATTAAAAAAATATACTTAATAATTATTTTAACTTAATTCTAACCAGTCTGAAAATCACAATTTTTTTATGAATGAAAAAAGAAAAACAAGTAATACTGTTTTAATCAGTCAAATCCTTATAACACGTTTCGCGGTAATTTCTGGGTATTATATTTTTGTCAAGTAGTTCTTTCCTGTCCCTTGTATGATTGCTTTGGTCTTCGGTTGAAATATTTGACTCTGTAGTCAAGCTACTGGTTCCAGTAACGGGACTTAAATTAACCAGAACTCCTTCATCTGAACTGTTTGATGAAGAGCTACTAGATGATGAGCTACTGGAGCTACTGGCTTCTTGAAGAAGAATCACTTGGAGATTTTGTTGTTCGACCTCGAAGCAGATTGGGAGTTTTGCTTTGCTATCCGGAACAAAATGCGGATCATAATCAGAATCATCAAAGTCGCTCTGGCCTGAGTGGATGGGTGAAATGTAATATTTCTTTTGGTTGCATTTTGTTATCAGGCTAACGTTACTAACTATATTTGGAGAACACAAGGACATTAAAATTTTGGTAGAACGGTTTACGTCAGTTTCTTGAAGTACTGGATGAATTGTTGATGACGATGGTATACATAGAAAGTGTTGACTGTTCAATCGCATCATCGCTGTCTTCTCTCTGTGTACCTATTTGTATACACTGATGACAATAATGACGGTAACGAATTTCTGACAAGTTCGTGATTTTCCTTAACGTGATGGCTGCTTCTAATACTTCTTGCCATATCAACAAGTACACGGCCACGATGTATACTGAACCTACAAATAAATAAAATAAATAAAATTTTGTTCAAATAAATTATTGATTGATGGCTGTCACAAATAGTGTATTAACTCTAAATTATTAAAATAATACTTCTAAGAAAGCATTTTTCTCATAACACTTGTACAAATTCGAATGAGTTATAGATATTACTGCAATTGACATATAGATATTATGAATTATACATTTATAAACCATACAAAAATCAACTTAACCTTATGACTCAACAAAACTGTATCATATCAAAAACTACTAACCAAATCAATTATAGTGTCATAAGTAGAAATAATACTTTAATTATTGTTTTTGTAAATCAGTAATAGTGTAATAACTCGAAATAACACCAAGCGCGTGTTTAGGTCAAATCAAAAATACTATGTTAATTCAAAATAAAAATATAAATTTTACATACCTGATTGAGTAATACTGTTGCAAGTCAAAATATTACGCCAAGCGGCACGTGCTCTTCCGATCACTGATGGTCGCAACTAAAGATGACTCAATGTTGCGGGAGGGAAGTGGCAACCGAAATGTCGTAAATAGTGACTTATAGCACCATCTCTTATCTGTTTTTTGCACTATTCGAACGACGGTTTTGATGACGTGTGAGGAATTAAATTTTACGTGTGTTTATCGTATTAAGTCAAGTTCGACGAATTTTGAGTTGATACACTATTGTATTATTAGTGCGATGTGTTAGGGAGGAATGAGGAAAATGTCGAGAGGAATGTATTGAGTATGAATTTTGATGGCTATAAGTTTAGGGGAAGACCTAAGAAACGATGGATGGGCTGTGTCAATGATGACAACTATAAGGGGAATGGTGATAAAATGTTAAAAATAAATAATTAACCATTTAGTTGATTTTATTTACTCACAGTGTTCAAATACTAATATGTCCTGAAATAAAATTAATTATTAATAAAATAACGTTTTATAATATTGAGGTAAATCTATATAGGTATAAGCTAATTTATTTGTACAATGCATTGGTAACCATTCAGCTCGAATACAGTTTCATTCTTCTTCTTCTACCAGTGTCTCTTCAATCCTGAAGGTTGGCAGTCAGCTTCTTGTACTACTCGGTCTTGACAACCGCGAGTCGGAACAGTATTTCGACGGAAGTAATGCCGGTCCACTCCCTGATGTTTCACAGCCACAGTCTCATGCTAGGGCGTATACAAAATAAATTTATTAGGTTTCTGTACCTAAGGTGGGACACAACTAACTGGAAACAAGGAGGGACATAGCTGCACTACCTACATAAAAACGTTTCAATGTATGACAAGAGTTCAAACCTAGGTATATTAAAAGTGTGTATGTGAGTGCCTGAAAAATATGTATTGCGACGCAGACAGCCACATGTATGGGCGGTGCCCAGCTGTAGAACCAATCTGCTGAGTAAAGGCCTTTTAACGCGTACCTTGCGTGTACTTAATGACGTACCAGATGGAATAGATCTTTTCACTTATTTTCTGAGTTCATAAAAACCATAATCTATATAATATGTTATAGCAAATAATAAAACTGTAATTATGGCCACATTATTGAACCATGAAATTCCTGTAAGGATGGTGATCATGAAATATTAAATAAATAAATGGCCTTGTGTCACAACCTCCTTGAGTAAACACCATTAGGTACATACGTGCTATGGTGTATGATAGCAAAGGTTTAACCTTCTTCCTTCCTTGTATTCTCTACTCTTCCTACGTCACACCATTTGACTGACGATGGAGCGTATCTTCCATGACGTTGACATACACGTGGATACTCTGTGTCATGGGAGAGGCGACGTGTGTGTTTATAAGTAGGTACGTGTCCTTTTGCATACAAGTCAGTCATTGACCTACTAAAACTAAAGTTTTTCCAACCTCAAAAATGTTTGAGGTTGGCTTCAAGCGATTGCATTTATATAGAATTTTATGTGAAGTAACTAGGTACATACATACCTGACCTCTATAACCCAGTTTCTACGGAACACGTCCCCTTGACAAGACTGGTTTTCAGACTTTTGGGCTGATAATAATAGGTTACATACCAAGATCCCTAAGTTCTTCTCAACTGTCATTTATGGATCTATACCATTTATGATAGTCGTTATGGGTCCTCAAGCTCCCCGATAGTGTGACTAGTCTTACCAAGTAGTACTCGGTTACCAGTCAGTCTCTCCATATACATCTGGTATACCACTGCAACCAGTTAGACTAAAGGTTACCCAAATATAGTTGAAATCGTAGTACAACTGTGAAAAATCATCGTGGGATAGAATGAAAGAAAATTTTATTTAGCACAAACTTAGTACAAGACGCACGTATTATTGCGGATCTTCGTCTTTTAGTTTGTATCGCATCGCAACGCATCACGAAATTGCACCATGCCTTATATCGGTATTATAGAAAACTGTGTGTTGCCATTCATTATTAGTTCTTTTTCCAAACTAATATTATGGCTGTAGGACAACTGTGTTTCTGTCGAGAATACGTGCTCTCTCTAGTGGAATACCTGGAACTTCTTGCTTAGAGAGGCACCCCCAGGAATATATTAAAATTAAGCTGAGGCACTTTACGAAGGTCAAAATTACATAAAGCACTTCCCCAAAACGACATTCACTACTTCCTAGTGCTTTCGCTGGACAAAAGAAGTGATGCAACAAGTACCTCAGTAGCATAACTGTCTGTTCAGTTAGAAAAACTTGATTCTGTATAACGGACTAAAAAGCCTGGAGCACAGGTGAAGAGTAGCCAGCCTGTCGGTGTTCTATAGGATGCATTTTGGAGAATGTTCGAGGGAATAGCATGATATATTTCCCGCTTCTCCGTTCCATCATCGGACGACCCGTCGTACAGTGAGTTTCCACCCTTACGTTGTTGACACCACTACGATTCGGAAGAAGCGTTTCGCCTCGTTTTTTATACCTTGTACACCGAGGGACTGGAACAATTTACCAGCGACGGTGTTTCCGTCGAACTACAATTTAACTGTCTTCAAGGCTAGAGTGAATAGGCTCTTAATTAACTAGCTCTGTTGGAGTAGCAATGTCACATAATTTGTAGTGGTTTTGGTTTTCGATTTGTAAGCTGTGGGAGCTCGGCTTTTGGTTTGTGAGTCACGATGTTCTTTCGGTGATGGCAGAGTAAAATAAAAATTTCGTTCTTAACTAGTTTTTCTTTCCCTTACTCATATCCAAGATCAAGCTCGCTTTATCATCAACAATTGCATCACTGCTAACCATCAGGAGGGATTGCGGGCAAGCACTATTTTATAAAAAAAAATACTCATCAAGTATGTCATCAATGTCATGTGTAATGTTTATATGAATATAATACAATAAGTACATAGTATTGAACCGCCGTGAGTCACGAGTGTCATGAATCACTCTCTAATGATCGACACCGCGATGGGCACGCGACACGCTTTGAATGTATTATCAAGGCAGGCTTCAAGGAGTTTACACATTATTTTTGTGTAAATAATGACGAAAAAATGTCCCAGTGCGAGTCACACTCACGCACGAAGGGTTCCGTACCAAATATTATCAACACAAAAAACCTGTTTTTAGTTTTATTCCTTTGTTTCGCATCTCGTAATTGACCATGAGGCCGTGACTTCTTAACCGGACTATCCTGTGGATGCCTTAAATACAATTAAAGTTGTAGTTCATAAGGACTACAACTACAGAGCGACTACGCACTAAGCCCCTGTGGGTACGAACCTTGGCTTAGGGCGTCGCTGGAGAGGACAGTTTGTTGTTATAGTATGTAGCTATCACGGTTTGTGAGCTGGTGACAGACAGAGAGCTGCATAGTCTTAGTAATAGGATCCCATTATAACCTTTTGGGTATGAAACCTTAAAAATATTATCTACTTCTTTTACGTCTGTATTCAATCAACTAAGCCAATCACATTCCAGTACTGGACCAGGCCTCTCCTAGGCTGCGCTACAACATCCTGTGCTCCGACTTTTGCATGCGGTCTGTTCTCGTCACATCTGGCATCTGTACTATATTATCATGTGGTCTGCTGCTTGTTTTTTATAAATTATAAACTAGTTCTTGACCGCAATCCGGCCTCATGGTAAACAGTGATGCATTCATTGATGGTAAATCGCGCTAGTTTATTAAGAGCCTATTCACTCTAGCCTTAAAGACACTTAAATTGAAGTCCGACGGAAACACTGCCGCTGGCAAATTGTTCTAGTCCCTCGATGTCATCATCATCTCAGCGGTAATCCCAGTCGCATCCGAAGCTTTTTAACTTCGATATTTTCCGTGAAGCGACTGTCGTCTGACCTCTACAACCCGAAGGCAATATCAAACATTGCAGTTACACCAATTGATGGGCTTTTGAGAGCTCCGAAAACCCGTAACGACTGCCACTAGATGTTCGTATGGGAACCGGGACTAACGGCTTAACGTGCTTTCCGAAGCACGACCAGACCAGTCCAAATATTCATATTCATGCATACAAATATTTGCACTGTGTGGGGATCGAACCCGCGCCTCCATGCACAGCGGCCGCGTTCGCTACCGCTAAAGACGAGGCGAAACGCTTCGTTCGGATCATTGTGGGATCAACAACGTAAGAGTGGAAACTCGCCGTAAGACGGGTCTTCCGATGATGGAACGCAGAAGGGAGAATTAAATCATGCAATTCCCTCGCACACTCTCCAAAATCCATCCTATAGAACACCGACAGGCTGGCTACTCTTCGCTTATGCTCCAGGCATTTGAGATCGTTTTGAGCTAAATCTGGGTCGCCAATTAGCCTCTTCGCACGCCTCTCCACTGAATCTAAAGTAGCCACGTAGCATTTTGCAGCACCAGCCCAAATGTGGTTCTTCATCCCAACTCTGTTAGAGTCAGCTTCCAGTCTAACCGATGCAGACGAGGACCAGCATTTACACGGAGCGACTGTCTATTTGACCTCCGCAATCCAGTTACTGGGTTACACGTTCCCCCTTGGTAAGTCTGTTTGTCAGATTTTCGGGCTTCTATTCCGTAACGACTGACAAAGAACCACGAATCAACCAGAACCAACGGCTTGTGGAACTGTCTGAGGAACAGAGAGATCTTGCTCGGACGGTTGTAAAGATGGAGCCTATCCACGGACCAATCACGGCAGGCATTGCTTAACCTGATTGATCGTCTTCTTCAGCCTGTAGAGGTCCACTGCTGAACAAAGGCCTCCCCCAACGCATTCGTTGGGGGAGGCTTTTGTTCAGCAACCTCTACAGGCCACAAAATCCCCATAATCCCCACGCTTGGCAGCGGGTTGAGGATCGCAATAATTTGTTACTCCACAGTAGAAGCGCTGCTGCCCGCTTCCCTGTGAGAGTTTCCGGTGAGAGTTTCCTTAATCGCCTCTTACGATACCCACGGGAGGATATGGGTTGGTACTATTCTAACCCCTGTACGACACGGGGCACCTGATTGATCGGTTCGTGCGTTTGTTATCACTACCACAAGCTCCTCCTGTCGTCTTTACTAGCTATACAAGCTTCAAATATAGGTTTAGATTAATGGATTTCTCCGTAATTTCACGGGTGTGGTGACGGATTTTGTTTCCAAGTCGAGGCAAAGGCAAAATGTTGTTAGATTTTTCCATTAAGAATTTACATAGCTGGATTTCTGTCTGACGTTCTACATTTGGCAAAACTAAAACCCAACTGTGAGGAATGTGATATGGTAGAAAACGTTTTTCATCTCTTAACGGAATGTGTCCGGTTTCAGGATGAGAGGGATGTATTAAGTAATGAATTAGGTTTAATTAAAAACAATGTAGGTTTATTTAACGAAATTTTATCTGCACCTTTATCTTATGCGGCCAAGAAGTTGTATAGTTTTGTAAGTCTTCGTTTTGTCAAATAGGTATAAGGATTATGTTTGTTTCACTTGTATGTTAGCTTAAGATAGTATTATAAGGTACAATGGGACTGCCATGTATTTATATACAAAAGTCCCTAAATATATAAAGAGAAAAAAAAAAAGAAAAGCCAAGCCTATAAATTCTAACTTAGGGTGAATTCTCAGACGGTTGGTGGACGCGACTAAAAATTCCACATAATCTGCAATTACAGCAAAAACCGAAAAAACACACCTCTATCTAACTTCGCAGTTGACTTCATGTTATTAGTGGTTCACCACCGCTTTATTACGTGTATAGGGAAACAATAATACAATATGGTTGTGTGTTATTACGTAGGTAAGCTCCAATTGCGGTGTTATAATTGACTCCATCCTAAGCAATCCACAGAAATACAGGTTTTCCCCTTTTTTTACTTGAATTCGCATTTTTTCTTGCTATTTTCTCCGAATTTACCAGCTCGAATCGCATTTGTAGGGCTTCAAATAATAATGATTATTATTCTATGCTCAATTTTAGGTCAACTCATTGTTGGAAACCAAATAACAGAACAATAAACAATATAATCATCATCATCATCACAGCGTTAATCCCAGTCGCATCCGAAGCCTTTTCAGTTTTGGAGTCTGGGGTCCGCTTTACCAGTCCAACTGCTGATATGGCTAAACTTCGACATTTTCTGTGAAGCGACTGCCGTCTGACCTCCACAACCCGAAGGCGACGTCGAAGCATTGCAGTTAGACCAATTGTTGGACTTTTCCAACAACCCGTAACGGCTGCCACTAGATGTTCGTATGGCAACCGGGACCAACGGCTTAACGTGCTTTCCGAGGCACGACCAGACCAGTGCAAATATTCATATTCATGCATACAAATACTTGGACTGTGCGGGGATTGAACCCGCGCCACCTTGCGCAGCGGCCGCGTCCGCTACCGCTACGCCACGGAGGCTGTCACAATAAACAATATAATAATAATATTTATTCAAAATTCACTGAATTTTAATTGAAAGTCTTATGTGCCTCAATTAGAAAATCCTGTATTTCAGGGAAGAAGCGCTCTAAAACAATCTACATTATCAATATTAACAGAATACTTAAAAACTTAGGTCTAATGGATATTATACTCACTTCAGCATAATTAGGAATTTCTCTGTATCTTCGGAGGACGTTCTTTGAAGAACATCCTTAAGAATTCTCTTAGAGTTCATGTAATTCAAGAAGTAAAAGTTTGCTGTCGCTTTTAGTCTATTATAGAGGAGAGGAACATGGAACCGCTAAAGTTTCGTTTTATGAGCATGTTTCGTTTGCTTTTGAGGACAGACTAGATCTTTACGTCTTTTATTAGTAAAATCAAGGCTGTTTAAAATATTTCTGCGTGTTGTTTTAATGCCTATTATGAGTAGCTGTCGAATGGTTAATACTTTACCAGCATCTGAATTGCGCTACCAATCACACTCTGAATAACTTTAATCTAACCACCCTTACGTTGTTAACACCACTACGATCCAGACGAAGCGTTTCGCCTCCTCCTTTATACCACGTACATCGAGGGACTGAAATAATTCGCCAGCGGCGGTGTTTCCGTCGGACTACGGTTTGAGTGTCTTCAAGGCGAGAGTGAATAGGCTCTTAATAAACTAGTGCGCTTTACCATCAACGATTGCGTCACTGCTTAGAAGACGGGATTGCGGTCAAGCGCCAGTTTATAATTTATAAAAAAGAAATATAAATAACGCAATGAACGTAGTTGAACCGAGCTTGTTTTTCTTCTTCTTCAGCCTATAGAGGGCTTTTGTTGGACAAAGGCCTCCCCCAAGGCATTGGGGGGGTTTGCCATAATACCGACGCTTGGCAGGCGGGTTACGACACCCACGGGAGGATATGGGCTTGTACTATTCACATCACAGCCACTCAAGTCAATCGATTGTCTTAGGTCCCTGGAATGGTGACCATCAAATTAAGTCGGCCCTGGATGTCATTCACAGTCTGGATCTTTGACAGTCGTTACGGTTCGTCCTAAACCCGTAACTCTGACAACCTGTCTTACGAACAGGTATTACACTGCAACAGGTTGTGGGGGTCACATAAGCAGTCGTTCCGTGTAAAACTGGATTCAATTGGGCTAGACGCTGACTCCAACATATTTGGGAATGAAATGAAAAGACAGATGATGATTAAGCCCGGAGCCTGGATGTGCGCCCGATTGATAGTAATAGAGATTCTATTATTATTAATCGGGCGCACATCCAGGCTCCGGGCCGGATTCCTCTGTTAGGTCCATCGGACTTCAACAAAACTCTTGGTAATATGTAGGTGTTCTATAACTACTCCTCTACTCATCATCAACCTTTTTATCGTCCCACTGCTGGGCACAGGTCTCCTCTCATACAGAGAAGGATTGAGCGTAATCACGACGCTTGCTCAATGCAGGTTGGCGATTCCAGACTTAAAGTCCAGGTTTCCTTAAGATGTGTTCCTTCGCCTTGTAATTAGTCATTGGTGTCCAAGAAATACTTAGAAAGTACATATAACTTAAAAAAGTTACATTGGTACTTGCCTGACCTGGAATCGAACCCGCACACTCATAGGTACTTGAGAGGCTGGTGTTTTAAACACTAAGCCACCACGACTCCTCTACTCAGACCATTGGAAAATACAGGCGTGGTGTTGTGTTTGGTTAAATCAGGACAACGATTATGGGTACCTCACCTGTGGCACTTCCTTCACGTTCAGTAAGACTCATCTTCGCTTCTTGAACTTCTGCTGAGCCTAAAAAGTAAAGGTAATGTGAATCACTATGCGTGTGAGTCATATCTAACACCCACAGTCACAAGTAACCGATCTGCGCGAGCGCCACGCGACCTACGGTAGCGCGGTATTAGCATTAAATTGTTTCCCATACGAAGATGTCGAGGGCAACTGGATAATCCACCATATCTATATTGATAAAGTATATTCAGCAATTTTTTTATTCTGACTAGGTATAAAATCGATTCCATGTCTTATTGATCCTCTATTCCCTCGAATAGGGGACCAATAAGACATGGAATCGATGACTGAGGAGTCATCAGTTTATTAAATTCGCCAGTTTCGTGTTTTTGACAGTTATATTGATTTGTCATTTGAGTAAAACATAGGTAAGTATAAAAATAGGTGTTATAATAACTATAGTGATCTCTATGTTATGCCGTTAACGGCGTATAAATTTTAGTAGAAATATAGATATTCTTCTTCTTCTTCAGCCTATAGAGGTCCACTGCTGGACAAAGGCCTCTTCAAGGCTTTCCACGATGACCGATCTTGTGCTGCCCGTATCCATCAGCTTCCCGCGACCTTCACCCAGTCATAGGTTTACCTAGTTGGGGCCTTACTACGCTGCGTCTTCCGGTACGTGACCTTTTACTGCTCCCTCGACCATCGGTTCTACGAGAAATGTGCCCTTGGGTGTTAGGTGACTTTGGTTCTTCTACGGATCTCCTCATTTCTGATTCGATCGCGCATAGAAACTCCGAGCATAGCTCTTTTCATCGTCCTTTGTGTGACTCTGAGCCTTCAATGGCCCATCATGAGCGACCACGTTTCAGTTCATCACTGGCAACACGCATTGGTCAATGACTTTAGGCATGAGACACTGTGGTATCTTGGACGACGAGAAGATGTGGCAAAGTTTCCCGAACGGTATCCAGCAATTACCTAGCAGGATATAAAGAAATACAATACAGCATTGTAATAAAATATTTATGGCAATAATTGTTTTTTTAATAAACCTCAAAGATCACTGTTTCAATGACTTTGAGGAAAATCACACATATAAGTCTTCAAAACAAATAATATCACAACAACATTACCACATCTAGAAGCCAAACATCCTGACCACAGACTGAATCACGCGCAGCGGGGCACGTGACCAGCGCGACCACGGCGCATGCGCAAAATATACAATAACACTAGCTGTCTCATGCCAGGGACTACTGTGTGACAGGTGTGAGGAAGAGAAACGCTTCGACAGTAACCTCTGCCTTGGAATGTTGAAGTAAAAGTTTGTATGGCATGCTTCTAAAACGTACCTATTACGAAACACACCTTCAATCACAAACCGAGTGTTTTGAAGGACTTTGGAAATCCATTGCTCCATAGTTTTTAAAAATTCGTCTGATCAACATCATAAATAGCGAAATGAACATGAGTGAAATGTCAAAATATAAACTTGTTGTCATCAAAATTGTCATTTTGTATGTGTTACGCTGAAGGCGACTATCGCGACCGTTGCCACGTGTCGACGAGGGCTATCGACAACGTGTCGCCCTCATATATTTTTTTATAGTCATAAACTAGTGCTTGACCGCAATCCCCCTTGATGGTAAGCAGTGATGCAATCGTTGATGGTAAAGCGCGCTAGTTTATTAAGAGCCTATTCATTGAAAAAAAAAACTGAGTTAATAGGAAGGAAGATGGCAGTTGAGCGAGGTGATGCATTGTTATACCCAACAACACGATCAACGATGCTGCGCCAGAGGGAGATTGTTCTGGAGACCCGCCACGACCAAAACAACATTTGACGCATCATACCTCGCACACATCGCAACACAACTGCTCAGACCCGTCCTCCGTACGGCTTCACCAGACATCATGCCGGAACACGGCGAATCGCTTGGCGGCAAGACTTTGTCTGGTGGGTGGTAATCTCTGCCGGCAGCTGATGTTTACTTTAATTTATTTATTTTATTTTATTTTGGCATCAAACAGTCATAATATACAAACAACAAGTTATAAATACAGTTGGTTTCTTATAATAGCCTATAATACCGACAAGCTCGATCAGCAGTTAGACTGGTAAAGCGGACCCCAGACTCCAAAGCAGAAAAGGCTTCGGATGCGACTGGGATTAACGCTGGGATGATGATGATGATGGAGTACCGACAATGTTACAAAATTCAGTGAAACATATGCCATTATCAATTTGGTTTTAGACCGGGACTGTCTACCGAGTCGGCGATCCTGTGTTTGAAGCAAACTGTCAAGTACTACTCCGATAGAAGCACACCTGTCTATGCCTGTTTTCTCGATCTGTCGAGGGCGTTCGACCTGGTTACCATGACATCTTATGGCAAAAATTAATTAACATCTCAATGCCCCTTGAAATAATAAACATCTTCAGGTACTGGTATTTTAACCAGGTCAACGTAGTTCGATGGTCGGGTGCTCTGTCGGAGCCATACGGGTTGGAGTGCGGGGTGAGGCAGGGGGGGCTGAACTCGCCGAAGCTGTTCAACCTGTACGTAAACGCACTGATAGAGGAGCTCAGTAACACCCGTGTCGGCTGCCATATTGACGGGGTTTGTGTCAACAATATTAGTTATGCGGACGACAAGGTGCTGCTGAGCGCTTCTGTGTGTGGTCTGTCTAGGTTGCTGGGCGTCTGCGAGCGTTACGCGCAGGGTCATGGCTTAGTATACAACGCAAAGAAGAGCGAATGCTTGGTGTTGATGCTTTCTGGAAGGGTCACTGCATTCTCCTATCAACCCCAGGGTCTCAAAGCAGGGAAAACAAACATGCAAAGCACTAACCTGGATCCAACAGGACAGGAAAAGAGGAATCGCCAACGACGGGGCTGGCGTCGGCCGGTCAGCTATCTTCTTTATGTGGACTTGATGCTGCTTGTTCACTGCCTACACTCGTCAAGCACAGACACACCACCAATATGGAAACTGAGGGTTTATTTGGCCAGTGAAGCCCTTAGAAAGTCAGATATTCGGAATTATTTAGAATACACGCGGCGTCGTATGCGCTGAGTCCGCCATACTTGATTTTCAGTTCTCTTTCTTGGCACTCTTGAGAGAGGGCGCCACCAGCACGAGCCAAGAGAAGCCCGCGCTTATTTAAATCGTCGTTGACGCAACAAGGATGGGAAATGGAAATGCCTGGATAGATTATTAGGATAGTTAATGCTCACACATTTCCCCCCACCTGAAATCCACAAGGGTTTCAAGAAGAATGCGAAAAATTAAGAGTGAAATCAGCAATAGCTGGACTATGAGCTACTGCCGAAAAAATGCATAAAAATCTAGTTAATAAGTGTAAATAATTGGTGGCTTATTTTAAATAACCTAAAGACAGTGTGTACTTATACTCTAGTTAGGTATATAAAAGGAAAATAAACTCATTATTTGGTAAGGGACAAACCTTTACCACTGGCCTACGAAACGTCTTTCCGTTAGCAGTTCGGAGAGTAACGACTCTAACTACCTGGTCTGAACCTGCATGCACTTGCACGATACGAGCCATTTTCCAAAACATCGGCGGAGTATTAGGTTCGTTAACTATAACTATGTCATTGACTTTGATATTTGGTTCAGGCAAGAACCATTTGCTCTTTTGTTGCAATGTGTGAAGATAATCGCGTTGCCATACGCGCCAAAAGCTTTGAGTAATTTTCCGAAGCATCATCCAACGAGATCGAGGACACGAATTATCACTTATCGGTTCTTCGGGCAAGGCTACTAAAGGACCTCCCGTTAGAAAATGTCCTGGAGTTAGAACGTCAGACTCTGAAGGATCCGTAGATAGAGTACAGAGTGGACGGGAATTTAATACAGCTTCTATTTTAGCTAATATGGTAAAAAATTCTTCTAGAGTAAGAACTTGAGCTCCAACTACTCGCTTCAAATGATACTTTGTTGATTTTATACCACTTTCAAATATTCCGCCGAAATGCGGTGCTCCAGCTGGATTGAATTTCCAGGTAATGTGGCGATTCGCTAAACCATTTGAAATTTCTGGATTAATCTGTAGGTACTTATGCTCATTTGAATATAATTGCTGCCGTATCGAGTAGCATTATTGTAGCAGCTTGATCTGTTACTTTCTTTTACAACGGCTATTTTTCGTGTTATTAGAATGTAAAATAGGGACAGACGACAGCACGTCAAGCCACTACAATCTATCGTATTTCTTTATTAGATTTCAACTTTATTGCTAAGGCATTAAGGCTCAAGATTGATTGGGAATATTTGAGAGTTTAGGACAGGGGTGGCCAACTTGAGTAGACTTAAGGTGTACTGTTTACCAAAGAAACCTTGTGCGATCTACCAAACACACGTACTACTTGAAATCATAAATCAACAGCGTAGTTTTAAGATCGACTGGACTAGCAGTCGCGATCGACTGGATTAGCAGTCGCGATCAACTGGACTAGCAGTCGCGATCGACTGGACTAGCAGTCGCGATCGACTGGACTAGCAGTCGCGATCGACTGGACTAGCAGTCGCGATCGACTGGACTAGCAGTCGCGATCGACTGGACTAGCAGTCGCGATCGACTGGACTAGCAGTCGCGATCGACTGGACTAGCAGTCGCGATCGACTGGACTAGCAGTCGCGATCGACTGGACTAGCAGTCGCGATCGACTGGACTAGCAGTCGCGATCGACTGGACTAGCAGTCGCGATCGACTGGACTAGCAGTCGCGATCGACTGGACTAGCAGTCGCGATCGACTGGACTAGCAGTCGCGATCGACTGGACTAGCAGTCGCGATCGACTGGACTAGCAGTCGCGATCGACTGGACTAGCGGTCGCGATCGACTGGACTAGCAGTCGCGATCGACTGGACTAGCAGTCGCGATCGACTGGACTAGCAGTCGCGATCGACTGGACTAGCAGTCGCGACCGACTGGACTAGCAGTCGCGATCGACTGGACTAACAGTCGCGACCGACTGGACTAGCAGTCGCGATCGACTGGACTAGCAGTCGCGACCGACTGGACTAGCAGTCGCGATCGACTGGACTAGCAGTCGCGATCGACTGGACTAGCAGTCGCGATCGACTGGACTAGCAGTCGCGATCGACTGGACTAGCAGTCGCGATCGATTTCCCTATTAACAAACTGGTCATGGTTACATTACCGGGTTCATTGGTAACTACACAGATATAAACACAACAACCATAACCTTTCAAAGATCCATCACAAAAGCCAACTAAATGTACTTGAATAGGATTTGAAGGTATGATTAAACGCGGGAGAGTAATATTTTGTAAATCGGAAAAATTTGCAGCTATTAAATGCCATTGTTTGACTAAATTTTGGGGAATAGTTTCATCCCATGATAAATTTAAACGCCATAGATCTTGTAGCAAAGATTTAGCGGCAAAAACGACAGGACAAATCCATCCAAGAGGGTCAAAAATGCGAGCTACCAATGAGAGTATGGACCGTTTTGTGAATTTCCATTCGAACGAGTCAGCGAACGTATAAGAAAAGGTGTCGTTAACAGGATTCCAACGAACGCCCAATATTTTGACAAACTCACTTCCCGATTCATCAAAAGATTTGGAAGTTTGACAGAATTCTTGAGGGATATCTGTCAGAAGACGAGGATCATTAGAGGTCCATTTCCGTAGTTCAAACTGAGCATTTGATAGTAACGATATAATATCGTTTTTTAATGCAATAGTTTCTTCGAGAGAAGATCCGCCAGAGGTGATATCGTCCATAAATGTCTCCTCTCGGATAACCTGTGCTGCGCGACTAGAATACTCAGCACCGTGGTCTTCAGCAAGTTGATGAAGTGTTCGAATGGCTAAGTAAGGAGAACTACTAACTCCGTACGTAACGGTATTGAGTTCGTATTCCTTTAAAACCTCAGTTGGGTCATTACGCCAAAGAACGTGTTGATAACATCTTTCTTGCGGTCTTATCAATATTTGTCTATACATGCGACGAATATCCGCAGTAAAAACAACTTTGTGAATTCTGAATTTTGTGATTAGATCAACGATGTCTACTTGAAGTTTTGGACCCACATGAACAATATTATTTAGTGACAGGTCACTCGAAGTCCGACTACTAGCATCGAAGACCACTCGTAACCGTGTCGTGGTACTCTCAGGTCGGATTACACAATGGTGGGGAATTATATAACAGTCAGTAGACGAGGACTGCACTGGCTGCATATGTCCGAGATCCTCGTACTGTTGCATAAATTCTTTGTATTCAGTTTTTAACTCATTTTGACTAGCAAGTCTTTTTTCCAAATTTAGAAAACGATTAAACGCTTGTTTATATGATTCTCCTAAGGCTGAAGCATCATCTTTAAGCATAATTGGTACAACATAACGCCCATCGGAGGTGCGATACGTGCCTTCTTTATATTTTTGTTCGCATATTTCATCCTCGGGACCGGAAATTTTATATTTCGGCGGCTCCTCGGACTCCCAAAACCGTTGAACGATCTCGTCGAGCGCACTAGAAGACGCGACGAGGAGCGTAACGGGTGTAGCCGGAGTTTTAGCTACCACGTTTTGAAGAAACTGACCACTTATCACCCAGCCGAATACACTAGAGAGTGCGCATGGAAAGCCCGGGCCTGGACTGAAACGTGAGCCAGTATATATCTGGTCAAAACAGTCTACTCCTAACAACAGATCGATCGGACCGGATTTATCAAAGTCCTGGTCGGCGAGATCCAGATGTGTAAACTTATCCTTGACGATTGTCGGCAACGACACCGAAGGAATCAGGGATGTGATTTTAGGTAGAACCACTAATTGAATATCAAACTGAGGAGTGTCACTCAATCGAGGTATTATTGAACCGAAGGTGTGACCTTTAATGCTACACACATAATTTTGACCGATTTTGTTTGCTTGTAGAATTTGATGATGGAATATTAACTGGTTGGCTAACTTCTAATACTTTTATGTAATTTTGTAAATAAGTAATGAAGTTATTAAATTTCGGAATTTCTTCAGTGTTTTGTAATTCAAACCTTTTTTTTTGTTTCTGTATCAAAGGCCTAGACGCAATGTAAAATAAAATAAATTCGCATAAATCATCAATACACAAACCGCGCAAGGCACTAACGCATTCATAAAGTGTGTTAGATAACTCAGATAAGTTAGACAAAGATGGTTTTTGTATGGGATTAATTTTAATTATTTTTTCTAAATAAGCTGTTGCAAGAATACGCTTGTTGTCATATCTGTCCAGTAAAGTTGCAAAAACCACTGAATAATTTGCCGATGTCACAGGCACGCCCTTCGCTAATGTCAGTGCATAACCAGATAAACATGACAGCAAATAGTGAAATTTCTCAGTGTCGGATAATGAACTATTATTATGAACAAGTGCTGTATAACTATCTTTAAATGTTTGCCACTTTTCTATATTACCATCAAACTTTGGAAGTTCCAGCTTAGGCAACTTCACTTGCGAACGCACGTGACCTTGACCTAATTCCGAGCGACAGCCGCTACCGG
Source organism: Sesamia nonagrioides (assembly GCA_017933935.1). Lineage (NCBI taxonomy): Eukaryota > Metazoa > Arthropoda > Insecta > Lepidoptera > Noctuidae > Sesamia > Sesamia nonagrioides. Next base: position 270,331 of record JADWQK010000742.1, on the reverse strand, counting down.
CGCTCGCATCGAGAGAATCCGCAAACTCAATAACACAGTAATACAACTCATCAAATGACAGTAACACTTTATGATCGATAACAAACGACGGGTTAAGCTTTAATTGCAACTGGTTAACATCATCGTTGCATTCCAAAAATCTATTACGAATCTCGTCAATCTTTTTGTACCTAGCTCGAAAAGCTGCAAATTTAGTTTTAGTTTCTTTAACTGTTTTGGCTAAATCGTAAAGTATCTACATACTTTTAAACTCATATTCCCGCCTTTTAATAGAGGTTATTAATTCCGCTTCGCTCATAGTTCACTTGGTATACGATATCCGCACGCTCAAAAGGATAAAAGTTATAAAAGTAGGTAAAACGGAAAAAACGTAAGCCGGTAGGTAGGCAGCAATGCACGCGCGAACGTATTGAATGAAATACAAGCACACACGTCTCAAAGTTATTTGTTAGAATATAAGTTTTGACTTTGAGGTAGTTCAAAGCTAATCCGTCTCCCGCCGGAGACAAGTACTACGAGTGTAGGTACCTCGGTACTAAATTCGAGAAACTTCGAACTCACATTTTTAAAAGTAATTTATGCAATTTGTTATTTAATACAAATAAATGCAGCTTATTACAAGGTAATTAACGAGGTATGAATGTACGATTGAATAGTCAATCGGTCTCAAATAAGAAACAATAACTAGGTATCATGGAATGACCTAGGTTTTATTTAGACACTTAGAACTTGAAAGGCAAATTGAAATTGCCTTAAGTAGGTAAGTATACAAATGAATTATAATTGGGATTACGTATTTAACGTAATAACGAGAATGGAAAGATTTAATTTCCGATAGTAGGTATTTTTGAAATAACTACGCGAGGAAGATTCCTCACAGGAGGCACCATAATTAATGTTGATGCTTTCTGGAAGGGTCACTGCATTCTCCTATCAACCCCAGGATCTCAAAGCAGGGAAAACAAACATGCAAAGCACTAACCTGGATCCAACAGGACAGGAAAAGAGGAATCGCCAACGACGGGGCTGGCGCCGGCCGGTCAGCTATCTTCTTTATGTGGACTTGATGCTGCTTGTTCACTGCCTACACTCGTCAAGCACAGACACACCACCAATATGGAAACTGAGGGTTTATTTGGCCAGTGAAGCCCTTAGAAAGTCAGATATTCGGAATTATTTAGAATACACGCGGCGTCGTATTCGCTGAGTCCGCCATACTTGATTTTCAGTTCTCTTTCTTGGCACTTTAGAGAGAGGGCGCCACCAGCACGAGCCAAGAGAAGCCCGCGCTTATTTAAATCGTCGTTGACGCAACAAGGATGGGAAATGGAAATGCCTGGATAGATTATTAGGATATTTAATGCTCACACACATGGTCTTTCAGGTCAGAGGTCGGAGCTGTTTGGTTTCTTTTCCGCCTATTACGTTGAACGGTGTTGGGTTGAGTAGAGTTCAACGGTTTAAATATCTCGGGCATATCGTGACCTCTGACCTGAGGGACGATGCGGACATCGATAGAGAGCGGAGGGCGTTGTCTATGAGGGCCAATATGATTGCCCGCAGATTTATTCGTTGCTCGGGGGCCGTCAAAGTAACTCTTTTCAGAGCATTTTGTATGTCCCTGTATGCGGCGGGCCTGTGGGTGTCATATACCCAGAAGCAGTACAACGCTCTCCGTATACAGTATAATAATGCGTTCAGGGTGTTGTTGGGGCTTCCCCGGCATTGCAGCGCCTCTGGTCCGTGATGCCCGTGTCGACTGGTTTTACACGACAATGCGAAAGCGGTGCGCGTCTCTGGGGCGCAGGCTCCGGATCACTTCCGGCACTATCCTGAGCGTATTTGCGGTTTGATTGTCAGTATATTTGCGAATAGGTTTGATTGTCAGTATATTTGCGAATAGGTTTGATTGTCAGTATATTTGCGAATAGGTTTGATTGTCAGTATATTTGCGAATAGGTTTGATTGTCAGTATATTTGCGAATAGGTTTGATTGTCAGTATGTTTGCGAATAGGTTTGATTGTCAGTATATTTGCGAATAGGTTTGATTGTCAGTATATTTGCGAATAGGTTTGATTGTCAGTATGTTTGCGAATAGGTTTGATTGTCAGTATATTTGCGAATAGGTTTGATTGTCAGTATATTTGCGAATAGGTTTGATTGTCAGTATATTAACCATTGTTATATGATTAATGTACTGACAAACAAACAAATGACTCAGAGGCAGGCGTACTTGTAAATATTTTCACTTTTTTATTTTGCATAATATATTTGTTTATGTAGTTGATTATTATTATTTGTATTGACATTTCACTTGACTTGACAGACTTTATTTTTGACATTTCAAATTTTACATAATATATTTGTATATGTAGTTGATTATTATTATTTGTATTTCTGGATTTATTTTAATACTTGCTTTCCGCCCGCGGCTTCGCACGCGTGGAGTTCGGTTATATCGCGCTTTTTAGATTTCCCTCAGGAATATCAATTTTTTTTTCGGGATAAAATGTAGCCTATGTTCTTTCTCAGGGTCTAAAGATGTCTGTGCCAAATTTCATCAAAATCGGTTGAGAAGTTTAAGCGGGAAAGCGTAACAGACAGAAAGACAGATAGAGTTACTTTCGCATTTATAATATTAGTATGGATTGTATTTTTTGTGTTGTATGGGCTGTGATGCCAGAAATGGATGTATAAATAAAAAATAAAAAAATTAATATTAGTTAGAACGGACGTAAACTGGCAAAAAGATAAGTTTTAATTAGGGGATATATTTACGTTTTAGCTTTAATTTTAGGTTATTAAGGGAAATGTTAAAAAGGTCTATGTCTGTAAATTGTCTATTATAGTTGTTAATGGAACGGAATAAGAATGAGTTACGAGTGTATGTTTTAATTAGTCGAGGAGGAACGAAAAGTGGTTTTATACGTGAGGGGCGTACGGGTAGACGAGCATGTTCTTTTAGGGATATTTTACCAAGTAATGATGGTGAATCGGTTAACGAGGTCAACATTTTGAACAACTGAATAATGTCGAATGTATCACGTCTGTTGCGAAGGCAGGTCAGTTTATGCCTACGCAATGCATCTTCGTATGATTCTGGGATTCTTCATTCTGGGAACGATCATAGACGAACATCTAGCCTGGAAAACCCATGTCGATAGTGTATGTAACAAAATTAATAAATTTGTATATGCTCTCAGGCAGATTAAAAAGGTAACGAACATCAAAATAGCTGTAATGTCCTATCGGGCTTATGTTGAGTCCTCGTTGCGATATGGACTTATTGTATGGGGTAACAGCACAGAATTTAACAAAGCATTTGTAGCTCAAAAGAAATGTGTTCGAGCTATTCTAGGTATTCCGCCGGACGAATCCTGCCGACCAATATTTAAAAGGCTTGGTTTGCTACCACTACCCTCACTATATTTATATGAAATATGTATGTTTGTCCGGAAACATGAAAGCCTTTTTAAAACTGCGGCAGATGTAAGCAATAGAAATCGCCGTGACCAATTTAGACTTGTTTTAGACGAAATCCCACGATCAGCTAAGTATAACAAAAGCTGCATAGCTATGACCGTGCGAATCTATAATAAACTGCCGCGTGAGATTAAATTACTCAATAGGAGATTGTTTAAAATTCATTTGCATCAATGGCTAAATGACATTAATTTTTATAGTATTAAGGAATACTTAGAATATAAACCAATCTAGAATATTATAAATTTTGCATGCTATAAATATAGGCAAAACATGTATGATCTTTGTAATGTAACCATATCATCTTTATATACCATGTTTTATGCAAATAAATGATTATTATTATTATTATTATGCAGTCTCATAAATATTATTCCGATAATTTAGTGATTTTAAAAACTTTTTTTTTTGTATATTTTCTATTCTATCGATATGAACTTTAAACACAGGGCTACAAAAGTCTAAAATAGAGCGGACAAAAGAAAAATAAAGAATTTTTAAAGACGTAATATTTTTGAAAGATTCACTGATTCTCAAAACAAAACCAAGGCTGCGAAAAGCGGAGTCGACGATTTGATCGATGTGATTGGTAAATGTTAATTTGGAGTCCATAACGAGATCCTAATCCCTAATGGTGAAAACTCTTTTAAGAATTGAGTCATTTATGTTGTAGTCTAAATTGAGAGGGTGAGTTTTCCGGGTATATGACATTATGAAACATGTATCTATCTTGAGATAGAGCTGGTTTGTTGTACAGTAGTTATGCAAGTTTAATAAATCACTTTGTAGTTTAGCACCGTCTAACACCAAGAAACTTTTAATATATTTGAGTACGGTGCTCAAATAAAAACACGAGCGACATGTTGTAGACGGTAGTCGCAGATGTCTAGACGGCAAAAATGGATGGTATGGTGGGAGCAAAAATATGGGTGGTTTCTTTTTTTTTTTTTTAATTAGTTATAAACTAGTGCTTGACTGCAATCCCGCCTGATGGTAAGCAGTGATGCAATGGTTGATGGTAAAACGCACTAGTTTATTAAGCCTATTCACTTAAAAAAAACTGAGTGAATAGGAAGGAAGACGGCAGTTGAGCGAGGTGATGCAATGTTTAACCCAACAACGATGCTGCGCCAGAGGATGATCTGGAGACCCTCCACGACCAAACTCCCGACACAACGACATTAGGCACATCGTACCCGGTACACATCGCAACACAATTGCTCAGACCCGTCCTCCGTACGGCTTCACCAGACATCATACTGGAACACGACGAATCGCTTGGCGGCAAGACTTTGTCAGGTGGGTGGTAACTTATGCCGGCAGCTGATGTTGTTGCCTACCACGGAGTAAAAGTGTAAAAAGGTAAAGTGGATGGATAGTAAAGCACTAGCTTTACAGCGATGCCGCCTGATGGTAAGCAGGGATGCAGTCGCTGATGGTGAAGCGCACTAGTTTATAATGTTTATAGTTTATAACCTTGAAAATACTTAAATTATAATTGGACTAGAAGACCATCTTCTTCTTCTTCTCCGTCTGTAAAAGATCGCTCTTAGCGATAAGACCGCCCATTGTGTCACCCTTTGGAAAATCTTTATATTTATGTTGCTATGATATAGATTACAGAAACATTAAAATAAAGATTATGTACACCATATAGATGGTGTACATAATAAAGAGCATTCTATTCTATTACAGGCAAATTGTTCCAGACGAGGCGAAAGACTATGTCCACCGTCGAACCACCAACGCTAAAAATCTCTTCAAGTACATTTTAGTTATTTTCAACTTCGCTAAAAATAATTAATAGTTCCAACTTTTACATAAACCCTGTAGGAGATCAAAATAAATCACAAACTAAAACAAAGAGTTCGTTGGAGGGTAACAATCTAGGATTAATTTATTCTAGACCACAGTTTAAGCTTAATCAAGTAAAGTTTAAACAGAGATTAAGGTTCGCCTTTTTGTTCGGAATATAAATGAGGTGGTTTATCACAGCGAGTATTTTTCTTTAAAAAAATACCTCTTTTGAGAGCAAAACTTACTAATTTGAAAAGATTATAAATGAATTTAGTTTTCCCTCGTGCTACTTATATTAGAGACAGACTTTTTGATTATCATCATCTCAGCGTTAATCCCAGTCGCATCCGAAGCTTTTTCAGGTGTCTGGGGTCCGCTTTATCAGTCTTTTTTTATATATGAATTATAAACTAGCGCTTGACCGCAATTCCACCTGATGGTAAGCAGTGCCGCAATCGTTGATGGTAAAGCGCACTAGTTTATTAAGAGCCTATTCACTCTAGCCTTGAAGTCACTCAAATTATAGTCCGACGGAAACACCGCCGCTGGCAAATTGTTCCTGTCCCTCGATGTACGCGGTATAAAGGAGGAGCCGAAACGCTTCGTCTGGATCGTAGTGGTGTTAGCAACGTAAGGGTGGAAACTCGCCGTACGACGGGTCGTCCGATGGTGGAACGGAGATGGGGGAATTAAATCATGCAATTCCCTGGCACACTCCCCAAAATGCATCCTATAAAACACCGAAAGGCTGGCTACTCTAAGTAGGCTTTGGAGACAATCTCGAGTTAAATCAGGGTCACCAATCAGCCTCTTAGTACGCCTCTCCACTGAATCCAATGTGGCCGGGTGACACTTAGCAGCACCAGCCCAAATGTGGCTGCTGTAATTCACTAACTGTAACTTCTCTAACTGGTCATTTTGCTAAACTTCGATATTTTCCGTGAAGCGACTGCCGTCTGACCTCCACAACCCGAAGGCGAGATCGAAGCATTGCAATTAGACTAATTGTTGGTCTTTTGAGGGCTCTGTCAACCCGTATCGACTGCCATTAGATGTTCGTATGGCAAACGGGACCAACAGCTTAATGTGCTTTCCGAGGGACGATCAGACCAGTGCAAATTTTCATATTCATGCATACTTACAAATATTCGCACTGCGCGGGTATCGAAACCGCGCTCTCCTTGCGCAGCGGCCGCGTTTGCTACCGCTACGCCACGGAGTCTGTCAAGGTGGACAAACTTTTTGAAATGGGGAGGTAATGTAAAGTAATTACTTAATTGTTTATCAACCGAGAAATTAAAATTTTCAGTAAGTTAATATCACATCTGCCAATCATTGACAGTAAGTAAATATAATAAACAATTAATCTCCCTGATGGTACGGACGACAGCAGGCTAAGCTAGCCGAAACTGCCAAATAAACCCAATCAACTTTGAGCCTTAATGCTTTATAGATAAAGTTGAATTTCTAATAAAAAAATCTGACAGATTGTAGTAACTTGATGCGCTGTCGTCTGTACCTTATTACGATCAACTATAAGGACCTCTCCATCCCAAGGCTCCACTTGTATACGAGGTTATTATGAATTTTGAACTCAATATGGCCTCCTTTCCTTTTACACTAGAATTTCGAACGTTTTGGTAGCGAAGGTAAGCTCTACGGAAGGTATGACCTTTCAATATCGTTTGATATCATCGAAAGAAGCATGTGACCTTGGTACCCTTTTCGTTACACTTTGTAACTGAAAGGGAGTATAAGGGAGGGGAACGTTCTCCACATTCCCAAGGGCACGGATTATATTTGAAAATTCATCCCCTAATGAGGTCGAATAGAGGATGAGCGCTCCAGCAGATAACTTTCATTGCGATTCGCATTTTCCTTGATCGGCTAACCTTGTTCCAATCAAACTAGTCTGTAATTCCTGGCGCGGGCTTTGCTCGTTCATCGCAGCAACTTTGAATTTTCCCGCCGCGGGAGTGGTTAGTTACCAGTTAGTGATTAGTTCGTCATTACTAGAGGTCGTCATTACTTAGAGACGTGGTAGGCGGTACTTTGGCTTAATTTTTAAGTAAAAGTTCTATCTTTATGTAATCTGGCAGATTTCTGTATTAGATTTTCAACTTTATTTCATAAAGATTAAGGCTCAAGGTTGATTGGAAATATTTGACAGTTCCGGGTAGCTTGACTTGCTGTCGTCCGTACAAGTCTCTGTTTTCAAAATTCATCTCCTAAGAGTTTTGAGAGGTTGCGGATGGAAAATCTCTTCAAGCATACTGCTCATCACAAGTACCTTCTTCTCTTTTTATCGTATCGTATTCTTCCTAGTTGTTAGTTTTTTAGGGTTCCGTAGCCAAATAGTAAAAAAGGGAACCCTTATGAATTCGTCACGTCTGTCTGTCCGTCTGTCCGTCCGTATGACACAGCCATTTTTTTCCAAAACTATAAGAGCTATACCGTTGAAACTTGGTAGGTAGATGTATTCTGTGAACCGCATTAAGATTTTGATGAAAAAAAAAATAAGAAATATTGGGGCTCCCCATACTTAGAACTGAAACTCAAAAAAAAATTTTTCATCAAACACTTACGTGTGGGGTATCAATAGATAGGTATCGAAAAATAATATCGAAGTTTCTAAAATATTCTTTTCTAAACCGAATAGTTTGCGTGACAGACGCTTCCAAAGTAGAAAAAAGTTGGTATTGGTTGGGTTGGTTGGTATCTTCTTAAATAAGAAAATGAAAAATCTAAAAAAAAACATTACTATAAAAACTAGCAACGAAAATTGTTTTGAACGAAATCTAGTAAGCAGTTTTTTTTAATACCTACCTCGTAAATCGTAAAAACTCCTTTAATTTCATAAATCAATGGTACGGAACCCTTTGTACGTGAGTCCGACACGCACTTGGCCGGTTTTTTTTTTTTGTTTAAGCCCAATAAATAGGTGGTGGCTACGATAAATTGAATGCGGCATCAGTTTCATTTTTAGGTCATCCAAGCTACAGGTTAACGGTCACTCAACATACTCCAGCAAGTGGGATATGCTTTGGTCAAAAGCTCCAAACTCGCACTGGGTAGACTGAGTAAGTAAACCCCTCCCCCACCCCTCCTCGTCCCCGCTCTCGATAAATTGTGTCACTTGAACTAATTATAATAAAAATAAAACCGAACCAAATATGTCAATAATTTGCTTTATCTAATAGATAATAGATAAGCGTGATATTATAAAGATAAGTTGAATAAAGACTATGAACACAACTGTATAAGTTTGAAATTATTTTTCTCTAGGGATATACTTAACGTACTTTTTTATTCATTCTTGAAAATCCAATGACATTTTTTCCTAACCTGGTAATCAAACCAAATAATCCACGTTTTACAGCTACCAACTACACCAAGGAGACAGTCAGAAGCTAAATCCAGAATCGCGGCGCTTGCGCCGATTAGTAGGTGATATTGAATTTTTTAGTTTTAATATTTTTTTATATAATCCCGGCTACCTCGCGATGTTTTATTTCACCGTTTTGAAAGTGGTGGTGATGAAGTAATTAACACAAAATGATACGCCTATCGTGGTCGTGGTGGCCTAGTGGTTAAAACACCAGCCTCTCAAGTATGAGTGTGTGAGTTCGATTCCAAATCAGACAAGTACCAATCTAACTTTTCTAAGTTAATAATATATATATACTTTCTAATTATATTTTGGATAAAAATGACTGAGTATAAGGTGAAGGAAAACATCTTGAGGAAACCTGGACTTTAAGTCTAAAATCGCCAACCCGTATTGAGCAAACGTGATGATTAGAGGAGACCTATGCCCAGCAGTGGAACGATAAAAAGTTGATGATGAATAATATACACCTATCTTAGTAGTAGTAAGTCCCAGCACCACTGACGGTCAACTTTTGCAAGAACAAACGTAACCTTTTAAGAAAGTTCACTTCTCTCAATCTAATAAAAATGCCTCTACTTTTTCTATGTGTTTGACATATTTTTTGTCGCTGATATAACACGACTAGATTCTCAATGTTTTAAATTGGCATTCTATTGTCTAACCAAAAACGGTTACCTACCTCAATGCAATATTCATAAAATAATTCACAAATAAATAAAGTTCACGATAAGAAACTTACCCCAGGAACAGAAATAATATTACTTCTGGTATTTTGATATTACAATACAAATAGTAATGTCAAATGTAATAAGAAAATAAAATATTAGGGTAAAGGGTAGCCCACAATATAGGGTTCCGATAGTATTTATATTTGTATCAAAGATTTAAATCTGGTATTCAAATGCGGCCGTTTATAGTGAAAGCCAACCCCAAGAGGCTAACAAAGTTGCGAAAAGGTTAGATATTGGTGGTCAAAGATCTAAATCATTTGATTTGCTCTCACCGGACCTACTTATATTGCTGAAAAACTATCCAAACTGAGCTTGCTTTCCTGTAATAAAATAATATTTGTTTTTACATTATTTTAATTACAATTAATGTTCACCCGTTATAAACTCAATACTACAATTCACCTGGAACAAACATTGGAGCCTCAGCGAGATCTTTAAAAGCAGACATCATCTCAGCGTTAATCCCAGTCGCACCCGAAGCTTTTTCAGCTTTGGAGTCTGGGGTCCGCTTTGCCAGTCTAACTGCCGAATTTGGCTAAACTTCGATATTTTCCGTGAAGCGACTGCCGTCTGACCTCCACAATCCAAAGGCGATATCGATGCATTGCAATTAGACCAATTGTTGGATTGTTGAGGGCTTTTGATTGGGGAATTTGATGGCAACAATGACATTAAAAATAGCTATGGCAATAAAGAAAACACTTTCAAAACACAAAACAAAAATTATCATATGCGAGCGCTGACTAAAGCGAAGTATACTTAGAAAAATCCAACACATACCTACATATTTCTTTTCCATAATGATGTATATAAATTTTCTATGTAGCTCAATAATAATGTCAAATTTTGGTTTGATGATCTAAAATAGGTTAAAATAAATAAAAATAATATTAATGGTATTAAAGTTGTCAAAACAAAACAGAAATACGTCAACATCTTTTGTCGCAGTAGAGCGAATCTCATTTATAATCAATCTTTTGAATAAACTTCCCTAAAAACCAGTTAAGTACGACTCCGAATCGAGCACTAAGGGATCCGTACCATTTAAAAAAACGGTTGTCTGTAAAGTCAGCAACTGACGATAGTTGAACGTGACAACGTCATAACGTCATAAGAAAATACTGATGGAGAGGTTAACTTATTGTTATAGTTTTGTCAAATATAGCATAACCTACAATCGCTGCACTAGCCGACCGATGCTATTCATTTTAATGATGAAAGCACGAATATTCGACAACATATCACTGAACATATATTTAACATCGAAAGACCTTTATCGTCTTAATTATCGTTTCTATGAACAATTGACACCACATTCACTTTACACTGCACTTTATAGTTGACTAAAACATGTAAATGTATTATTGTATAGCAGCTGTCCACGTGGACGCATTGCTCTCTCAAGTGCGAGACACAAGACAACAGACAAGAGAGAGACAGATGTCGAACGCTGGCAAACGCGGAGGCCGATTGTGCCTCTTTGCCGCTCGTTCCGCGCTCTCGCTTGCACTTCAAGCCTTAAATGGAACGCCTCGGAGCGAGGTAACGTCGAATGAGTCATGTTTTTTCGTGCGTGCAGCCGACTCCATCAAAATATAAGACGTTGTCGCGTCAAAAAAAATATATTGTTATAGTGTTAAAAACAAAATGCATCATCAGTGAAAATTTCAACTGTCTAGCTATTACGGTTCGGTTCAAATCAAATCAAATCAAATCATTTATTTCAAATAAACCAGTTACAGGCACTTTTGAATTGTCAGAAGGTCGGTCAGTCAATAAGATGAAGCTAGTCGCCCATTCCAAAGAGTAGGTACCTATGGAGAAGAACGGGCAAGAAACTCCATGGACACTCTTTTAAATTTTTAAGCTATTGTTACAAATATTTGATTACATCATTCATGTTGAAATCAACCGCGTGAGAACGATGCAGAAATATATTGTACGCTGAGAGCGTCCATTATGGAAAACATACAAAAATCAATTCAGAAATTAAAATACGCCGTGGCAGCTAAGAGATGACCAGTCCCCTCCGACGGCGTCCGTTCACGAACATGACGTATGGATCAGCATCATTCAGCTCAACCATATCGAAGGGAACCCAATGACCCAAAACACACGCCACCATCAGCGAGACATTTGAGTGAGCATGACATACTCTCAACAGCCAGAGCACAATTAAGTCAATAAAAAAGACTAACCCAACAAATAAATGCCTTACAGCACATTCGTACATTGTGCTCACACGTTTGCCATGCAATTATACAATACTAAGAAATTGAATCTACACAATGCTAAGATAGTTTTGTCCAAGGTTCAGCAGCTCCAACAGTGTTCCCGAATCTGTGGAAAGTTTAGCTCCTGTGCAGCTGTACAAGTGCCGAACACCTCTGTCAGCGATACAATTCCGTAACGTACAATATGCTTGGCTACATAGTGTGTAATACAGGCTTTGAATAAATAACATAAACAATTACATATTAAAACTACAAGAGGAAAAATCAAAGAACAATCATTGTATAGAAATCGGACGCAGCTCAAGCCCAAGCCTTTTTGTCCTCAATATAATCCTTCACACTATAAAATGCTTTCTGACACAACTTACGTTTAATGAAGGATTTGAATTTATTCAGGCTTAGATCTTGAACCACCTCTGGAAGTCCATTGTAAAAATGTATACATTGGCATCTGAAAGAGCCACCTATTTTCTTGAGCCTTGTTGTAGGTACAATAAATTTGTGCCTGTTCCTAGTATTTATATCATGGACATCACTGTATTTTTTAAACAATTTTATATTTTTATGAGCATACAAAAGATTTTCATAAATATATTGAGACGGCACGGTCAGTACATTAATCTCTTTAAATTTTTCTCTGAGAGAGTGTCTCGGACTTAATTTATAAATTGCACGAACAGCTCGTTTCTGCAAAACAAATATTGTTTGAATATCGGCGGCATTTCCCCACAACAGAATGCCGTACGACATTACGCTGTGGAAATAGCCAAAGTACACTAAACGGGCCGTCTCAACATCAGTCAAATTACGAATTGTTCTAACTGCGTATGCAGCAGAACTTAGCTTTTTTGACAATTTTTCTATATGTGAACCCCATTGAAGCTTAGCATCCAGAGTTATACCCAAGAACACTGTGCTGTCGTCAGATTTCAATTCTTCGCCCTTTATCAACACTTTAGTTTCCACCTGCCTCACGTGAGGTAGAGTAAACTTAATGCATTTGGTTTTTTTCTCGTTTATGAGTAAATTATTAACATTAAACCAATGGACTACTTTGGAGATCGCGCTATTTACATCATCAGTAACCTGCTGCTGACGTTTCAGTTTAAATAAAAGTGAAGTGTCATCTGCAAACAACACTCAGTTCAGGTTCAGTATGGTAACAATGATACATACAGACAGACAGTGGGGTCTTAATTGGGTCCCGTTTTTCTCTTTGAGTACGGAACTGTAAAAACGAGCGGTTGGCTTTATTTTGCGGAATTATATTATCTGGTATTTGATGTTTTAAAGATGAGACTGCCTCGCTATGCCTACTGTTGCTGTGCAGCTGTTGAACGTAGGGTCATTAATTCAATCCCAACGACGATAAAACATTCTCATGTTTTTCCATTAGGAACTTCTCAGTTGATTGCTTGGATTCTGAATTTGTCCCTGATTAATGGACAAAGCTGAATCAATCAATCAATCTGCCCAACCTTTGTCAACTATGTTAGGCTGGCTTTCAGTCTGACCCGAGGCAGATGAATACCAGTACATTCAGCGACTGCCCGTCTGACCTTCAAAACCCAGTTACTTGCTGAGTAATACAATAAATACAGTTTACAGACTTTAGGATATCTGCCAACACTAGCCTCTCAAATACGAGTGTTGGGGTTCGATTCCATGTAACTTTTCTAAGTTACATGAACTTTCTAAATATATCTTGGACATCAATGACTGATTACAAGGTGAAAAAAAACATCTTGAGGAAACCTGGACCTTTAAGTGTGAAATCGCCAAACCCGCATTGAGCAAGCGTGATTATTACGCTCAAACCTTCTCTGTATGAGAGGAAACCCGTGCCCAGCAGTGGGACGATAAAAAGGTTGATGATGAGGGAGTTTCACGGCTTTTAAAGATCCACACATAACAGCCGGGAGGTGCTTACCGAGTCACGTTCAATGAAGATGGGCACCCATCGAAGGACCAAAGCCGGCAAGCGCAACTCATCCTGATAGACCGATCCGTACAGCTTGTATTATATCATTACTCGGAGAACTTCCAATTGCCTCCTATTACATGGGTAGCCATTATAACGGGCGGCATTAGAAAGGCTGAGATATACAGGTGTATTATCATTTTTAAAATTTTATTATTTATTAAATAATTATCTTAAGTCTTAATTTATGAACTACCTGTGCCCCGCGGTTTTTTTTTTCTTCTCTTTTTTATATATTATAAACTAGCGTAAGCAGTGACGCAATCGTTAATGGTAAAGTGACGCAATCGTTAATGGTAAAGTGACGCAATCGTTAATGGTAAAGTGACGCAATCGTTAATGGTAAAGCGCACTAGTTTATTGTTAGTATTCACTCTAGCCTTGAAGATACTGAAATTGTAGTCCGACGGAAACACCGCCGCTAGCAAATTGTTCCAGTCACTCGATGTACGCGGTATAAAGGAGGAAGCGAAACGCTTCGTCCGGATCGTAGTGGTGGGAAACTGTACGTACGTACGGCGGGTCGTCCGGTGGTGGAACGGAGATGGGGGAATTAAATCATGCTGTTCCCTGGCACACTCCCCAAACTGCATCCTATAGAAGACCGAAAGGCTGGCTACTCCACGCCTGTGCTCTAGGCTTCGGAGATTCCGTGGTAATGTCGGGGTAAACACTATTCTACTTGTTTATTCTGATTATAAACTTTTGCGTGCCAAATTTCATCTAAATTCGTTCAGCCAAACACTCTCACAAATGTTCGCCTTTATAATATTAGTGAGATTCGTCGGTTATACTCGGTTCACTTATCAAAACATAAAAGATTACATAGTTTTAGTATACCTTATCTATATTATCTTTCATACATTATTGTATTATCTCAAGATATACTTAATAAATGATCTAAGTCATTGCAACTGACACTTGCCTAGTATTTTTAATTATTTTTTGATAACTATTACTTTAGTGATATACTTATGTATAATGTGTAAGATTTTTTTTTTGTTATTCATTATTTTCTTAATAAGTAGAACGACTTGTGACAGAAACATAATTTTGACCTTGACCGTTAATTATTCCGACAATCTACCCTAAATTATCAGCAACACCATTTTCCTCTACATTCCAGGGTTTCTACTGCTCCTCATAGCACCATGCTTCGCGCTGCACATGCACGAACCTCTTCCCCCTACCAGCCGCTCCAGGGCTGCTCCAGTGGAAGGCTTCGTCCAGGTCCGACTCAACCACTTCATGGCTTCTGATGCCAGGACTTTTCCTATGGTGAGTAGAACAGTTCAGTTGGTTTTCAGTAATGGTAACCCATTGTTAGTTCAAACACAGGGAGACGCTTTCACCATCATCAACCTTTTTATCGTCCCTCTGCTGGGCACAGGTCTCCCTCATACAGAGAAGGATTGAGCGTAATCACCAAGCTTGCTCAATGCGGGATATCGATTTCAGACTTAAAGTCCAGGTTTCCTCAAGATGTTTTCCTTCACCTTCAGTTATTGGTGTGCAAGATATACTTAGAAAGTACATATTACTTAGAAAAGGTACATTGGTACTTGCCTGACCTGGAATCGAACCCGCATATTCATACTTGAGAATATCGTGAGCCCACCAGTATGTCTTAGAATCAGAAAGACATAATGACATCTACCAACCTGCACGGGACCCGCGCGGTGAATTACGGCCCACTGTCCACGTCCTAGCAATGAGACCACTAACAGCTAATTATGTATGTTTTGTATATTATATAATTTAGAGGACGGTCAGATTAAAATCAATTTTGATTTCTTTAATAGTTTGAAGTACTAACTAGACTAACTTGATGTTCCGTGTCTCGTAATGTTAATTGATGTGTATGTTTACTATTGTATTTCTGCACATTTGTCCAACTGAACAGACATTTGTGCTGCTGAATAGTTTATTCCGCCACTTTTTCCCAGCGAGAGCACTAGGAAGTGGCAAAGGACGGGTGTTTTGGAGAAGAATTTTCTGTATTTTTGTCATTCGAAAACTGCTGATTCTCGGCACTACTTTCAATAAATGACTTTTGATATTAATTTTGAAGCGATTTTTTGCATAAAAGGCTCTAAATCTTCTGTTCAGCGGCTAGACAAGCGGTATTCAAACGAATATGATAAGTTGGACTTTGAAAACAGATAGGAAGAAAATAAATTTGTTAACTAACATGCAGATTTGACGTCTCCAGAGACCAAAAAGTTCTCTGCAAACGTCAAACATGTATACTTATACATATGTGGTACGCACACGTGTGCGATATTAAATCTGAAATTTACTGGGTACGACTCTTATCAATTTGCATAAACTATTTTTATATCGAAATGTGCTCATTACGGTTACAATTTCAGCACACACCTATACCTACAAAAATATATATATCATCTCTTACAGCGTTACTACTACAACAGCGAGTTCGCTGGTGAGAACATAGTGATCTTCGTGGGCGGCGAGTGGGCCATCTCGGAGGGTTGGACGCAGACCGGCCTGGCGTATGAGATGGCACAGCGGTTGGGCGCTGGGCTGTTCTACACCGAGCACCGGTTCTATGGGAACAGCCGGCCTTTTCCGTAAGTAGATATCATTAAAGGCAGAATGATTTCGTTTTGTAATAAATGAGATGTAGTTTAAAATAAAATTAAGATTAATGATTTTGATTGATCCATACTAATATTATAAATGCGAAAGTAACTCTGTCTGTCTGTTACGCTTTCCCGCTTAAACCTCTCAACCGATTTTGATGAAATTTGGCACAGACAGTCTTTAGACCCTGAGAAAGAACATAGGCTACTTTTTATCCCGGAAAAATTTGATGTTCCCGAGGGAAATCTAAAAAGCGCGATATAACCGAACTCCACGCGGGCGAAGCCGCGGGCGGAAAGCTAGTTTAAAATAAAATTGTCCTTGCACACGCACCAGCTCTTCAAGATCTGTAAAATTTCTTTCATAGATTTTCAACATTATCGCTAAAGTATTAAGGTTCAAGATTAATTGGGGTTTGCCTGTGTTTATGTATAATTTTACTGTATCGGTTCATTATTACCAATCATTGTTTTGCGTAGATATGTATCACATTCCCTCAACCATTTTTTTGCGTCATATTAACCATAATCAAACGTTTTTCTTTCCTTCTTTTACAGAAAATCTGTTGCTTTATTTATGTATGTAGGTCGGACACGTATTTAGAACATAATAATATGGAGCAATTGATTAGTAATATCCTTCACAGTTATCCAGATTGAGATTAATAGTGTGTTATGTAATTAAGATAAACGTTTAGATTAATGGCAACTGAGAGACTTACATATACATATGTAATACGTAGATATACAATAATTATTTTATGGGTATTAGGACCAGACGTCTATTCTTGTAAGATTCGACTTGTAGGATTCCGACTGGTTAAATTAGCCCTAAATTTAACCACCTGGTCTTCGGAAGTAATGCACGCAACGTTTCGCTCTCTGACCACAGTTCTAATCTAACCCATTTGGTCGGAGTGCCCTGGTTTAATTACCAAGACTTCGGCTTGCACAATATAGGTTACATATCCAATCTAAACTATAATCTACTGAATATCATTCAGACCGTTAGGTTAAAACTTAGGCGGTTAATACAGTTGGGTGCGACATATACATGACTAGCGACCCGCCCTGGCTTCACACGGGTGTAATGCTTATATTAAATATACTATAGAAAAACTGTGAACGTTATATAAAATACCGCCGCGAACGCCGCGCCGTGTAATGCCGCAAACGCGATACCCTGCAATTTTTAAATCTGCCATATCTTGGAAAATATTTATTTAAATCATATGCTGTAAAGGGCGATATAGATCTATACTAAATCAACAATGTATTTAAGGTATTAAATTGGATAAGGATTAATGCTGTATTGGTTAAAATCGCTTCGAAAATTAGCCAATATTTTTAAAAAGTAAATGACTAAAAATGTTATTGTGTGATACCCATAGACCTTTTCAATGTCTACAATATTTACTACATCATTTTGATAAATCTCATTCTCTCATTTTCTCGGTGGTAGACCATAACATCGGCTGCCGGCGGAAGTTACCACCCACCAGACAAAGTCTTGATGATGTCTGGTGAAGCCGTACGGAGGACGGGTCTGAGCAGTTGTGTTGCGATGTGTGGCCGGTACGATGCGCCAAATGTTGCTGTCTCGGGAATTTGGTCGTGGAGAGTCTCCAGATCAATCTCCCTCTAGCACAGCATCGTTTGGTCGTGTTGGTCTTGGGTTTAACATTGCATCACCTCGCTCAACTGCCGTCATCCTTCCTATTCCTAAGTTTTTTAAGTGAATAGGCTTAATAAACTAGTGCGCTTTACACTCAACGATTGCATCACTGCTTACCATCAGGCGGGATTGCAGTCAAGCACTAGTTTATAATAATTAAAAAAAAAAAAGATGTTATTATACATATAAACCTTCCTATTTAATCACACTATCTATTAAAAAAAACGGATTAAAATCCATTGCGGAGTTTTAAAGATTTAATCATACATAGGGACATAGGGAAAGAGAAAGCGACTTTGTTTTATACTACACTAGCGGCCGCCAGCGACTTCGTTCGCGTGGAGTTATGCTCCACTCCTATTGGTCGCAGGGTGATGTTATATAGCCTTAAGCCTTCCTGGTTTAATGGGCTATCCAACGCAAAAAGAATTTTTCAAATTGGACCAGTAGTTCTCGAGATTAGCGCGAACAAACAAACATACAAACAAACTCTTCAGCTTTATATATTAGTATAGATAGTATAAAACGAAGTCGCTATCTCTTTCCTAGTGATGATATATCACACACTGTTTTTTATTATTTTGTCCGTTTATTATGAAAAATTGCCTAAATTGGCATGACTATGGTTATAAATAACGTGTCGACAGCAGACATCAGCGCGGAGCTTCTAATGATGTGCACACTGGGCGATCAGCCAACCGTTCTCATTAACATCGTCACTAAATATTCTTGCAAAGCTCTTAATCACAACACAGATACAAAACTATACTTAAGTTGTACTTACGTTTCAAATCTCAGTGAAACGGTCACAACAACTGTGCTACAGTTGTTGTGACCGTTGAAACGTAAAATGAACTCTATTATATACAGATTAAAGTTATTTTTCCATAAACTCATATATGTTTAATTTTTATGCTTATATGTCACAAATGCATATTAAAATAGGTATGCACATACACACACACACACACACAAAATTTTATTATTAGATACAATACTCATCCGTATGTATACTACGTCCATGGGCGTACCCAGGGGGGCTAATGAATAAAACTGTCCTCCACATCGTATTTCGGCAACCAATCTTAACGAATGAGAAATGTTATACTGTAGTTTTACCAAGCGCCCAGACACTCTCTCTATATCTAGCTCTGGTACAGTTACTCTGCCCTAACATCTATAGTTCGAAGGTACGAAAATCTAACAGGACTAATAAAATTAGTATACATACCTAAAATCAAAATTTAACGCCTAATCTAAATAAAAGCCATAGCAAATATAAAGGGCGTAACAGTTCAAACTCAAACTCATTTATTGCGAAAATGGGTAATTCAGATTTTACATTTATATATAAGATAGTTTGGCATCTCCATAATCCGCCTGAAGGCACGCAATTTTAATTGGTGTTTGTCTCTACCTATTGTACATTACTGAATTCAGAATTGGGTAATGATAACTTACACAAATGATAAATTAGGGCCATCGAAGTAAGAAACAGTTAATTACTAATAACAATAACAAAACCATGGTCAGTAAAACGAGCAGTTACCACAAGCAGCACATGCTCACGAGCAAAACGAGCAGTCACCACAAGCAGCACATGCTCACGAGCAAAACGAGCAGTCACCACAAGCAGCACATGCTCACGAGCAAAACGAGCAGTCACCACAAGCAGCACATGCTCACGAGCAAAACGAGCAGTCACCACAAGCAGCACATGCTCACGAGCAAAACGAGCAGTCACCACAAGCAGCACATGCTCACGAGCAAAACGAGCAGTCACCACAAGCAGCACATGCTCACGAGCAGTCACCACAAGCAGCACATGCTCACGAGCAAAACGCAAAGATCAGCCATTAGCCCCCCTCGCAATATTTGTGGGAAGGAGGCAACCCGACCCTAGACGCTACCGCTAGCATAGGTCAACTTGCTCAATTCTTATTCTGGTCAATTTTGATTAATAGTCCAAGTCGCTAACTTACCACATATTACAATCGATGCATTAAAAACAATAAAATGAATAAATTATGTCAATACATAAAATTAAACTGAGTTTACTACACCGTTAAATAAAGTAAACAATTATAATTTACAAACATAAATACATATAATCCATCGAGATAGTCGTAGTGGCATAAAGGTTAAAACAGCAGCCTCTCAAGTATGAGTGTGCGGGTTCGATTCCAGGTCAGGCAAGTACCAATGTAACTTTTCTAAGTTATATGTACTTTCTAAGTGTATCTTGGACACCAATTACTGATTAAAAGATGAAGGAAAACATCTTGAGGAAACCTGGACTTTAAGTCTGAAATCGCCAAACTGCATTGAGCAAGCGTGGTGATTACGGTCGAATGAGAGGAGACCTGTGCCCAGCAGTGGGACGATAAAAGATTGATGATGATGACGATGATATTATCTATCGGTTAGCTTCTGAAGAAAGAAATACACATTGTCTTGAGTTAAGCAAGACGACCTATTCTTATCATTTAAATAAATACAATTACCTACAATCAACCAGAATCCCGATTTTGGGACATACGCCATAATGTTATCCCCGTCAGAGAGTGTTGTGTAATTTACCACGCGTACCCGGGGCTACGCAACTCAAACGTGGACGTTACGGGAATTGGAAAAGAAAAAGATAGACGCTCTAGAAATGTGGTGTTGGAGAAGAATGCTTGGGGTATCATGGACCGAGTTTAGAACAAATGTTTCTATACTTCAAGAACTCGGCATCAAACAGCGTCTTTCAGAAATAGTACAGTCGGACAGCCGTATACTCGGATTTTTCGGTGACGTATCAAGGCGCAATAGAGACTCTATAGAACGTTTGGTCGTCCAGGGCAGAGTGGAAGGGAACAGACCTCGTGGAAGGTCACCGATGAGGTGGACCGACCAAATCAAGGCGGCAGTGGGGGATCCTGTTAATAAATGCCCCAGACTGTCGTCCAACAGGGATAGATGGAGAGAGATCGTGCGGCGTGTAACATTAGCGTCTTGGATTCAGTCATAGCGACCACGGCCGTTCTGTCAAGAACGAAACGAAGAAGAAGGCCCGGTGTGGGTTGATAGGTGTCACATATCTTTGATTTTTTATTCCTAGAACATACCAGTTCCAGTAATGTATTCCTTCGCGGTTTTGAAATCAGTAGTGGTGAAATAATTTACACTGAGAAAGCCCCTGTCTGGGTCCGAACCTATGACCTGCAAAACGTTAGTCGCAAACCACTGCTCTACGGAGTATGTAGGCTCTATTATTTATGACACAATTTTGGTGTGATTTCGAATGTATTTAAATGTAGTTTCTATTGTTTTGTATTTTATAAAATTATATCTTCACTAAAATAATCTAATAAAACATTTCGTAAATAGATTCAATGAAATATAATTAAATTTTATAATATGTAACTGAATTTAATGTAATTGTAATTTTAATGTCATTATCATTAATTCATTCTCATTTAACTTAATATAATTTACCACTAGAAGATAAGTTTTTGAAGTACTAAATTAAAACCACTGTTATTTCTAAATAAATAAACAAAAAATCAAATAATCAATAACCTAATATACGAATTATTTATGTATTTAAAAAGCATAGCAAACAGGAATACATCACATAATTGCTATGTGATTTCCAGAAGTGTTTTAATTAACAGCGTGATAATTAAAACACTGCTGGATAAACAAAACAGAATTATTCATATGATCAGCAACATATGATTACTATCACCTTATCATATAATGCAAATGATATGAGGTTGTCGAACCCCCATAAATTATATTTCCCAATGGTATTCGAATACCCTTTTCTAATCGCTCTAACAAATCTAATACATAGTTCCCGGTAATACTACCGTAACGCAGACACGTTTGGCATCTGATATCTATGTTTGATATCTAGTGTCTATTTGTGACACTGATAACACTGTGCCCGGCACTGTTAGCAGGCCTTGTAGATTTCCACAGGCTTTTTGGGCGTGGTTTTCCAACTATCGGCATTTTGTCGTGATATTTCCTATCAGGGGCTTAAAGATTGATTATAAATAGGATAACATCATTTTAAAAAACCCGACTACGAGGAGTTGATGAGGTTTAGTAGAACATCACTAAGATCTGATGCAGACTGTCCCACTCGTAAAATGTCACGTGAAAACTAATGTCCCAGTATCAAAACGTGATCTCTATAATCGTATTTTTTCAGAATTTAAGAAATTATAATAAATCTATATACTAATGTATAAAGCTGAAGAGTTTGTTTGTTTGTTTGTTTGAACGCAGTAATCTCACGAACTACTCGTCCGATTTGAAGAATTATTTTTGCGTTGAATGGCCCATTAACCCAGGGAGTCTTTAGGCTATATATAACATCACACTGCGACCAATTGGAGCGGAGCGTATAAAAAAGACAAATATTAATCCTTATCGAAATAAATGAATAGTAATTAATTTTGAACTAAATTGTCCTTGGCATCACTTAAATTCGATTAACATCTTATATGATACTTACTACAATTTTAAAATAACTCTTTTGGGGTTAAAATAAAATGTTCAAATGACCAACTCCACGCGAACGCAGTCGCTAGTTTAAAATAAAAATGTTTTGAAATTATTTCATTTTTATAAAGATTTATAAGAAGCTTTTTTCATAACATGCTTTTTATTAGCTTCACTTGTATGTTTGCTTGCTTGCTTGTTTGTTTGATTATCCGTCTCTAACTCTTTGGACTACAAGTGAGCGGCTCATTACTGTAAAATGTCCCACCGTTTTCAATACGTTCGTTCGTTCGTTTTTTTTTTTTAATAATATCGAACTAAAAAGTTGAAAATAAATATAGTTTAAAAAACTAAAAAAGCATGCATTTAAAAAATATCAAACTAAAAAGTTAAAAATAATTTTAAAAAAAAGCGTGAGGCGCTTCGTGCCACAATTTTTGTAGGTATATTAAGCGCCTCACGCTTTTTTATAAATTATTTTTACGTTTTTAGTTTGATATTTTTAAAAGCATGTTTTTTTTTGTTTTTTAAACTATATTTATTGTATTCTATTACTAGCAGCCGCCAGTGACTTCGTTCGCGTGGAGTTAGTTATGCTTCGCTCCTATTGGTCGCAGCGTGATGTTATATAGCCTAAAGCTTTCCTGGACGATTTTTTCAAATCGGACCAATAGTTCCTGAGATTAGCGCGTTCAAACACACAAACTCTTCAGCTGTATGTATTAGTATAGAGTATAGATTAATAAACCAACCGTAAGTCATATTCGTTTACTTCATCAAACAATTTAGTGCTTCATCCCTATTCGTGTAAACGCAGTCATTGTTCAATGACACTATAGTCGAGGTCATCGGTGTCTTGTGTGTGTGAGCTTCATACCTTCAGTTAGAATGATATTAAAGGGTTTAGCTCAAACCGTACAGCTTTAGTATTCTATGTTTCGACTGTTAATAAGGAAAACATGTATTCGATTGGCAAATAGGTAACAGTCTCTTTGTTGTTTAACGTCCACTTGACGCACAAATATACGTCAAAAATGGCGGTTATTATCGTCAAGCTAAAAATAGCATTGTTTCAGATTACAAGGTTCAATAAATATGTTGATAGAGTTGGTATTAATTTGGATTATGTTGTGGCTTCCATTTTTAAATCACGATAGAGGTCGTAATTTGGATTATGTTGTGGCTTCCATTTTTAAATCACGATAGAGGTCGTAATTTGGATTATGTTGTGACTTCCATTTTTAAATCACGATAGAGGTCGTAATTTGGATTATGTTGTGGCTTCCATTTTTAAATCACGGTAGAGGTCGTAATTTCTTATACTTTATTTTTTGCTTATACGAAACCTGAATATCGTTTGTTCAGACTAAGCAACTGAATCGATTCCAATCATTTTTACACAATCATTTTTAAAAAATGTTGCAGTGTGGTTACCGAGCGCAACAATACAGTTCACACTTCACAGCGGTTCATTTAAGCTAGGGCCCCCTCCGCACGCGGGCGGGCGAGTGGCGCGTTGACCATATTTTTGTAGGAACTACCAGGTACAATAACAAGCTCATAACTTTGTTAGTTTCATAAAAATACTGGATACTTGTTTCGGGTTTCGCATATACAAAAAATAATGTATACCAGGGAGCCGAGTCTCCAAGGTATGAAAAACAAAAAAAAAATTAGTCCGTCTTATAGATAACTAGCGGCCGCCAGCGACTTCGTTCGCATGGAGTTAGTTATGCTCCGCTCCTATTGGTCGCAGCATGATGTTATATAGCCTAAAGCCTTCCTGGATTAATGGGCTATCCAACGCAAAAAGAATTTTTCAAATCGGACCAGTAGTTCCCGAGATTAGCGCGAACAAACAAACTCTTCAGCTTTATATATTAGTATAGATAAAAAAATTAAGAGCCGTATTTATTATTTTGTCGAAATTACCAAAAACTACTGAGATATAGCGGAGTGGGGTCTAATTACGTCACGCCGTGGTATATTTTGTACCACGACGTGACCTCATGCGACATTTCAAATCAATATATCTTCCTAAGTATTTGAATGAAATTAAAGATAAAAAATACGTGTTCAATATTTTTTATAAATCTATCTACTGGACATTAAATTATTTTTTAGGATATAACCCAATTGGCAGGTTGATAGCACTGCGCTATACTTAGTTATACATATATCGACTGGCAAAAAATCCTCCCAATCAACCACTAGATAAATGTGTAGGTATTATTATAAAACAGTTCCACTCTTTTTCTTTGTGACGAGCGCTTTTTGAAACGTCCTATGCAATGACATATTAAAAGTACCAGGTATCTAGAAACCTTAGGAGTTATCAAACACTGACTCGGAATACCTTCGTACACACACGAATGGCCACTGGCTGCACAATAGCGCATGATATATGGCCGACAGCGGCGCGTGGCTCGGCAGACTGCCAGGTGCCAGCCAACTGCATTACGTATGGGGCTGTAAATCTATGGCTTTGACACCATTTATTGAAGGTTAGCTAGATCTGAAAGTGTTATGATCGGATATAGTTATAACATCTCGCTTGAACCTCTTGTTTCCTATGTCAGTCAGTCCTAGAACGTTTTACTTTTACTTTAGCTCTGGACGGAGACAGGTGAAAAGAGAGTAGTGCATTTGCCCAGCTGTGGGAGAATAATGGCTGGTAGTTAAAACAAACGAGCACTGATCATCAGGCTTGCTAATTGCATGTTACTAATCAGTTTTTGTCTAATCAGTTCGTACTGGAAGACGAAGCGTTGGGAGGCCCCAACAAGGTGGACCGATGACCTGGTAAAGGTCGCGGGAAGCCGATGGATGCGGGCAGCACAAGACCGGTCAGCGTGGAAAGCCTTGGGGGAGGCCTTTGTCCAGCAGTGGACATCTATAAGCTGAAGAAGAAGAAGAATCAGTTTCTTCGCGATGTTTTCCTTCACCGAAACTGCTTGACATTTATAACTCCCTGGTACCTTATTTATTGACCACGTGAAACAAGGTTACGAGTACAACGGTCAGGTCAACAAATACGGATTTGATTTTCAAAAAAGTCCCCCAAATGTGATTCAGCATAGAAATATTTATTGCGATTAAAAAGGAAAAACCGCAGTCAAACTCACCCCATGGTAACAAAAATTTCCTTATCATGTACCTAGGTATGCAGTGTTAGTATAGGCACTCACTTTATGTCCATAAAGAATTCGACAATCATTAAATATAGGGTCAGTATCCTTAATTTACATAATATATTAATTATAACTTATATACATACCTTTTTGATTTTGGAGGGCAATCTTCAAAAAGCGCTTGGTCTTTGGGGATATAACTTTTATGCACCTGCACCTCAGCAGTATTCTGGGCTAGTGGCAGCTTTCCCGGCTTGTTGTAAGTCGTGTATTAGAACCCGGGCATGCGCTGTAGAACTTCATCACCAATGCTCTCTAAATGGTGAAGGAAAAAAATTGAGGAAACAAGCATATCTAAGACCCAAAAATGTGACATCTAGCACTGACCTCGCGTGCTAGATTATAGCCTACTGACTCTCTCTCTCTTAGTGAGGAGAAAATTCGTATCCCTGCGGTAGATTATGCTACACCTAGCATGCAGTTCTGTGTACCAGGTTTCATTCTGTCACATTGAAACAAATCGGTTTGTATTTCAAAGAAAATCTATAAAATTCTCAATTTGTACAAAAACATACTAAATTGCTCTAACTGCTGGGAGCTCAGCTCTCAAAAGTCCATTAAAAAAAGTGAATTCCATACTTACCAATTTCTACTTAATTATATTCAAGACATCTTCTAAAAGGGCCTAACTTACGTTTAATTAAAATGTTAATCGCTACGCTGTTAAATACTCTCAATGTAATCATTACAAACCTACTTACAAGAAGAAAATATGCTAAAAGTTGCCAATATCTTATCCTTACTAATTATCGTTTTAATTCTTTACCAACATATCTTTACTTCTTCAAATTGAAAAACCACCCTTATCTTTCTAAGCTTAAGGTTCTTCAAATACGTAATAGTATGTTTGTAATAAGGCTTTCAGTATGCATAGGGTGGGACTCACTAGTGTAATATTTTCCGGGAATTAAAGTCAGGTTTGCGTAAAAAGAAAATGGTTGGTTGTTCCTCAGAGGAGTTTATTATTGGAAAGTGCTGGTTTTGGGCTGTTTGAAATGCTGTTACGTTCTAAGCAAATATCGAGCTGATTGGAATGGTTTTGTAGGCGAGCCTGCCTTATGTACTCTTAGATAAAAGTTTCGTAGCTGCCTGGTTGTATATGTGTATCGGTCCTACGTAGCTATGGTGGGCCACCCACGGTATACATCCACGCGAAATATGGGAATCAGGGCGAATACGTCCAATAATTTCCTTTATTGAATGAAAATTTTGTTTTTTCGGAAAGTAGGGATCCATGTTTTATTAGCTATACTAGCTTTCTGCCCGCGGCTTCGCCCGCGTGGAGTTCGATATATCGCGCTTTTTAGATTTCCCTCGGAAATATCAAATTTTTCCGGGATAAAATGTAGCCTATGTTCTTTCTCAGGGTCTAAAGATTGTCTGTGCCAAATTTCATCAAAATCGGTTGAGAGGTTTAAGCGGGAAAGCGTAACAGATAGACAGAGTTACTTTCGCATTTATAATATTAGTATGGATTTTAGAGTTCGTAATCAACTTGATTGATATAACCAGCAGGGGAATTACGTAACACAATAGGCCAATGGGCTTCGTTTTGACAGTTCAACAACATTCATTGCGTTATTTACGTTGTTGAGCAGATACATTTTGGAAAAAAAAAAAACAAAAAAAAAACGTTTAATATTATTATTTTCGAACATACGGAGCAATAGAATAGCAATATACTTCGAAATCATTCCAACTGATAGTAATAGCGTGTTACGCAATTAGGGTGCTGTACAATTAGGGTGCTGTACAATTAGGGTGCTGTACAATTAGGGTGCTGTACAATTAGGGTGCTGTACAATTAGGGTGCTGTGTAATTAGGGTGCTGTACAATTAGGGTGCTGTACAAAATGCACAAAATGCCTAATATTTGGTGTACACCTCCGCCACAGCTGTCAGGATGTACAGGTTGCCACTACTGCACACTCCACAGCAGCGAAGAAGTTTTATAACACAAGCTTTATGCAATAATCTATATATTTTAAGGTATTATATAAAATACTCACCTATTAGATAAAGCTACCTTATATTCAACTAACAGTAAACATGAATAAACGGGCCAAGTGCGAGTCGGACTCGTACACGAAGTGTTCCGTACCATCCATACTAATATTATAAATGCGAAAGTAACTCTGTCTGTCTGTCTGTTGCGGTTTCCCGCTTAAACCTCTCAACCGATTTTGATGAAATTTGGCACAGATAATCTTTAGAACCTGAGAAAGGACATAGGCTACCTTTTATTGAAAAATTTGATATTCCCAAGGGAAATCTAAAAAGCGTGATATAACCGAATTCCACGCGGGCGGAGCCGCGTGCGGAAAGCTATTTATATTTATTTATTTATTAAAAACGGCAATAAAATCATGTTTCCTGTATGGGAGCCCCACAGCGATTGTGTATTTCAACTGTCTAGCTATTACGGTTCAAGAGACAGACGGACAGAGAGACGGACAGCGAAGTATCATGAATATAGTTCCGTTTTACCTTTTAGGTACGGAACCCTAAAAATTACCTATCTGTTACTAGATCATTTCAAGAAAAATCACACAGCAACATGTTTCCCTCGATAATATTGCAAAATCAAAAATTTAGGAGCTTTGCGTACAAGTGGAAAGTAACTACATATTAGGTACGCATTCTTCACATAACTATTACCAACGTTCTAGAATAGATCTATACACAGTTAATAAGACTGATCTGATCCTTAAACCACTACTAAAATACACGAAAACAGCTTGGAAATGATACATAACAAAAGTATGTTGAAGAGATAGGTGTGTTGAAAAGTTCATATCACCATCAGCCTGAGTTGTTATATTGTATAACATTATCAACCACAACTAATATTGAATCCCACTGCTGGGACACAGGTCTCCTCTCTTGGAGAGGGAGTGGGATGTAATCACACGCGGGCCTAGTGTGGGCTGGTAGATGTCACTCATCCGCGAGTTTTTCGTTCTAAGACATGAAGGCTTTTCACTATTTTTTCGATGTTACGAATTGTATAGTAAATTAAGAAGGATGGCAATATCCTTCTCAAGTTCTGAAAAAAATCATAGCAATTGTTTCATAGGGTTAGCCAAATGTCGTCTCCACAACAACGTAAATACTTAACGCAATTAATATTGTTGTCTTCTGTCAAAATCTGTTGAACAGTTGTTGAAATGAAACCCATTGCAGATGGTAGTGTGTTATGTAATTATCTCGTAACTAGAGGTTTTCCACAGTCGCACATATCTTCAAAGTAAAAAATCTATTTTTTTTTTATGCCAAAATCAGCGAATCAGCACTATTTGAACATCAAAATTACAAAAGACTTTCCCTAAAAACGCTCACCGTTCACCACTTCCTAGCGCTTTCGGTCATAGGAAGTGGAGAAACTCCCCAACAGCACAGCTATCTGTTCATTTAAAAAACACCTGGCTGTATACAATCCAAACTAATATTATAAATGCAAAAGTAACTCTGTCTGTCTGTATGTTACGCTTTCCTGCTTAAACCTCTCAACCGATTTTGATGAAATTTGGCACAGACAATCTTTACACCCTGAGAAAGGACATAGGCGACTTTTATTTAAAAAAAAAATGATATTCTCAAGGGTAATCTAGAAAGCGCAATATAACCGAATTCCACGCGGGCCAAGCCGCGGGCGGAAAGCTAGTAAGCATATAAACTTTTGTTTATCCCAAAAAACGACTACTTACTTCTAAATCAGTAGTCATTCACACGGCCAATTAACTTAATTGACGCCATTAAAGCAAATCCTCGTATTGCTGTCACTGACGGGCTGAGCTATGGCTGAGCAACGAGCTCGCCGTGACTCGGGGACACTCGGGGTCAATTGTCTATTGCCCTACTGGCCGGGGGTCAGATATGAGCTGGCGTGCTGTTACGCTCAGAGGTAGAGATTTGTAAGATGTGCTGTGGATTCTGATAAGAGGTAGGTAGACATTATTATGTATGTCGGAATAAGTTTATATTATATACGCAGTGCTTTATGTCATGGTACCTTTATCTCTGAGGACATTGCCCAAATAATAACACCGAGGTAATAAACAGTAATTTTATATATTTAATTATAAATCACATGAATGCCCCGCGGGTTATAATTTATTTTAGTATGATGTCATCGCCCGGAGTGAACCTGCTCTGGGTTCGATCCAAACGATGTGATATGCAGTATAAATTACATTATATATTATATACAGAATGTACATACACTATAATATGGTAGGTAATATCAAATCGAGGATTATTGAATTATCCTACAATTAACTCTAAACTGAAAATAATGTATTGTATTTATCCTGGTTTGATGAATCATATTTTAGGGATAACTTCTATATTGACGCTTCATGAAACAACATAGACAATGACAAACTGTTGAACGTATTTACATAGATAGTACTGAAACGAAGTAACTACAAGTAAAAATATATTATTTTCAGTACACTCTTGACCATTTTCAGGCAGTTGCAAACGAGTGAGGAGAAAATGCTAAGACACATAAAAGTCAGGTTTATAAGACCATTTTGTATGGCAGTGAGGCGTGGCCTGTGCTTGAGCGACACAAGCAGGAGCTGCGCGTCACGGAGATGAATATGCTCCAGTGGATGTGTGGAGTTACGTGCAAAGACCAGGCATCAGGAACTCCCGCATCCGTAGCACTTCGTGTCCGTGACATAGCAGACAAACTGCAGGAGGATCGCCTACGCTGGTACGGTCCCGTCATACGAAAACCGGCTTGTTAGGTGTGTAACAAATGTCTTGCCATGGCGCCTCCGCCAGGCCGGGACAAGATGACATGCGTGCCAACAATCTCACACTACAGGATGCCAAAGATTGTGCCAAATGGAGGCTAACATGTAACGTGAAAGCCGCGGATGCAACCGGGATTATACCCTCATATGATGATGATCACATAAGAGTACAAGCTGACACCGGTGGATCGATCACGTTAAGCGTTAAATTGTGGATTGGTCTTCTTGTCTTCGTCTTGGATCTTCCGGCGCACAGCTGTCATCAGAAGCCTAAAAGTCTGACAACCACTTACCAAAGTATAAAGAAAAGAAAGACTACTGGCATTCTGTTTCATCTGATTAGATTCAATCTGACATCAACACAGTTGGAAAAGGTAGATTTGTTGAATTATAATAAACTGCCCGCCGCCGTCCTCTGCTGGACCATTAAAATATCATCGCATTAATAAATAAATTAGGTTAATTAAATCATGAATATTAACTTTGTTAACCTTATCAAATTTAGTTCCAAACAACGAATTGTTAAACTTTAATGGGTTGTGTACATTGTATTTCAAAATGATGCCACTAAACATTACTGAAGCCAAATAATGTCGAGTCGAACAAATGTACCTCGAAACGGGCGAAATTTTTATTAATATTTTATTTTCAATAGACGACTC
Organism: Sesamia nonagrioides; assembly: GCA_017933935.1. Lineage (NCBI taxonomy): Eukaryota > Metazoa > Arthropoda > Insecta > Lepidoptera > Noctuidae > Sesamia > Sesamia nonagrioides. The sequence goes on along the minus strand of JADWQK010000742.1, from coordinate 239,322 downwards.
GCACGAATTAGCACGTCCGTAATTTTATGAGAACACGTTTTATAATATTGAACTCTTTATCACTTGACGTTGACACATACGACATCGATATCATACAATTCAAACTGCCAATTCGTGCGAGTTGTCTATAGAAAAAATATTACACGGTCTCATCACTGTACATTTTATACTCACTTTGTATCCTAGTTTAGACCAATGATGCGCGTCATAATTGAGCATAATACATACTAATATTATAAATGTGAAAGTGTCTCTGTCTGTCTGTTCGGCTTTCACGCCAAAACTACAGAACCGATTGTAATGAAATTTGGTACCCAGATAGGCTAAAACCTGAGAAAGGACATAGACTATATAAACATCCCGCTATGACGAATAGGAGCAGAGCAGCAACAAAAATGTTGCGAAAACGGGAGCTAACGCGAAAGTACTACGCATTGCTCCCATTATTTCAACAGGCGCTTACTTTATATCAACTGAGCTCTTTTTAATTTACGGGAACCACCGCGCGCTGTAAACTGAAGTCCACGCGGACGGAGTCGCGGGCAACAGCTAGTATAATGACATATTTAACGAATTAAAATATACTGAATTTATCAACAACTGAGAGAAATCGTAGCGTTCCCATCTAGTACTGTTATTTAAGTAAACCTGACTTTGTATTTACTCCAACTTAGTGGAATATGTTCCTCTATAGATACTAACTAAACTTACAAATTTTTACAAGAAATGGGTCATCATCGTCATCTCCGCGTTAATTCCAGTCGTATCGAAGCTTTTTCAGTTTTGGAGTCTGGGGTCCGCATTACCAGTGTAATTGCTGAGTTTTGCTAAACTTCAATATTTTCCGTGAAGCAACTGTCGTCTGACCTCTACAACCCGAAGGCGATATCGAAGCATTGCAGTTAGACCAATAATTGTTGGACCTTTTGAGGGCTCCAACAACCCGTAACGACTGCCATTACAACCGGCAACCGTATGGTAACCAGGACCAACGGCCTAACGTGCTTTCCGAGGCACGACCATACCAGCGAATATTCACATTCATGCATACAAATATTTACACTGCGCGAGGATCGAACCTGCGCCTCCTAGCGCAGCGGCCGCGTTCGCTATCGCTACGCCACGGAGGCTGTAACAACAAATGGGTATATAATAATACGTAGTACTAATAATATGTAATACGGAGCTAACTACTACAACCCATGCAAATGTTAGGTATACAATATAGTTAAAACCAGTTAAAACTGTCGATTCGCCCATTTCAGACGAATAAATTCGTGCGAATCAACTAATAAATCAAAATAAATAGAACTGAATTGCTATTTAATTTACCACAGTCGATGTTATCTTCTCTGTGGGTAAAATGCACAGTAATTTGCTACATTGTGACGTCAAAGAGCAATAATGTACTAAATTGTGACGTCAAATGAGCAGTAATATGCTACATTGTGACGTCAAATTCAATCAGCAGGCTAATTCCGTAACACACTATCAGTAGCAATGGGTTTCATTTGGACAGTTCAACAACATTCAGTGCGTTATTTATGATATTGAGCAGACACATTTATATATTGATTTTATTTATTTAAAGGAACTTTTACACATAGCGTATGTCAGTCCCTTGCACTTTCACAACACATTGGGCCATGAAGTTGAACAAAACTTTTGCATCGTCACCTTTTGGTTGAGATAGAATTGTATGGAACATACCTACCATAATTTGAGCAGAACTGATGTATAGTTCTGTACAAATTCATTGATCTCATTTAATTATTCCTACTGGACTCATATTGGACACATTCCATAGATGTTGTAGATCCTCGATAACTCCACACTCCTCACAATGTTTATACTAAAGATTAGCAATATGCTTCGACGTGATAACAACTGATAGTACTAGTGTGTAACGCAATTATTGAAAGTTTGGGGTCTTTTGCAATTTGATTTGGGAACAAGAATACTCTATTTGAAACCGGTTTTTGCATGTGGCTTCGCCCGCATGAATTTCGGAAAATATCCCACTACTACGTTTAATTGATTTAATAAATTATTCTTTTTTAAATAATAATTCCATAATACATTATTTTCAAATTCCTCATTTGGGTTACGGGACGCACGCTAGTAAAGCTCCAAGCCGGTATGATTTCTCCCGATACTCAAAACATTATATTTCAACCAATTTACATACAAAACTTTAACGCATTATTTACTTGAAGCTTCGTCACGAATTACTTCGTCCATTGGTGAAAACCTAAAAGAGAAGGCATTCAGTCCACCTCTGTACAATTCATGTGCAAAAGAATAAATAAATAAATTTCGAAATATTAGGTAGTACTTAACCAGCAGACTAAACATATCCCTCTTAAGCGAAGAGTGAGACAAGGGACGTTATTTCCCCCAAATTGTTCTCCAATGCCCTCGAGAATATGTTTAAGACGCTGGATTGGCAGGGTCAGGGCATTAACATCAATGGCGAGTCCATCTCACACTAGCGATTTGCGATTCACACTAACGATATCGTCAGCATGGCGGAAACGCAGCAAGAGCAGGAACAAATGCTGGCCAACTTAGTTGACACCTCCCAACGGATGAACTTAGACAAGATCAAAATTATGTTCAATGAAGGGGTTACTCCGGGACCGGTTGACGTAAATGGAATGCCGCTCGAAGTTGTTTCAGAATATGTATACCTCGGGCAAACGTTGCAATTAGGGAAAGACAACTTCGAGAAGGAGGCAAATAGAAGGATGCAGCTGGGGTGAGCAGCATTTGGTAAACTTCGTCGGGTATTTTTGTCGCCCATACCCCAATGTTTGAACCAGTGCGTCCTACTCGTCGTGACTTACGAAACGAGACGTGGACACTAACGGTCAGACTAGTTCATAAGTTTAAAGCCGCTCAGCGAGCTATGGAGCGGGCTATGTTGAGCATCTCTCTGAAGGACCGCATCAAAAATGAGGTGATCCGACAGAGGACCAGAGTCACCGACGTAGCTGAGAGGATTAGCAAGCTGAAGTGGCAATGGGCTGGTCACATATGCCGCAGGACCGTCAACCGTTGGGGTAAACGAGTCCTCGAGTGGAGACCGCGTCTCGGCAAACGACGCCCTTGGGCGAGATGGAGCGACGACATCAAAAAGGTGGCTGGTAGTGGCTGTCGGAGAACTGCTCAGGATCGAGCTTGTTGGCGTGCCATGAAGGAGGCCTACGTACAGCAGTGGACGAGTAGAGGCTGATGCTATTGATGATGAGGTAGTATTTCAAAAATAGCTGAAATACTACTATCAATGCCATCTATGGTTGTATATGTATGGTTATGATTTTAAATCTATTTTCGTGACATATATAGATGATAACATTTCCTTATATAAGTAATTTAATACTCATAATCACTACTGTTCAAAACGGTGCAGAAAAACGTCGTGCGGAGTCCTCACGACCATTTCCAACAATGCAAACACACGAGACATCTATCAAAGAGAAGGCTTGGGACACCCAGCAGGGAGAACATTATACAGTACAGTTGATCATGCTTGTCGCAAAAATATATAACAGTTGTATTAAAATACATTCACATAACAAGTTCTTCACAGACAACCTCCGTGGCGTAGCGGTAGCGGACGCAGCCGCTGCGCAAGGTGGCGCGGGTTCGATCCCCGCACAGTGCGAGAATTTGTATGCATGAATATGAATATTTGTACTGGTCTGGTCGTGCCTCGGAAAGCACGTTAAGCCGTTGGTCCCGGTTGCCCTACGAACATCTAGTGGCAGTCGTTACGGGTTGTTGGAGCCCTCAAAAGGTCCTACAATTGGTCTAACTGCAATGCTTCGATGTCGCCTTCGGGTTGTAGAGGTCAGACGGCAATCGCTTCATGGAAAATGTCGAAGTTTAGCCATATCAGCAGTTAGACTGGTAAAGCGGACCCCAGACTCCAAAGCTGAAAAAGCTGCGGATGCGACTGGGATTAACGCTGGGATGATGATGATGATGAACAAGTTTTTCCTATGATCTCTGGCCCTTAACCCGACAGTTCTGCTTGCCCTATAATCAAAGGACACCGTTCTCAAGTCACGTAAACTCATATGTCATCATCACATGCAATTTACAAGCACATGTAACAGCTGACGGATACAGGACATTTAGATCAAACTAACCACCAGCTGTCAGGATGTGTGACGTACCACGAGCGGCGCTCACTAAACACAATTAGCACTTAACATAATTGGCCTTTGATCCGCGAAGAGGTTGACAGAGGTAACGAGAACTGCACTTGGCATATTTATGTATAACTATATCTAGGTACCCTCTATTCGCATATTTACATGATAAGATGAGATTAAATCCAAGCTTTGTTCAAAGGCTTATTATTACGTAAAACATTATTTATTACCCATTATTATTATTATTGCCTATTTAAATGATAAGAATAGCTGGTCGCTCTGACACGTTATATAAGTTCATATAAAAATTGGTTTTTAACAATGCATAAATATGTGAGCTGTCACTCCCTTTATGCCAGGGGCTTTTATTTAGGTAATAAGTTTTTACTTATTTAGGTAGGTACATTTACATTTAATGATATTTTATTATTTTTTTCCTTTCCTGGTAATCAGCTGGTATATGCTAAATATGGTAATAATCTATACTGAATAGTTTGTTTGTTAGAACGCGCTAATCTCGGGAATTACTTGTCCGATTTAAAAATTATTTTTCCGTTGGATAGCCCATTAATTCAGGAAATCTTTACGCTATATAACATCACGCTGCGACCAATAGGAGCGGAGCATAACTAACTCCACGCGATCGAAGTCGCTGGGGGCCGCTAGTTTCATTATAATTATGTTGTGTTCATTACTTTACATAGTGTTGTATAAAGTAATGGTTTTTAAATGTACCTACAGACAGCTGTGCTGCTGGGGAGTTTCTTCGCAACTTCTTCTTTCCAGCGAAAGCACTAGAAAGTGGCGAAAGGCGGGCATTTTGGGGGGACTATCTTATTTAATATAGAACAAAAAGTACTGATTCTCAGCCTAATTGAAGAAATGACTTTTGATTTTGATTTCAAAATATATCTGCTAACAATGTAAGCCAATATCAATTAATGGGAAAATAAGTACCTAGTTCTGGTACGATAAAGTTAGATTCACATACAATAAAATTCAGCTTTATTCTATATGCATAACATTTTTATAATTTTTCACTTTAAAGTAAAGTAAATTGTAATGAATTGTAATCTTAACTTATAGACTTGTACATAGTATTATTTTTTAACTTTTTTAATTATGTAAATATTAGCCATGTAATTGGTGTAAATTTATTATTGATGGTGTACCAATAATAAATGTATGTCAGAAAAAAAAAATACAGTTTAAAGTTGGTATTTCTTTATCTTGTAATAGGGTGGGGTGTGCAGCACTGCGCAGTTCCACTTATATAGTGGTGTATGTCAAACAGTTCTACGTAAATTCTTATTCATTATTCGTTTATTCCAGAACCTCCGACTTGCCGAACCTGTCGTTCCTGTCCATAGACCAGGCACTGGCTGACCTGGCGCAATTCATCCAGCATGTGAAGAGTGACGCCTTCGAGTATGGACGATACAAGTAAGAAATAGCTAGACATGTCACGTAGTAATGTAACTATACCAGTTGAAATGTTGGCAGAACTCCTTAGACGTGACATCATCATAATTCACCTAATTAATAATTTTCTCCTCTCCAGGAATGCGAAGGTGGCGCTAGTGGGCTGTTCCTATGCCGGTACCATGGCGACCTGGATGAGGCAGGCGTACCCTCACGTCGTGGATGCCGCCTTCTCCGACAGTGGGCCTCTGCTTGCTCAGGAAGACTTCCCTGGTAAGATCCTTTAGTTCTACTATTACCATTTGCGGGGCAGGTCAATGTGATGTTACCTAACAGTTGGTGGTATTATGTAACTTTTGATCCATATGTTTAAACATCGATATTCGCTAACGTAGGTGCAAATTCTTTCTAAATGTTGTTGTATCGGGTGTTTGGTCATGGAGGGTCTCCAGATCAATCTCCCTCTGGCGCAACATCGTTGATCGTGTTGTTGGGTTTAACATTGCATCACCTTTTTTTTCCGGGGTGGAAATCCTCATAGGATGTCTGCCACCCTGGGGTGGGCGACGGGGTCTGTCAGACTTTTACTGACTAAAACGACCCCGGTGTCTCTTCTATCACGAGCAAACACGTGGGGCATCGGGAGTCTAAATTCTTCCACGGCCCCACACCCTCGTGCTGGCCCGGTCTGTCCGGGCCCCGTCTCCTTTACGGGGTAGTGGGGTGTTAAACTACCCCGTGCATCGCCTCAGAGGCGTGCGTCGACACTCGCGCGCGCCTCCGCCTCGGAGTCCATCGAATAGTGGGCGGGGACTTCCCCATGTCCCTCGCCCCTGGACCCATTCATGGGGGGCGGAAGAGGGCGATATCCGCCCTTCCTCGGCGCCCGGTGCGTCTTCTGCGGCTTGGGAAGGGAGTTGAGATCTTCCTCTCCCGTTCCGCAGCTTCCTTCTGCGACATCACGTCCTCGCAGAAGGACACCACTGCGTCCCACGACTCTGCGCTACCGACCATCCTGACCCGCACTACTGCCGGCAGCGTCAGGTCACCTCCTACTTCATTTGTGAGGACACCGCGCTGCTCCTTCCAAGCTACACACTCGGAGAGCGTGTGCTGCGCCGTGTCCTCCCCTAACATTGCATCACCTCGCTCAACTGCCGTCTTCCTTCCAATTTACTATTTTTTTTTTTGAGTGAATAGGTTTAATAAACGAGCGCGCTACGAATCTCGTAGATCTCCTATAACATTCACATTCCTTAAATCCAGGTTAACTGGATTAACCTATTTTACTTTTACACAATTTAAGAAACCCCCTCGGTACCTACTAAACGCTTACTGAACTCCTGGGGGACTAGTTCTCCTGATCGAGTGTAGTCGTTACTCGATTACCAAGTAATTTCCTTTGTCCTCTTCATCCCTCGAGGGTTGAGACAATCTACTCTTTATCAACCAAGCTATTTATTTGCTGGTTCTGTATATTCAGGTTTATTTTACAAGATAGGTTTATTTTAAATGCAGGTGTTTGTGTCATGTTCGATAATCCATACTATAATATTATAAATGCGAAAGTATCTCTGTCTGTCTGTCTGTCCGGCTTTCACGCCAAAACTACTGAACCGATTGTAATAAAATTTGGTACACAGATAGTCTAGAGCCTGAGAAAGGACATAGGCTATAAAACATCCCGCTATGACCAATAGGAGCAGAGCAGGAACAAAAAATGTTGCGAAAACGGGATCAGACAAGTCGTACATATTGCTCCCATTATTTTAACAGGCGCTTATTTTATACCAACTGAGTAGGGCTTCCAATCCGGAGTTCCGTAGTTTCGGAGCGATTTTAAGCATTTTTCAAACCGGAGTTGAAATAGAACACCGGAGTTGAAACCGATTTTCGTAAACTTCATTTACAAAACGACGAAAAACGCATTTTAATTCTTGAGCGTTACTCAGTTGTTTGATTCCTTCATAAGTCCTTAGCACACATAAACATAGAATATATTAATAGGTACAACACTTCAATATTATTCGGTCGGTCGAATAATATCGAAGTGTTGTATTAATGCAGCAGGCGTTTTCTGAACGAAAGTTAGAAGTTTTCTTTCTGACTCATCATTGAACGCGCTACCTTTTCTCAGAACGTATTACAAGAGCATCAATCTCAAAAAAGTAGTTTTTTTTAGGTATAAGTACATAGGTACTTAATATTAGTCATATATATTAGTTCATGATTATTATTTTATTTAACTTGCCAAAAAGTAATGTTTATTTTTAAGACTGTTTTTTTTTATTAGTTATAAACTAGTGCTTGACTGCAATCCCGCCTGATGGTAAGCAGTGATGCAATCGTTGATGGTAAAACGCACTAGCTTATTAAGCCTATTCACTCAAAAAAACTAAGTGAATAGGAAGGAAGACGGCAGTTGAGCGAGGTGATGCAATGTTTAACCCAACAACACGACCAACGGTGCTGCGCCAGAGGATGATCTGGAGACCCTCCACGACCAAACTCCCGACACAACATCATTAGGCACATCGTACCCGGTACACATCGCAACACAACAGCTCAGACCCGTCCTCCGTACGGCTTCACCAGACATCATGCCGGAACACGACGAATCGCTTGGCGGCAAGACTTTGTCTGGTGGGTGGTAACTTATGCCGGCGGCTGATGTTGTTGCCTACTACCTGTTTTTGTTGATTTACTAATATTTTATAATGCGTATTACCTAATTGTCTAGTACGTCTGCCTGTCAGACAGTACATTTTGATTCTTGCTAAACAAGTGTTTATTTTTTATGATTGTTGATTGTTTTAAAATTTTAGAATGTGTGTTAGTTGTCTATTATAACGTTTGCTTGTCAGACAGTAAATTTTTAAACAAAAAGACTGATTCTTGCTAAATGTTTATGTTTTATGATTGTTTTAATCCTTATCCTTACTAATATTATAAATCGGAAAATGAGTTTGTTCGTTCCGCTTTCACGCCGTAACTACTGGACCGATTGCTTTGTAATTTTACAGACATGAAGCTAGAAGTCCGGATTAAATAATAGGGTATTTTTATCCAGGAAAAAAAAAAATATTGTTACCTTTATAGGTACCAGTTCAGTGATAGATGGCAAAAAAAAGGATAAAAAAGGCAAACATATGCACATGTAAACTTAAAAGCTAAATGACACGATAATTAATCCCCGAAAATGACAGCCTCCGTGGCGTAGCGGTAGCGGACGCGGCCGCTGCGCAAGGTGGCGCGGGTTCGATCCCCGCACAGTCCAAGTATTTGTATGCATAAATATGCATATTTGCACTGGTCTGGTCGTGCCTCGGAAAGCACGTTAAGCCGTTGGTCCCGGTTGCCTACGAACATCTAATGGCAGTCGTTACAGGTTGTTGCAGCCCTCAAAAGTCCAATAATTGGTCTAACTGCAATGCTTCGATGTCGCCTTCGGGTTGTGGAGGTCAGACGGCAGTCGCTTCACGGAAAATGTCGAAGTTTAGCCATATCAGCAGTTGGACTGGTAAAGCGGACCCCAGACCCCAAAGCTGAAAAGGCTTCGGATGCGACTGGGATGAACGCTGGGATGATGATGAATTAATCCCCGAAAATGAGGAATTCCTGAGGGATGACGTACAATTTCGTTTATCGTCCCTTACTATCCTTATCCTTACTTATATTATAAATCGGAAAGTGAGTTTGTTTGTTTCTTTGTTCCACTTTCACGCCGTAACTACTGAACCGATTGCTTTAAAATTTTGCAGACGTAAAGTAGAAGCCCAGATTAAATAATAGGGTACTTTTTATACCGGAAAATTTGATGTTCCCGAGGGGAAACAAAAATATTGTTAGCTTCATACCAGTTCGGTGATAGACGGCGCTGTGTGTCGTTTAAAACAATATAAGCATTGCAAACGAATATGCACATGTAAATTTAGAAGCTAAATGACACGATAATAATTAATCCTCGAAAATGATAAATCTAAAAGCCCGATATAACCGAATTCCACGCGGTCGAAGCTTCGGGCGGAATGCTAGTATTTTATAATTAGTATTAAGTAGTTGTCTATTATAACTTATGTCTGTCAGACAGTACATTTTTAAACAAAAACACTGATTTCTTACAAATAAAAGTTCTATTGATTAAAATTAAGGGCATTTTTATTCATGTCTAAAAAAGCTGTCGACTCCGGAGTTCCGGTTTTGATGGCTCAACATCGTAATTAGCTCCGGAGTTGATAAGTATACGAGTTTGATTGCCCTACAACTGAGCTCTTTCGGTTCGATGCTGACGCGGGTGAAACCGCGAGGCACAGCTGGTTATCAAAATAAGTTTTAAACTAATATTGCTTTAATGGCCTGAGCAGACTTTGTAGGTTTTATTATAATTATAATTTAATATTTTAATTGTTTTACTCCTGGGCCTGCTCTTGGTGTGCTAGATCACGCCTGATGGAGGAATGAGGCCTCATGAATAAGGTGTGTGATGGAACGAGCATGTCCAAAAGATACCTATAATTTAATCAAAATAAATCTATCATCTTATTTTTACTAATGTTGAACCACTCAATCAAAAGCTTAAAACCATACAAATTAATGTTGCAACATACAACATCATTTATTTCAAATCTTTATTTGATTTATTTACATTTTTGCATTTACAGAGAAATGTACAAAGGCGGACATAGTGCTTTAGATATTCTCTACCAGTCAACCACGGGTGGTGAAGAGTTAAGATAATTAGGTTATTTGAAGTTAAATTATCAAGCTTTTTTTTTTCAAAGTGACTAGCTATTGAAAATGTTTGCAATTATAGCGTAAACTAAACTGTATTGTGTAGGTATTAAAGTATTTTTTCCATAAAATCATATTTGTACACATTTTTTGAAAAATAAATAGCGAATGCAGCTCAGCACCCTAATTATGTAACAGACTATTAATCAGAAACTGAATCATTTGCACAGAAGCAAATTTCAAAAAAAAACATCTACACAATACACAAACACTTTAATAGCGCAATGAATGTTTTTAACCTGGCAAATTGAAATCGATTCTGATTGATACCCGTAGGTTTACCTATTTAGTAGTCAAATATGACATCCGACCATTTTACAGCAATTATTTTGACATTTTAAAAGTTCTAAATCCGAGCTATATTCATTTCCCTGTTTAATTACGAGCACGTCCAAATTCCTTTAATCATAAAAGAACTTGCAAATTAGAGGTCCGTCACTAATTATGCGTCTAAAATTCGGCAACAAGTAGTACGGGAGCTTAGTTAAGGAAATTTCTTCTTCGTTCAAAAATAGGCTTTGGGTGAAGCTTATGCTACAGCTTATGTATTTATTAAATATGTTCCAGTAATATAAATGGTTTACTTAGCAGCTTAGTTAACCGGCTAGCATTTCAACTAAGCAGCTGCAGATCAACTATTGCCTGAATCATCATCATCTCAGCGTATAATCCCGGTCGCATCCGCGGCTTTCCCGTTGGAGCCCGGGGTCTGCTTTCCTACTCATTCGCCTCCATTTCGCATGATCACTGACATCCCGTGGTGTGTGATTGTTGGCACGCATGTCATCTCTTACAACGTCAAGTCAGCACTTCTTTGGTCTACCTCGCTTGTTCCGGCCCGGCGGAGGCGCCATGGCAAGACATTTGTTACCCACGTAACCTGCCGGTTTACGTAAGACGTGACCGTACCAGCGCAGGCGACTCTCTTGCAGTTTGTCTGCTATGTCACGGACACGGAGACTGTCACGGATGCGGGAGTTTCTAATGCGGTCTTTCCGCGTAACTCCACACATCCACCGCAGCATATTCATCTCCGTGACACGCAGCTTCTGCTTGTGTCGCTCAAGCACAGGCCACGCCTCACTGCCGTATTGCAGTGAGGCGTGGCCTGTGCTTGGTCTATAAGACCATCATTCCATCATCATTCACTTCATCTTATAGACTTGTCCCTTAAGCTTAACCGGCATTTTGGGGTCACAAATGACATTCAATAAATCATAGTTTAGGTTGGTACGTGTCAATCCCATCCGAACCGAATTGGTTGCACAATTATGAATAATGTTGTAAAATTATGCAACATTCATCTGCATGCAAGATGCAACTTTCATAAGTCAGACAGTTAACTAAACGACTAATGTTACCAGTCGGCTGCAAACAAAAACACAATTAATTTTAATTATCATTTCCAGAATATCTAGAGGTGATAACCGAAGCGATCCGTGAGCAAGGCGGGGAGACCTGCGTGTCTAACATCGAGGAGGCGATGAAACAGCTGGTGGAACTGCTGGAAACCACCCAGGGACCACAGCAGGTGTCCGAGATGTTCAAGTAAGTAGCATCATCAGGCGGAGTGCTACCACATCGACTGCTTCAGCCAGTCGATTCTGTAACATTAAAAATCATATTTTAATTATGTTTCAACATGAAAATCCAGAAAGAACAAGGAACGGCCCTCGCCCAAAACTAGATGGCGTATGATAGAAAAAGAGGAATATGCTAGTGTGTTTAAGAGCCAAGTGGTAGATAAGATGATTGAAATGGGGGATATGGAAGGAAAATCTGTGAATGAATGTTGGAAAGAGATGGCGGACTATATAAGGAGAGTAGCTAAAGATGTGTTTGGAGAATCCAAAGGGAAAGGTGTGATAGAAAAGGATACATGGTGGTGGAATGAAGATGTGCAAAAGATACTCAAAGAAAAGAAAATAGCTTTTAAAGAATGGCAAGGTGTAGAAAACGGGAATGATAGTTTAAAAGAAGACAAGAAGAAGATTTATAATGAATGGAAGAGGAAGGCAAAAAAGGCGGTAGCAGTTTCGAGGGCTAAGGCGCAGGAGAAGTTGTATGACTCACTGGACAGCCCTAGAGGCCAGAAGGAGCTCTACCGGATTACAAAAGCAAGAGAAAGGAGAACGAGAGATATAAGTAATATCAAATGTATGAAAGACGATGCTGGTAAGGTTCTGTCCAGGGATGACGAAATAAAGGAGCGATGGAAGGTTTATTTTGAAAAGCTAATGAACGAAGAGAATAAATGGAGTGGCGTGCTCAAAGAGGTACAAGAGAATATGGGTTTAGTAAGAGAAATTAGCATGGATGAAGTAAGAATAGCAGTTCAAGGTATGAAAAATGGAAAAGCTATGGGCCCAGATGATATACCAGTAGAAGTATGGAAGTGTTTAAAAGGAGATGGATGTATGTGGCTGACTTTATTCTTCAATAAGTTGTTGCATGAAGGAGAGATCCCACAAGAATGGTGCAATAGTTCACTAGTGCCCATCTTTAAGAATAAAGGTGATGTACAGGACTGTAACAACTATCGAGGGATAAAGCTCACGTCACATAGTATGAAGGTATGGGAGAAAGTGATTGAGAAAAGATTGCGAGAGGAGAGTGAGATTACCCCAAACCAGTTTGGGTTTATGCCAGGTCGAGGAACAATGGACGCCACTTTTGCACTCCGCCAAGTGTGCGAGAAGTACAGACGTGCACACAAGAACTTGCACATGGTGTTCATTGATCTGGAGAAAGCGTATGATAGGGTACCTCGTGCTGTGCTGTGGTGGGCCCTGAAAGAGAAAGGTTTGCCTGGGAAGTATGTAGAGTTAATTCGTGCTATGTACAGTCGATCTCGTACCTACGTCCGGTCGGCTGCTGGCAATACCGACGAGTTCAGTGTGGCGGTAGGCTTGCACCAGGGATCGGCTTTAAGTCCGTACCTCTTCCTGTTGATTATGGACGCTCTTACGTCGGACATCCAGGAGGAGGCACCCTGGTGCATGCTGTTCGCCGATGACATTGTTCTCGTCGGTGAAGATGGACCTGAGATCCAGAGCAGATTGGAGAAATGGCAACAGAAGCTGGAGAATGTTGGCTTGAAAATCAGCAGAACCAAAACCGAATATATGTTCTGCGATTTCGGCGGTCTCTCCACTTCTGGAGCCATAGCGCTTGATGGCGCACTCCTACCAAATTGCTCCGACTTTCGGTATCTCGGTTCACTCGTACAAAGCGATGGCGAAATAGATCGGACGGTTAAGCACAGAATTAACACTGGATGGATGAAATGGCGGCAGGTCACGGGAACAATCTGCGACTCCCGCATTCCCCTTAAACTTAAGGGGAAAATATATAAAACCATGATCCGACCTGCTGTCTTGTATGGATCAGAATGTTGGGCTACGAAAGGGATGAATGAAAGGCAATTGCATGCAGCCGAGATGAGAATGCTAAGAGGGATGTGTGGTGTTACACGAATGGATAGAATAAGAAATGAGTACATAAGAGGAAGTCTGAAAGTGGCACCGGTAGCTGAAAAGTTGTGTGGAAATCGGTTGTCATGGTACGGGCATGTGTTACGGAGAACTGAGGAGAATGTCGTGAGGAGAGTCTTAATTATGAATGTTGATGGCTATAAGAGTAGGGGAAGACCAAAGAAACGATGGATGGAATGTGTGAAGGATGATATGACGAAGAAGGGAGTGACTGCGGAGATGGCTTCTGATAGGGATGCATGGACGAAAAAGACATGTTGCGCCGACCCCAAATAAATTGGGATAAGGGCAGGAGAATGATGATTTTAATTATGTTTCAAGTTAAGCAAATATCGCCTTTATGATATGAAATATCCCCTTCATAACGGCATTTTTAGAGTACGTATACAACGTGTAACAAAAAGGGTATATACATAGCCAAGCGCGGATCCAGGGGGGGGGTCATGGGGGTCATGACCCCCCCTGGACTGGGTCCAGGAGGACCCAGCACAGGAGGATTTTATTTAAGTACTTTCAATATTTCATCAGTTTATATAATACATACTTTGTTTGACGCAAACGCATTATTCGAGAATGAACGCATCCAAAATATGAATTTTACCGCGCTACCGCCGCCACGGCCACCAACATTCAAATGTCACATTTCGTATGACACTTGCGCGCGGTCTGTTTCATAATCAGTATTTTTTTCATTATGCCAGTGTGTCTGTGTTCAAACTCAAATATTATTGTTGTAATGTTCTTAAAGTAACTCGTAGGTAAATAAGTAGGTGCCTACTTACTGAAAGAGGAGGATTAATATATGGACGATAGCAGGTCAAGCTACCGGAACAAATAATCCCAACCAATCTTCAACCTTCCCAGTTTAGCAATAAGGTTGAAAATCTAATGAAGAAATTTGATAGTTTTTAGTAGCTTGATGTGCTGTCGTCTGTACATACCTACGTATTTTTTTATTGGGCAAGGGAGTTTGAAGTTACTTTTTTCCGAAGGTGGAAAAATCCTCATGGACTATCCTCCGCTCGGAGACGCGGAGGGGTGTGCCGGCTAAAAAACCACCCAAGCGTTCGTCATCTGCCTTTCCGGAGTTCTGGGTTCTCCTAATTCTACGGTAGTCCTAAGCTTACTTTTTTGTTTTTGTTTCCGGGGTGGAAAATCCTCATGAATGTCCGCCGCCCTGGGGTGGGTCGCGGTGTCTGTCAGACTATTACTGACTAAAAACCACCCCGGTATTCCATCTCACAGGTCTACACCGGGGGTTGCGAGAACAAACACTGCTTCCGCAACCGCCGATTGGTACTGGCCCGCCACTGTAGGTCTCCTTCGGTCAAGGAGGGGAGTGAGGTGTATGACTCCCCCCTGACGTCTAAAAGTGGTGCGCGTGGAACACTTCGCGCCGCCAACTCGGATCCTGATGTTTGGGGGCGACAAATGTTCCCGAGTCTATCGCCCCTGGACCCATTTAAGGGGGCTGAAAGAGGGAGCTATCCATCCTCCACTGACGCCCGGTGCGTCTGCTGCGGGCCGGGTGAGAAGACGAGATCTCCCTCTCCCTTTCCGCAGCCTCTTTCTGCGAGACGACTGTATCGCAGAAGGAAACCACCGCATCCCAGGACTCTTCGCTGCCGACCATCGACTCGATTACGGCCGGTAGCGACAGGTCACTGCCTACTTCAGAGATGAGGTCAAGGCGCAGCTCCACCCAAGTTGCACACTATGCCAGCGTATGCCGCGCCGTGTCCTCTCGGCTGACGACGAAGTGGTGACACCGGGCGTTCGGTTCCCTGTTTATGTGATACAGGTACTTCCCGAAGCAGCCATGCCCCGAAAGTACCTGTGTCATCCGAAACGTCAGGTAGCCGTACCTTCTCCCGAGTCAGTCCGCCAGTACCGGCCGCATCGCCTCGATGGTTCCGCCCTTCCGCCACCAGGACCTCTCGGAGCTGCGACCGACGCTGCTCGAGCTGACAAAGCATCGGCCGTTCGCCCCACTCCCGAGCCTTCTCGCGCTACCGGAACAGTGACATGAGGACCTTCGCCTCCAGGTCCCAAGGCGGGGATCCAGCCAGTAGGCAGGCCGCCTCATAGGAGATCGTGCATAATTCATGATCATGTATAATATAATACATATGATGGCCATCGCTCTCTGCGGTTGTTGCAGTACAGCGATGCTTCCGGCCGTCAGGTCAGAGGCCCATTTCGGGGCCTCATACAGGGCCATCGATCGCACGAATCCCATTAAGAGCCACCTGCGGGCGGCGCTCGGGCCTGCCAGATTGGGAAGCAACGTTGAAAGCGCCCCAGCTAACGTGGGCGCCAGCCGCCGGAAGTGGGGGCCTAAATCCCACCGGCAGTTGAGCACCAGTCCCAGGTACTTCAACACCATGGCCTCCGACTTGTTAAGGGCCACCTTCAGGCCTATTCGACGTATGCGGCCCACCACCTGTGATACTGCAGCCATCGCCAGCAACGTTGCTTCCCTGTGCGAGCTCCCCCGGGCGGTGACCAGCGTGTGGTCCACAAAAAATGTCAGGTCTACCCCCGGTCTGAGCTAACCTCTCAGCATCCAGTCGTACGTCGTCGACGTTACGAAAAATCAAAGCATGGTAAAGAGCTTCAATGGTTGAAGAACGTCTAAGCGGACTGGCACTTCTCCACGTCCATAAAAACGTACCTATCCATTGAAGTAGATGAAGTGATAAGACGTTTCGGAAGAAGACGTTAAAAAAAAATTGATTTCGTTATTTAATTAGGTATTTATAAGTTCAGTACTTATTACTTATTAATTAAATACCTTCTTTTTAATTATCCCTATTATCAAAGTTTTATTAAAACTTCTTATGACTTGACCACGACGATGTGACCCTCCCCTGGCGCCAAAGCTGGATCCGCCCTTGTACATAGCAAGGGCATGGCATCTTTAGATGATATCAAACGATATCAGAAGGGTTTCAACTCAAAATAAAATACTCAAAAACTTGTTACCAAATTTTCGGCTTCGTGTGTTTCTTACAATAAAATCATAACAAACGTGGCAGCACACTACATACGTTAATAACTACTCGTTACCCGTCACGTTACTTGCCAAAATCCCATAAATGTCTTCAATATCTCTGTGCGACTAGTATAATAGTAGCCTATCACAGGCGGTATTTTTCTTCATAACTTCCTAACTTATAGAGGTAGGATTAAAAAACCCTTCCAATATCGTTTCATATCATGTAAAGATGCCATGCTTATGTTATGTATATACCCTTTATGTTACACGTTGTATACATGTGATTATGTATACATTACATGTTGGGACACAGGCCTCCTTTCAGTGAGAGGGAGTGGGCCGTAATCTACCAGGCTGGCCCAGTGCAGGTTAGTAGATGTCACATGTCTTAGATATTACTTCTTTTTTTGGCTCTCGGACATGACGGTTTCCTCAAGATGTTTTCCTTCACCGTTTTGAGAGCAGTGGTGATGAAATAATTTAGACAAAGTAAAGCGCCTCATGTGGTTCGAACTTACGACCTACAGCTTATAGGTCGTAAGTTGCACTGTGTGTTGTGCTAACAGAGAGTGCTGTACTGTCAACAACAAAAGTCCATTACCAAGGTGTCATTCTTTTTGGTATATACAACGGTATATTTTGTTTATGCGAAACCCGAAACACGTGTCCAGTATTTTTAAGTAAACAATCTATGTACAAAATTTCAAAAAGATATCATGAAAAACCACAAAGTTAGACTTGTTATATTACCTGGTTGTGTCATTAAACATATGATCAAAGCAAGTGCGGCGCAAGTGGCCCTGTCTCACACGCCTAGTAATATGATCTAACATCAGCTGAGTTGTGTTCTCGGTTACCACATTGCAACAATTTCTAAATGTATTTGGGAAAAATATAGCATGCTCTAAAAATGATTGGAATCGTGACGTTATCATCTCCACTTCCTTAAGCTTTTAAGCGCGGGACGTCACACAGTCCACCAGAACCCATGGTTTCAACGGCGCATACCTGGTCATCATCCTCTGTCAAAGAGACAGAGGATAAGGGCAGTAATCTGGGCCCAGCACACAACTCGGGGCTGTACCACATCTGACGCACATAACGGATACTGCAGACAGTTCCGTCTCACTGTAAACGCGACACCCTCGATATAGTCTGTAACCCCTAGCATCAGGTGGACTAACAGCTAACTTTAAGCTATGCGTCTCGCGGCCAGCGGGTTTCTGCTACATTTATATTTACTAAGTCAGCCATCAGTCCACATCGTGGAAAGGCTTTTACACCACACAGTTCGATACGCGGCCACCACTCCAAAACCTTTCGGTCCCTGCATCGGCCATCGGTTTGAATGTGATAAACAATTAATATACCCGCGTTTTTGTTTTTACTTTCCAGGACCTGTTCTCCAATCCAAGCTGGTCAGCCCCTGGACCTGGCCACATTCTTCTGGTTCGGCATCACCGAAACATTCGCAGGTCTAGTTCAGTATGCTACTCCTGGAGACATCCCGGAAGCCTGCACAATCCTCAACGATACAACTATCGGTCAGTATCACATGATTTCCTGCTAAAAAGAACATTTTTATAGAAAATTGGAAATTGGAGATATGATGCCTCGAGCACCTCGGAAAGTAAGTTAATCCTTTGGTTCTGTGGCTGCTCTCTGTCCATCCGTTCCTTCGGGATACAAGAGTGAGATGTGAGCAGCAGTAAGTGTGCACACGAACATAATCAGCCTATAATGTTCCCACGGTTGGGGCACTAGCCTCCTCTCGATGAGAGGAAGTGGGCTGTAACCTACCACACTGGCCCAGTGCGGGTTGTTAGATACGCTTGCACTAAAATGTGCGCACATACACCTGCACTAAAATATCACAGTGTCGTAGGCTAGGCGTAATCTCTCTCATCTACCTTAAAAATACTTTTTATTAGACACATTTTATTCATTCCCTCGTAATAGTCTTAGCATACATTAATCCAGGCTAGTTTTTGTTTTAAATTGAACACGATAAACTTATTTCCAGCAAGCCACGTCCAGCGTCTTGCCAAGTTCATCACGTCCGACCCCTGGAACCAGCCCTGCATTGAGACCAGTTATACGGAAGTAGTCGCCAAACATCGAAACACCAACTTTGATGCCGATGAGTCTACCAGTTAGTAAACACTTCTTTTTTCTTCATCATTTTAGAAAAACAACCGACTTCCTAAAACTATATTGCGCAGTGAAAAATAATATAAAGTTTCTTATCCCATGAACAAGTTTTAGTGATTTTCACTGTAGTGTCCTTTAGTCTAAAAAAGTGAATTATAAAAATCGATTAATAGTAATAAACGAAAAGTAAGAAAGTAAAATTTTGTGTAGTTGCCTCACCCATAATCACACTGCTGGACAAAGTCCTACCAATTATTCTATATTATAATTTTTAATAATTTTAACTTAAAAATTATGAAGTATAAAATAAATTTTAATAACTAAATGTAAGTTATACAAGCAGGTGCTTCACAACGATCCATTTTTCACTTAACAATACCATTCATGTAATCAGTGTCCTATCTCGAACTGTCAGGCGCCCATTTTGAATTATACAAAACAGGGAGAAACCAGCATTTTGTGCAGAATAAGTAGAATCAGACGTTCAAGGAAATGGCAATTATCTGTGTCTCAGGGAGTTCTCAGATTTACATAATAAGAAGATTAGATCCGTCGGCCTGTGGCCATTAACTTGAATATAGACTAATTATAGTCGCGGCTTCATCTGCATACAAGCGCCAAAAGTCCCGGGCAGCGGCAAAGTTGACAACTCTACCACTACAACTCCATCATAAAGATGCATTGATTCCATTTGACTACAATTTAAGTGTCTTCAAGGCTAGAGTGAATAGGCCCTTAATAAACTAACGCGCTTTACTATCACCGATTGCATCAATGCGTCCATCAGGCTGGATTGCGGTCAAACACTAGTTTATAACTTACTAGCGGCTTACTGCAACCAATTCCTATTGATCCTATTGGACCTGTTGGTTTCCTATTGGTCCTGCGGAGCATAACTAAACCACGCGAACTAAGTCGGTGGCGGCCGCTAGTTTAATATAAATTACTAGCTATTGCATCATTCTCATCTTCATAAATCTACAGCAGTCCACTGCTGGGCAAAAACCTCTCCAACAGCATGCCATTTAGCTCGATTCTCGGCAACGCCCATCTAGCTAGCCTGAAGGCTGTCTGACATTTTCCGAAATACGGTCTCTACTCAAGAGCACGTCTACCCCAACGGCGGCATACTGCGACCAATTCCTATTGGTCCTATTGGACCTGTTGGTTTCCTATTGGTCCTGCGGAGCATAACTAAACCACGCGAACGAAGTCGCTGGCGGCCGCTAGTTTAATATAAATTACTAGCTACGCTCCGCGGTTTCACCCGCGTAGGTTTCGATATGTCTTTTTTATATGCCTCACTTCTATTGGTTGCAGCGTGATGTTGTATGGCCTAAAGCCTTCCTGGATTAATGGGCTGTCGAACGCAAAAAGAATTTTTCAAATCAGACCAGTAGTTCCTGAGATTAGTGTGTTCAAACAAACAAATAATCAAACTCTTGAGCTTTATATATTAGTATAGATTAACTAGTGCTTCATCGCAATCCCGCCTGATGATAAGCAGTAATGCAATCATTGATGGTAAAGCGCGCTAATTTATTAAGAGCCTATTCTAGCCTTGAACACACTTAAATTGTAGTCAGACGGAAACACCGTAAATTTGTGCAGTCCCTTGATGTACGCGGTATAAAAGACGAGGCGAAACGCTTCGTTCGGATCTTGTGGTGTTAACACCGGTGGTATTTAGCTACTTCCAGTTAGACTGGATGCTGACCCCGACATAATTGGGACACACTGGGCAGATGATGATGATGATTCAGTATATTTCCTCCAGTACTGTTTAAGAGAAACCCTCCAAGTGTACGAGAGATTCGCCACTTTCGCAGCCTCCCCCAATGAATAGGTTATTGTTGTAAGGCGCCGCATCTGCATTGTAGATGTGATGCTAATTGTCGAGACTGCGCCAGACAGTGCGGCAACACAGAAGGGTACGACAGACAACTTGTTAGCCAACAAAAATATAACGCTGTAAAAATTACACCGTTTTTCTTACGAAAACTCTCCCGGTCAATAAAAAGAAGCCATTCACAAGTTGGTGTTCTTCTTAATCAAAAATGTATTTTAAAGAGGTTAATTTCATTGCATATGATAATCAACTTATTGGTGAGGCTATTAACATTACGTCAGAACCACTAAGAGTTGGGCAAAAAGAAAAAAGTCAAAACGGAAGCGAAAACAAAGTTCTAAGAGCGGACAAGTGATGAGATGGGACTGGGTGGAGTGGAGCAGTTACAAATATCACGCGGTCGAAGTGGCAAGCGAGGAGTAACAGTGGTTAATTTAATAGTTTAGATGAGACGATGGCGTAGGTACGACTTTGGACTAATGATAATTTGCCCTCAATACTAATCTAAAGAGTTTCCATACATTAAATCCACTAGCTTGTCGCCCGCGACTTCGTTCGCGTGGATTTAGTTATTTGAACATTTTATTTTAACCCCAAAAGAGTCGATTTCTATATATTTCGAGACACTTCTAGATCATAGTATACAGCATACATTGTAAATGTTTGATATGCTCTGCTCCTATCGCAGCATGATGTTATATAACCTAAAGTATTCCTGGATTAATGGGTTATTCAACGCAAATACAATATTATAAATTGGACCCGTAGTCCTTGAGATAAGCGCGTTCACATTACCAAACAAACAATCTCTTCAGCTTTAAATATTAAAGTATAGAGTATGGATTTACGACAGTTGGACATGTTATGAAAAGTATACTGACGAGCACTTGTAACACTAAAAGTCGCTACTGAAAGTTTCCAGTTGTTTACAAACCTTGGATACATATAAATGTAGACACTTAGAAACTTTATAAAATAATAATAAAATCCACATTGGAATACTCTCTCTGTCTTATTACAAAACAAAACAACTTTAGCTACTTAACTTTAGTTCCAGTTTTAAACTTTGTGTCAGTATTTGTATTTCACTATTTCATTTTATTTAGAAACAGGCAAAATTCTTAATACTAAAATGACAACTTAATACCGAATTAAGCTGTCATTTTTATATAAATAACTGCATTTCTTTAGTTTTTAGGATCATAATTATTCAAAGACTATTTACGTGGTTTAAATCTGATCTAAATGGGTTCCACTGTACTATGTTCGTAACAACATAAAATTTCATACAAAAATAAAGGAAAAATCGTTTTTTAATGTAGCCAAGTCTATACATACTTTTGCTCAACAAAACTATTCTTTCAACGTAAAATGTAATGTTAATTCAACTGTTCTGTCCCCACACTTGTGATCCATGTGTCACTCGCTAATCGTCGGCATGTCGTCGTCTCCTCGACTCTCTTGGCGTTTGATTTGCACATGTCTGCGGCCCTGTCGCCGCCTGCATTATTTACCAACTCATAACTACCACGGAAATAGATGAAGCGTTAGTTGGAGTATATACAAACAACCATTACGTTCGATGCATTGAAAAGAGCTTGTGATCGCTGAGTTTTTCAGTATTTCTTCTCAGAGTGGTCTTTAAAAAATCAGCCCGTAAATTGTATATTCTGTAAATAGGATGACGGAGTCCCTTTTACATGTCATATTTAAAAAAGTGAAATATCGGCTCCCAACTCCGCCATTTCCTAACTGAACACCTCTGAAAAGGTGGGGAAACAAACTCAGGGGTCAGTCAAAATCAAAAGTCCTTAATTCAAATTAGGCTGAGAATCAGCACTTTTTGAACATAAATATTACATAAGACAGTCCCCCGAAACCCTTCGCCACTACCTAGTGATTTCGCTGAGAAGAAGTGGCGGAACAAACTCCACAGCAGCACAGCTGTCTGTTTAGTTTAAAAAAAAAACACATGACTTTATACAATACTATTACAGAACATTAAATGAAACTTTCCGCCATATGGCAGCTAGTCATCCCGAAATACCAGCGAAACAAAAAAAAATATGAAAAATCATTAAAAATGGAAATTCAAATACCTAAGCAAAAACAAATCATCCATATAAAAGCCCCAGGCATAATGGGAGTGACCTCCTTGCCGGATTACCGCCATGGGATCTGGAGGCCAAAGTCCTCGCCCACATGTGGGAGTGGCGAGAGGAGGCAAAACGCCGGGGTATAACTCCGCTGCCGCGAGAAATCGCAGTACGGCGGACAGAGCTCCGGCGGGATCTCATGGCGACATGGAGAGTGCGATTGTCGCAACTCAGTGCTGGGCACGCCACAATAGCGGCGGTAAGTCCCCTCTTTCAGGAGTGGCTAGAGAGGCGCCACGGCGCCCTCACCTTCCGCCTGGCGCAGGTCCTCACCGGACACGGTTGTTTCGGGAAGTTCCTTTTCCGTATAAGGCGGGAGGTAACGCCAGGGTGTCACCATTGTGTGGATCGCCCTGAGGACACGGTGGAGCATACGGTGGAGGTCTGCCCGGCTTGGGTAGAGCACCGCTGTGTCCTCGTAGCGGCGATCGGCGGCGAACTCTCGTGTCCGACCCTGGTCCAGGCCATGGTCCGGAGCGACAGTGCATGGCAGGCCGTCACCTCCTTCTGGGAAGCAGTGATGCTGGCAAAGGAGGAGGCGGAGCGCGTGAGGCAACGGGAATCCAAGCGACCTCACGCCACTAGCCGCCGCAGGAGACGCCCTGGTCGGGAGATGACACTAAACTCCCAGCCACCGTAGGCGCGGGCCTGCAGGCGGTGAGCAGTGGGCAGCTCGCCGCTCGGTAAGGACCAGGCCCGAGTCGACGGCGCGTCGTGTTTCACGCGTGCCTCAAAGAGATGTCAGCACGTCGTGACGGGGTCCACGAAGACCGATGCCTCCTGGGTCAGGGTTGCGGGTTGGTTAAACATGAAACCGTGGTCCGTGCCGTCGCACAGGCAAGTGAAGAAACAAGGGTGGGTTTTAGTCAGTAAAAGTCTGACACGCCCTTCCGCTCTGCCCAGAGCGGGAGAAGTCATTTGATTATTTCTCATCCCAACAAAAAAAGGCATAATGGGAGTGACAGCCCACATATTTCTGCATTGTAAAAAAATGACAATTTTATGAAGTCAGTCTTTCTAAATTCAGAGATTGGTCCGGATTCCCTTGTTCACAAACTACAGTAAATTTAAGTTCAGTGTATCTTTTTATTTCTATTTTATTAAGAAAAGGACAGAAGATACTTGTATGTTACTGAAGCCCTATCAAATTAGTCCGCTCCTGAAATAAATTAACATATTTTTAGTCGCCGTGTTTATAATCGCGTCTAAACTGTAAGTATTTTAATTTGGCAGGATTAAACTAAGATATTTTAAAATCCGTCTCTAAATTTTTCTAATCCATACTAATATTATAAATTCGAAAGTAACTCTGTCTGTCTGTCTGTCTGTCTGTTACGCTTTCCCGCTTAAACCGCTCAACCGACTTTGAGGAAAATAAGCACAGACAATCTTTAGACCCTGAGAAAGAACATAGGCTACCTTTCATCCCGGAAAAAATTGATGTTCCTGAGGGAAACCTAAAAAGCGCGATATAACCGAACTCCACGCGGGCGAAGCCGCGGGCGGAAAGCTAGTGAAATATAAAGAAAAAGATAAAATTTGTTTAGTTTGTAAACAAGAGCATCAGCGCCATTGTGTAACAAAATTAGTGTGTCCCATAACAGGCAAAGTGTCATTGGAATCTTTAATCAGAGATTGTGAGATCGGGCCCTGAGAGCAGCCGAGAGGGCTCAAAAAAAATTTTTTTTTTCCTGTTGTTTGTTATAGCGACAGAAGAAATACACCATCTGTGGTGACAGACAGACAGACAGTAGAGTCTTAGTAATTGGGTACTGTTTTTATCCTTTGGGAACGACACTCTAAAAAATAATGGAATGATGAAAGATAATGAACTAAAATTATCAAATGCACAAAAATGTTGACGTGCGCACCTTAGTATGTATGGTAGACTCGTCAAGAACTGTCAAAAATGCAACATTTCCTAAGGAATAAGCGACACCTTTTGTGCTCAGATTTTAATTTTGTAATATCCCTATATATTTTATTGTGTGTACATAAATAATAAAATAAATAAATAAAGGAAACAAATTTTCAATTTTTTTTTTTTTTTTTGTTTGCAGTGCGTCTCTGGACGTACCAGACTTGCGCGGAATTTGGCTGGTACCAGTCCACCACCAGCTCGAGGCAGCCATTCCTCCAAACCGTGCCCGTCGAATACTTCCATCGAATGTGCATGGATTTCTTCTCAACTTAGTAAGTACACTACAACAGTCTCTTGTTGCAGTTGTTTGAATTTATTTCAAACTAGCTTTCCGCCCGCGGCTTCGCCCGCGCGGAGTTCGGTTATATCGCGCTTTTTAGATTTCCCTCGGGAACATCATAATTTTCCGGGATAAAAGGTAGCCTATGTTCTTTCTCAGGGTCCAAAGATCGTCTGTGCCAAATTTCATCAAAATCGGTTGAGAGGTTTAAGCGGGAAAGCGTAACAGACAGACAGACAGACAGACAGACAGACCGACAGACAGACAGACAGACCGACAGACAGACAGACAGACAGAGTTACTTTCGCATTTATAATATTAGTATGGATGACATTTCACAAAACAACCGAACCATGTTTACCAACTGTACTCTCCTCTTTATAGCAGTGTAGTGACACTAGTAACCACATATTATCAAAAATAGAACTACTTTACGTAGCAGACATACCACACATACTAAGCGTAGGCCGTACGTAGCAAGCGTAGATCGTGCGTAGCAAGCGTTGACCGTGCGTAGCAAGCGTAGACCGTGCGTAGCAAACGTAATCCTTGTAGCAGGCACAGGTGTCAACGCTTAACACAAAAATGGAACTAAGTACAAACCTAGAGCATCTATTGCATCATTCTCATCTTCATAAATCTACAGCAGTCCACTGCTGGGCAAACAACACCACGCTATTTAGCTCGATTCTCGGCAACGCCCATCTAGCTAGCCTGAAGGCTGTCTGACGTTTTCCGATATACGGTCTCTACTCAAGAGCATCTCTACCCCAACGGTCATCGATTCTACGGCTAATATGGCCGGCCCATTATCACTTTATTTGTGCTAAGCTATGTCGTCAACTTTGATTCTCAGTCGAATTAAACGATTCCGGATTCTATCACTTAAAAAAACTCCAAGCATAGCTCGTTCATATAGAATAGCAATTATTAGATAGTTTACCTTAAAAGAAACATCTTAACATCTAACAATAAAACATAATTAATTAGCTGACACGATCATTATTTTTTTTTTAAACGTTACCCCCTCCTGTATCGTTGGCACGTTTACAAACATCTAAAGTCACATACACAAATAACATACATGTAACTATTATTTTATGGGCAACTGACTGATAAAACATTTACCGCAATTCATTTAATAATGTTAATTAAAATGTATAATAATCCTAACCACACTGATGGATTTGTTGTCGACGGATGCTCATCGGAGCCCATGTCGACCAATGCCGGTGTTCCTCAGGGGTCTGTTCTCTCTGCAACTCTGTTCCTGCTGCATATTAACGATCTGCTGATGCCCAGCATCTATGGGTATACAGATGACAGCACAGTTGTGGAGAGATACCTGCCGGAAGCTCGGGCTAGTAAGGAATCAATCCGGTCCGAAAGAGAGGCTATGGTAGAGCGTACGAGTGCTGCACTACAGGCAGTCTCCGAATGGGGCAAAGCCAATCTTGTAGCATTCAATGCCGCCAAAACACAAGCGTGTCTATTCACCGCCAAAAGGAGCCCGTTCACCTTGGCTCCTACTTTTCAGAATGTGTCCTTGGAGTGCACCGACCGCCTTCAGCTTTTGGGAGTTGAGATTTCCTCGAACCTAAACTTTGGGCGGTTCATTGAATCCAAGGCCAAAGTGGCTGCCAGAAAACTTGGCGTCATAGCGAAGGTCCGGCGGTACTTCACACTGGAGCAGCTTAGAAGCTCCAGTACAACATTAGAATGTTGTACAAAGCACAGGTCCGTTCGTGTGTGGAGTACTGCATCCACATTTGGGCTGGTGCTGCGAAATGTCGCCTGGCTACTTTGGATTCAGTGGAGAGGCGAGCGAAGAGGCTAATTGGTGGCCCTGATTTAACTCGAGACGGTCTCCAAAGCCTAGAGCACAGGCGTAGAGCAGCCAGCCTTTCGGTGTTCTATAGGATGCATTTTGGGGAGTGTGCGAGGGAATTGCATGATTTAATTCCCCCATCTCCGTTCCACCATCGGACGACTCGTCGTACGGCGAGTTTCCACCCTTACGTTGTTAACACTACTACGATCCGGACGAAGCGTTTCGCCTCCTCCTTTATACCGCGTACATCAAGGGACTGGAACCCCTTACCGGCGGCGGTGTTTCCGTCGGACTACAATTTGAGTGTCTTCAAGGCTAGAGTGAATAGGCTCTTAATAAACTAGCACGCTTTACCATCAACGATCGCATCGCTGCTTACCATCAGGCGGGATTGCGGTCAAGCGCTGGTTTATAAATTGTTATTTATAAACCAGCGCTTGACCGCTTGCGCTTGCGTTTGCGTGCTTGTTTTTTTTTTTTTTTGTTAAAAAAAAAAAATTAGAACAGTGTAACGGCTGCGACTTAAGTTGTATGTCGTAGGTTCGAACCCAAACGGGTGTTTAACTTAGTGTACATTATTTCATCACCACTATTTTCAAAATAGCAAACATCGTGACATCGTAAGGATACAGGCACATCCTAGAACCGGAAATTCAAAGACATTTATGTATTTTTATATACTCAAAAATAAAACACATGTTCACGCACACACACGCTTACATGTGACATCCATTACCCCGCTTATTGCTTTTTGGCGTGATTATGTCCGGCTGTGTATGTGACTGCTAGTGTCGTAGAAGGAACTGGACGGGAGCCCCGACAGCCCTCGTCACAACCTAGACAACTAATTAAATTTGTTAGAAAATTAGTTATTGGAAATCTACACTTGGTCCTAACCAATACTTTTCTCAACAGTTTTGATACAGGGAGACAGCGCTCAGGCATCGAGCGAACGAACATATTCTTCGGGGGCCTCACACACTTGCCTGATAAGGTGGTGTCAGTAGCTGGGGGCCACGACCCCTGGTCCCCCATGGGCCCCAACACCACCGATGCACACCACAATGCGCCTGTCTACGTCGTGCCTGGAGTCTCACATTGTAGGGCTATTATGTAAGTAAATTATTATCATACCAGCGACCCGCCCCGGCTTCGCACGTGGACAAATGATATAGGTACCTAAGCCTTCCTTAAGAAACGGTGGCCCTTCAATACAAACAATGTCTACTGTGCCGCCCATCAGCCAATATCTGACTCTGCAAGATACATCGACCTTATTGTCCATGGATAGCCACCACCTTCAAACAGAATGAAAGCCTACCGGGGTACCAAGTTTCTTCAAAATAATGGTCCACTCCCCACTACGGCCCACTCCCTCCGTGGTTTAGGCAGAGAAACAATCAAGTAGCAGGCGGCCGGCACGGGCAATAACGGCACGCGAATTTTTTCTAGTGTTTAGTTTGAATAAACCGTGATAACTCCTGAATGAAACAACCAATTCCAATAATTGAAAAGAGAGCTGCTGCTGCTGAAATTATCTTTGATATGACGTAATTTATTTGGATAAGGATTAATAATAAGGAACAAATGGTTTGCTCTGATTTCGACTGGCGTTTTAATTAACTTTTCAAACATTAAGCTTTCATCGATCATTAACATTCAAGCTTACAAAAATATAGCGCACAATATAAAAAAAAAAACTTGGTAATAAAATTTGTAAAAAGCCGCTGCGGTCGCGGTTGGTTTGTAGAAGGGTGACCATCTTTGTATACCGAGATCCCTTCGTACCTCGGAAAGCTCGTTAAGCCGTTGGTCCTGACTGTCATTTATAGATCACTAGCGGCCGCCCGCGACTTCGTTCGCGTGGTTCAGTTATGCTCCGCTCCTATGGGTCACAGCGTGATGTTATATAGCCTAAAGCCTTCCTGGAGTAATGGGCTTTCCAACGCAAAAAGAATTTTTCAAATCAGACCAGTAGTTCCCGAGATTAGTGCGCACAAACAAACAAACTCTTCAGCTTTATATATTAGTATAGATTGACAGTCGTTACTCGTAGTCAGAATCCCAAAAGTCTGACAAAAAGTCGGTACTTTAGATTATGCAACCGTCCATCTTACCTGCACAATCTAGGTAATACGATATCTTTCCGCAAGACTGGTTGTCCAACTTTCCAGCTTCCTACCGGTCTACTTAGCATATTTGTTAATAATATACTCATCACCATTTCAACCGAAACACGTCCCCTGCTGGACATAGACCTCCCCCAAGGGTCTCCACGCCGCCCGTGGTGCGCCTTCCGCATCTAGCGGTTTCCCGCGACCTTCACCAAGTCATCGGTCCAGCTTGTCGGGGTTTAATATAATACTTAATATTTATTTTTGCAGGCCCACAGGTATCAGTGAGACAGAAGAACTGGAAGCAGTGAAGCACGCCGTGCTGGACCATATGTACGAGTACCTCATCGGGCCGATAGAGCGGCCCGCCGAGTCCGGCGCGACACATGTGGCCGCCGGCACACTGCTCCTACTCACTGCACTCTATGCAGCACTGCAGATCAATCAATAAACTTTCATCATAATTTACTTGTTCGTTTTATTAAAGTTTTTCTTTATTCTCAGTATTAGTTTAAATTATTTTCTATAAAGTCCAAATGCTGGAAGACGATGCGTCGTTCGTCCGGTAGCGAGATGGACGGACGATACTGTTACTATCGCAGGGGAATGGCACAGAAAAATCCTAACCTATGCCCGTCAATTAGCAAGTCCTAAAACTACAATTACGAAGATATGAGAGATCCACCAACAACATGTACTAGGCATCCAGTCTACTCATGAAACTTGCCCAAGCTTCTATAATCAGTATCATACTAGAAGAAGAAGCTCGCTCTTAGCGGTAAGACCACCTATTGTGTCACCCTTTGTAAAATCTTAATATGTAGTTATGTTTCTGTAATCTACATGGTGTACATAATAAAGAGTACGCTATTCTATTCTAAAGCAGTATTTGTATTATTATTTGTATTATTATTTATGCGATAGTAAGTATCGGTTCGCTCTTCCAGATTAAACCGTTGAACTAATCGTTACATAACTCAAATATACGAATCGTCCACTTCCTTAGCTCTTGGGGAGAACAGGCTTAATGATGTGTATTTTGTATTTAATAATAAAATGTAACTTCAATAATAATAATACACGCAAATAAAGTCAGGAGCGGATGAAACTGACGTGTACATACCCTTAAACTTGACCGTCTTCTAAATGATATTCGCATTCAATTCGACTTCAGTCTTCGTAAGTATGTCTGGATATATGGTCATACTTATGAAGATTGAAAACAAAATGCGCACCGGCTGTTTTTAACATGGATAACCCATTCGACAGCGCAGGGAGCTCTATCTACATTGTCCTATAATTTCGATAAACCGCTGCTACAGTGGCTGATCGACCGGCTGCTATATTGCGTGTCGTGACGCAGATATTTCTAAGCTATTGCATAGCTTCTATCGCGTGCCTGGAGACCGAATCTACAAATTGCGTAACGAAAATAACCTACCAACGCAACAATTTTTATATATTTTGACCTACCAATGCGTAAGAACATAGCAAATATTCAAAAAAGACGCGTGGTACTCTGGGACTGCCGCGGTAAAGTATTTGTTATGAACTTATGCAATTATAATTATTTATTTATGCATTTTTTTTTCCTTTGTTTTTAAGGAGTGAGGGGTGTTAGGTTGGGGTGCAGTCGAAGAGCCTCCACGTGGCGCACCCTGGGCAACGCCAGTCCCAACTGCCCACCGCGTTCTGGTGGACTCTTGGGCCTGGCGGCTAATCTTCACACGGGGAAGGGCATCATCTATGATGGTCGTTGATGGGAACCTGGCCTATAGGGGTTCGCATGCATCTGCTTCCACTCTGTTAAGCAGAGTCGAAATGGATGCATGCTGGGGTATACCGTAATCCCTTAGGGGACCGGGGGCTGTCGGGGCGTTTGTCCGGGCCACGAGGGGACACCTCTATAAAACGGCCGAACCACGGGCGGCATATCCCGTTTTAGGTTATTGCGGACCTGACGGACTAATAACCGTCGAAAGTGCAATCTAATCATAAGTTTTGGGGGCGCGGCGAGAGGATGAATGGCTGGAGGATGTCCAGTCGTTAGCGCTCCCCACTGTAGGTACCTGCCGACCCCTACAGTATATAGGCTTATCTGTTGGTACGACGCTCTGCCCAGATGGACGCAAAATCGCTAATACTCGTGGGATTTAGATGGAGAAAAATAACAACACCAAAAAAACAACACAATGAGGAAGGAGGAGAGTGATGTGGCGTCGGAGTCTGACGCTGCATGTGGCGTGACGGGCTCGTTTAAGAGGCCGGAGCGCGTGGAGGATGGGGCTTCCGGAAAGAAGATCTTCCTAAGGAAGCGATCCAAACCAGGTGATGGCCAATGGTCATCTTCGGATGGCGGGACTGGCAAGGCCCGCAAAAAAATTAGTCGGCGCGAGGCCCAACAGAAGCCGAGCCGAACCAGCTCAGTCGAGCTGGCACGGGAAGGCTCTGAGCAGTCGGGAGGTGAGCCGGATGCCGTTGACCCAACTCGGAGCCAGCGGCAAAATTTGAAGAAGTCGTGGCTGCCGCGGTCAAGGGTGTGGCTTTGAAGAGGCTTCAGTCCTCTAAAGACAAAGCCATATCCGCAGCCACGGCTTCCATCATTGCGGCAGCGAAGGCCATCCACGTGGCACCCCCAGCGGACGGAGTGGCAGAATTGCGGGCGGAGATCGCCCACTTGACAGCCACCATGGAGCTCCTCCGAAAGGAGAACGAGGAGCTCCGAGCGGATCTGGCCGTGCTGCGAGCTGGCAGCCGCCGGGAAGTGCCACAGGAAGGGGCGCCACAAGGGCGGAGTGAGCGCGCGCCGGTCGAGGATCCGGGCCTGGTCCTGGTCCTTAAGGAACTGGCCGCCTTTCGGAGTCGGGTTTCGGCTCTGGAGGCCGTTGTTCTGCGCCCTCCACTCGCGGCGAGCCGGCCAGCCTCAGGCCAAAGGAAAGCGGCAACTTACGCTGCTGCTGCGGCCGCTACTGCCACAGCTGCAGGGAAGGCGAAGGCCAAGAGTGCGTCCGCACAGGCTCCAGCTGCGAAGGCCACAGTCCCTGCGGCAAAAAGGCAACCTCCACCACCTCTTACAACCCCTGCAGCCGATGCCGCCTGGCACGTAGCAGGGGAGAAGGAAAAGGCGGCTAAGGCTGCAAGGGCGGCCAGAAAGCAGCAGCGGCGGAAGGAGCGTAGAGTCGCGGCTAGGCTTCGTGCCCCGAAATCCGCAGCTGTAGTGATAACACTACAGCCGGAAGCGGAAAAGAAAGGCACGTCCTACCGCGACGTGCTCAATAAGGCCATGGAAGCGGTGAACCTCCAGGAGATCGGAGTCACCTCGGGCCTAAAAATGAGGATCACCGCGACCGGAGCCCGCATGATCGAGGTTCGTGGTGAGGCTAGTGGTCCGACTGCCGACGCTCTGGCTGAAAAGTTAAGAGCGTCCTTAGATGCGGTCGAGGCCAAAGTGTCCAGGCCCACCAAATGCGCTGACTTGCGTATCTTGGGTCTGGACGATACGGCGACGAAGGAGAAGGTGTTGGCTGCCATCGTCAGGATTGGGGGGTGTTCTGCGGAACAGATTAGGGTGGGCACCCTCCGACCTGACCGCACGGGGTTGCAAACCGCTACGGTGAGCTGCCCCGTGTCGGCGGCCGAGAAAATTGTTGGCGAGGGCCGAAGACTTCTGGTGGGCTGGGTTTCAGCGCAGGTGAAACTGCTAGAACCCAGACCTCTGAGGTGCTACCGCTGCCATGTGGGCCACCACGTGGGAGTGAAATGCACCTCGGAGGTGGACCGCAGCGGTCTCTGCTTCCGCTGCGGTCAGCCCGGTCACAAGGCAGGCTCGTGTGAAGCCGCTCCGCACTGCACAGTTTGTGCGGCAGCTGGTAAGCCGTCCGAGCACCGGGCTGGGAGTAGGGCCTACGCCCCATCCACCAGAGGCAAAGCCAAGGGCCGGAGTAGGCCCTCCGCCACCACCGCCGTCGTCACCGTAGCCGCAGCCTCTGCCGCTGCCGCTTCCAGCAACGCCGTTGCTGTCACTGCTGCCGCCGCAGTCACCGCGGCTGAGCCCTCACAAGGGACTCGGGAGGAGGCTGTTATGGAGTACCAATAAATGGCCCCATTACGCCTCCTCCAGGCGAACATCAACCACTGCGCCTCCGCTCAGGACCTTTTGCTCCAGAGCATGGCGCAGTGGTCGATTAACATTGCCGTGGTCTCTGAGCCGTACTTTGTCCCACCCAGGGATGACTGGGTGGAGGACCTCAACGGCTCAGTGGCCCTAATTTCGTCGGCCGCCGCTGGCACCCCGTCCCTCGAGGCCATCAAGAGAGGACGGGGTTGCGTAGCAGCAAGGTTCGGGGAGATAGTCGTAGTGGGGGTATACTTCTCCCCGAGCCGAACTCTTGCCGAGTTCCACAACTCCCTTGCGGAGTTGAGAGTCGTCGTCGTAGGGTTCCGATCCCTCCCCGTGCTCGTCCTTGGGGACTTCAATGCCAAAAATTTGGCTTGGGGTTCCCGGCTTACAGACACACGGGGCAGGATGGTGGAGGACTGGGCTCTGGAGACCGGCCTGGTCGTCCTAAACCGGGGTTCGGTCCCAACATGTGTGCGGGTGCGGGGTGACTCAGTGGTGAACATATCGTTCGCCAGCCCCGCTCTGTCGCCACATGTCCTTGACTGGCGCGTCATGGAGGAGGTGGAGACCTACTCAGATCACCGGTATATCCGGTTTGACGTCTCCGCCCAGACCTCCAGCGCGCCGGTCCGACCGGCCCCGGGTGGTCCGCGGTGGGCGCTGAAGCAGCTTGACCGGGAGCTCCTCCTGGAAGCTTCGATCGTGCAGGCCTGGGTGTTACCACCGGACAGGCCTGCTGACTCAAACGACGAGGCGGAGTGGTTCCGGGAGGCCATGTCCGAGATATGCGACATGGCAATGCCCCGAGTCAAGCCCGGGCGCGCCCGGCGTCAGGTGTACTGGTGGTCGCCGGAACTTACCTCTTTGCGCAAGGCGTGCGTGGCTGCGCGACACCGGTACACCAGGCATCGCAGGCTCCGTATTCGTCCGCCGAACACGGAGGCCATACAGGCGGAGCTTTACGAGATACAGAGCGGCGAAGACCGCCCTCCGAGTGGAGATCCAGCGGGCCAAAGGGCTGGCCCGTGAGGAGTTGCTGGGGACTCTGAACAGAGACCCGTGGGGATGCCCCTATAAAATGGTGCGAGATAAACTCCGCCCATGGGCTCCCCCGCTGACGCAGAGTCTCCGGCCTCAGCTCGTGGAGGACGTGGTGAGCGCTCTGTTTCCCTCGAGAGAGGAACATATTCCTCCACCCATGGCTCCGCCTCCTGCGGTGCCTGATGCGGACCACACCATCGACGACGACGATGCTCCAGAGGTGACCGAGGTAGAGCTGAGAGCGGCGGTACGTCGGCTGAATGCCAAAAATACCGCCCCAGGACCCGACGGCTTACCTGGAAAAGTCTGGGTTCTGGCCTTAGGGGCTCTCGGGCCTCGACTACGGGGGCTACTAAGCGCATGCTTGGAGAGGGGCCAGTTCCCACTTCGCTGGAAGACGGGGAAACTGGTCCTCATAAAGAAGCCAGGGCGCCCTGCGGACTCGCCGTCCGCTTACAGGCCCATTGTGTTGCTCGACGAGGTGGGCAAGCTCTTCAAAAGAGTCATTGCAGACCGCCTCGTCGGGCACCTCAGGCGAGCGGGCCCGGATTTGGCGGAGAGCCAGTTTGGCTTCCGCAGGGGACGCTCTACGGTGGACGCCAACATGCGCGTGCGAGCCCTTACGACAGGGGATGCTGTGGCCCGGGGTGGGGTTATCTTGGCGGTGTCTCTAGACATCGCCAACGCCTTCAACACCTTACCCTGGAGTTGCATCAGGGATGCATTCCGGTATCACCGGATGCCGACCTATCTCTGTCGAGTGGTCGAGGCCTATCTGACGGACAGGGCCATAATCTACCCCGCTCACCAAGGAGTGTGGAACCGGCGAGAGATGTCGTGCGGTGTTCCACAGGGATCGGTCCTGGGACCGCATCTGTGGAACATCGGGTACGACTGGGTGCTGCGCGCCGACCTCCCTACCGGCGTCAGCGTAGTTTGTTACGCTGACGACACGCTAGTCCTGGCACAGGGGAGGTCGCACCAGGCGGCGGCTGACGCAGCGACCCTCGGGGTTGCGACAATCGTCAACAGGATCCGGCAATTGGGACTCGAGGTGGCCCTGCAGAAGTCCGAGGCCATGTGCTTTCATGGTCCTCGGAATGCGCCACCGTCGGGTTCCCACATAACGGTAGGAGGGGTTCACATCGGCGTCGGGTCGACGATGAAGTACCTGGGACTCGTCCTCGACAGCCGGTGGAACTTCGAGGAGCACTTCCGACGTTTGGCACCCAGACTGGAACGGGCCGGGGCTGCCCTAAGGCGGCTCCTCCCCAATCTAGGGGGACCAAACGCCTCCTGCCGGAGGCTCTATGCGGGGGCCGTGCGGTCCATGGCCCTTTACGGGGCACCGGTGTGGGCGCGGTCGCTAAGGAAGCGACCAGCCCGGTGCCTGACCGCGTCCCAGAGGGTCATGGCCGTTCGGCTGATACGGGGATACCGTACGGTCTCCGCTGAGGCGGCGAGCCTTCTTGCCGGATTGGCGCCATGGGATCTGGAGGCCAAAGTCCTCGCCCACATGTGGGAGTGGCGAGAGGAGGCAAAACGCCGGGGCATAACTCCGCTGCCGCGAGATATTGCGGTACGGCGGAAAGAGCTCCGGCGGGATCTCATGGCAACATGGAGAGTGCGATTGTCGCAACCCAGTGCTGGGCACGCCACAATAGCGGCGGTAAGTCCCCTCTTTGAGGAGTGGCTAGAGAGGCGCCACGGCGCCCTCACCTTCCGCCTGGCGCAGGTCCTCACCGGACACGGTTGTTTCGGGAGGTTCCTGTTCCGATAAGGCGGGAGAAAACGCCAGGGTGTCACCATTGTGTGGATCGCCCTGAGGACACGGTGGAGCATACGGTGGAGGTCTGCCCGGCTTGGGTAAAGCACCGCCGTGTCCTCGTAGCGGCGATCGGCGGTGATCTCTCGCGTCCGACCCTGGTCCAGGCCATGGTCCGGAGCGAGAGTGCATGGCAGGCCGTCACCTCCTTCTGCGAAGCAGTAATGCTGGCAAAGGAGGAGGCGGAGCGCGTGAGGCAACGGGAATCCCAGCGCCCTCACGCCACTAGCCACCGCAGGAGACGCCCTGGTCGGGAGATGACACCAAACTCCCAGCCACCGTAGGCGCGGGCCTGCGGGCGGTGAGCAATGGGCAGCTCGCCGCCCGGTAAGGACCAGGCCCGAGTCGACGGCGCGTCGTGTTTCACGCGCGCCTCAAAGAGATGTCAGCACATCGTGACGGGGTCCACGAAGACCGATGCCTCCTGGGTCAGGGTTGCGGGTTGGTTAAACAAGAAACCGTGGCCCTGGCCGTCCCACAGGCAAGTGAAGAAACACGGGTGGGTTTTAGTCAGTAAAAGTCTGACACGCCCTTCCGCTCCGCCCAGAGCGGAAGAAGTCATTTGATGATTTCCCATCCTAACAAAAAAAAAAAAAAAAAGGGGTGTTAGGTTGTTTTCCGTTGATAAAAAATGCTATGCAATAGCTTTACCGCGGCAGTCCTCGAGTGCCACACGTCTTTTTTATTGCCTACGTGCAGTTGTTTCGGGTTACTCATAAAGCTATCGGTAACTCTGTTATAAGTTAACTTATACTGTATTCTAAAGAAACGGGTGTTTGTTTCAGTGACAATAATGCCTCTTTTTCCTGTTTACAACAAGTGGCAACATGTCCTGACATCATTCTAGTAAGATTACCATAATTGTTAATTTTAATATAGGTATTATTATAAATGCTTGTATGCCGCGTGACATATATATATAGCACAGTAACTTCTCTGAAGCTCAGTCTCCAAAGTTAGTTGAACTAAGTCCTAACGCTCATGACAATGTGGTCGAAAGTTATCCTAATGTTATTGTTGATTAGTTTTGTAGGACTCTCTTGGTCTAACCCATCCGCCATTGGATTGGCTTGTCCAGCAGGATACAGTTACGTCTACGGACGCTGTTTTGAGTAAGTATTATTCTTTTCTACCTAATAGGTGTGTATCATTTCGTTTTGTATTCTAGAACGGTTTTTATACAGTTTAGAATTAAAAACAGAAATGTCTTTATACTAAAAATAAAACATCAGTTTAGTGTTAGTGTATTATTGAGATCACATGGTGCTAATGCAATGCGTTATGATTGTGAACGAGCACCATCAGTAGACTGCTCATATCTTAGCCACCACGGCTTATTTCAATTTCTAAATCGCTTTTACCTTTTTGTTATGGACGTTTTCGACGTGCATGGTTTTAACACACATGTGTCATCATCGACTCTATTATAATCGTCCCACTGCTGTGCCAGGTATCCTCTCATACTGAGATTTAGTTATTTAAGTGTCCGTGAAGTCTCTCGCCTTTTTATCTCCATCTCCTACATCCAATCCCTTGACAATTTAAAAGTGCCAGTGATTGGTTTATTTGAAATCAATACTTAGAGTTGAGGTTGAGTTATAGTACACATAAATCTTTCCGGAATAAAATATATAAACGATGATGTACGTCTCATCCGAATAAGTAGTTTAGAACGAACGCAAACAGAAAGACAAATACAGAGGTAACTTGAAATTTTAAAAATACATATTATGAGTATTGGGCTCTTTCAAGACGACAAAGGTCGGATTTAAGCACGAAAGGCACATCTCAAGAAAAATACCTAAACTGTATAGCTAGATCTATCATGATTCATCAGGTAGGTACAGCCTGGTGACAGGCGGACGGACAAAGCATCCTAACCAAAAAAGATGGCTAAACGGTTGCTCCAGCTCCGTTAAAGAAATAGGATTATCTCGCTAACACGTAATATTTATATATTAAATCATGAATTGTTTAGTGTTTAAAAAAATCTTATAAGTTACGTGAACTAATAAACATAAAAGTTTTTCAATTTTTTTATACTTAATTTTGGTTTGACATGACAAGGTCAAGGAGTATCGTGAATCCGTTGTATCAATTTTTTGGTGTAATTACCTCTTTGTACATATTTACTTCAAGTACCTTAGCGCAAAATCACCAGTGAAAAACACAGTAATCAATGAAAAATTACCGCAGACACCTTATAACGCCTAGATAAAAGTTCATAGCAATGATATTGTCTGAAGTTTTTGTACCTGACAAAGGCACAAAAACTAGTAGGTAGTAGTAGGACTGTAGGAGTTACACGATATTATTTTGAGAACTGTGCAGATATGAAAAGTTCCTAAACCTTTTTAACTATAAAAGACAAATTTTCAGCTATTTAGCATTATAAATTACTAGAAACCATGTTTATTCACGCATTTTCTTTGCGAAATAGCCTTGTATACTTTAGTTCAGCAATGTCCTTTATAGATTAAGTAACCACTTCGTCACTTATTTGTTAATTAGATAATTTTGGTTCACCGAACAAAATGAACGCGAGCGTCAATGTTCGCGTGACGATTGCTTTAGTTAGGATATAACTATAGGCTTAGCCGGTTAAATTTAGCCCTTATATATTTTTTTTCTTTTTCAGCTCTGAAAAACTGAAATTTATACTCGAAGAATTGGATAAGTAATGTCAAACAGCCACCCGATGTCGCCCACCTGACGCGTGACGTATTGTCGCCCACCTGACGTATCGCAAACTATAGTGAAGCAACACGTCTTGATACACTGACTCTTAATAAACTTTTTACTAAAAAAAAAAACACAAACAAGAATAAGAAGATTTATTTTACTTTTGTTCCTAATAAAACTTTGATAGTTATATAATTTTGATAGTATAAATAACAAAAAGGTTAAAAAAAAATGTTTAATTTGAAACATCAGTGTTTCCAGTTTTTCATAAAATTTGATAAATTAAATAAATAATTAACAATAAATGTATTTATTTTGTTATTATGTCCAATAGCGTATGAATAATAACAGGAAAAATAAATATATGTATACAGTATGTTAACTAACAGAGGGCGTTCCCGTTAACCCGAAGTAGTATAGCATACATACATGCTAAAAAAAATATTTCCATTCGAAAACAAAATAATAAAAATAAATTTCCAATAAGAAAATATTCATAAAAATTTTAAATTGACATGTAAAAGAAACACACTGTACACGCGAACATGAAAGACGGCAACGTCGCAATTTATTTATACATGACGACTACTATTTTGATTTAAAACAGGAGGTTTCAAATTTATTTCCAATTAGAATTTTTTTTTTCGGATTTTTTTATGCTTATTTTTCTATGCTGATATTTTTATTTTAATCTATTAATGATATATATTAACGAGTTTAAGGGAACGCCCTCTGTTATTTAACATACTGTATAGGTAAAGGGAACTCTCAGCATTTTATCGCAACACAACAAGGCAATTGATCGCAATGGCTATCATTTTGACAATTTATTCATGTTTATTGCGTTATTTGCCCAAAAGTGAACAGGCATCATCTGGGTTTTCTACATTAATTTATTTTCTGGAGTTCTACATTCTAGATCGAGATCGAGTGCTGTCCAGCCCGCAATCCTTACTAATGTAATAAATGTAAAAGTGAGTTTTTTTGTTTGTTTCGCTTTCACGCAACAATTACTAAACTGATTGACTGATTTGGATGAAATTTTGCATACAGATGATTTATGACCAGGAATAACACTTAGGATACTTTTTATCCCTATATTCCCACGGGATCGAAACTTGCACGGGTGAAACCGCGGGGCGCTGCTAGTAAAAAATTAAAAAATAAATACAGT
Organism: Sesamia nonagrioides; assembly: GCA_017933935.1. Classification (NCBI taxonomy): domain Eukaryota; kingdom Metazoa; phylum Arthropoda; class Insecta; order Lepidoptera; family Noctuidae; genus Sesamia; species Sesamia nonagrioides. Next base: position 199,313 of record JADWQK010000742.1, on the reverse strand, counting down.
GGCACCAATTTCCTTTTTTACAAACTAAACTAAATTTAAGTCGAGTGCAACTTTTTCTTAATTTTTCATTATAAAAACGACAGAAGATTAATATTCCATTCTATTTTTCTCTATGGAAATGGTGTTGATCATCTTCCTGGGGCTTAGTGACGGGTTTATAATAGGGATGTGCCCAAGGTATGATAATCAAAAAAAAAATTAGTCCGTCTTATAGAAAATAAAAAAAAATTAAGACCCGTTTTTTTTATTTTGTCGAAATTACCAAAAACTATACTATAACTATACGTATTAAAGTTACGGAGTGGGGGCGAATTACGTACCACGGCGTGACGTCATGCGACATTTCAGATCAATATATCTTCCTAAGAATTTGAATGAAAGAAAAAATAAAAATACGTATTCAATATCTATACTAATATTATAAATGCGAAAGTATCTCTGTCTGTCTGTCTGTCCGGCTTTCACGCCAAAACTACTGAACTGATTGTAATGAAATTTGGTACACAGATAGCCGGAGAAAGGACATAGGCTATAAAACATATCGCTATGACCAATAGGAGCAAAGCTGGAACAAAAAATGTTGCGGAAACGGGAGCAAACGCAGACGTACTACATTTTGCTCCCATTATTTTAACAGGCGCTTATTTTATACCAACTAAGCTCATTCGGCTAGAAGCTCACGCGGGTGAAACCGCGGAACACAGCTAGTTTTTTATAAATCTGTTGGACATTAGGTAAATTATTTTTTAGAACACAACCTAATTGTATCATACGTTAAGAAGACAGAATTCTACCGAAGTACCTTTGTAGTTCTGCTATTAATGATAATGAGAAAGTTTTTTAAGAAACGGCTCTCCGTGTCAGGAGACCTGTGAGCCAGTCCCAGCAGAGAGAACATTGTACTTCATATCACTCCCGAAGATGATTACCAATTTACATGCAGCAGTACGTAGTATGGTGCCGTCCTTGTCACACTTTAAAGACTTTTCATAAAGAAAAGAAAAAAAAATATTCAAATACCCGCTCATCGACCCCACTCCGGTCTCACTGTCCTATGTTCATTACGTTTTTTTGTGCTGTCCGAGTCACACGCATCATTTTGTGCAAAAAATTACCGTTGCGACTAAGTTGTTTCCAGATTGTCCAATCTGATTTTGCGTAATCATGGTGAAGAAAAGTTCACGTTCGAAAGATATTGATTATAGTGGTTTATTTAAGAAATTAAAGAAATTAGGGAAAAAGTGAAACATAAATCTAGATTGAGATTGCCTTCAACGTCATCCTAAAGTGATCAGGTTAAGCGTGATACTCACCAAGAGGAAGTTATTGAAAGTAAGTAGCCTAATCTGTAGTTGCTAATATAGATGTCTAGTAGGTACCTACAATGCGCAAGCGCCTGCCGCCACGCGCCGCCCGTCAGGCGCCACTCTGTCGGCCTCGGGTACCGGTACGATCCTGCGTTGCCGCTGTCACAGCACCGATAAAAATTGTTTTTTATCTACCTTTTTATTAACTTTATATAACAAAAGTTTTATGTAAATCATGAAACAAGTTTTATTGGTACTAAGTATATTTAAACTAGTTATTAGATGGTAATAAGCAAAGATTAATCGAACTATAAAATGTATGTATTTGTAGTCGTATAAGTAGCTAGGTATTAAATGTATGAACGTAACGTAACGTCTATATTAAATCGCGATATTGTTACCTATAAACATCGCTCGGTGTAAACCGCCTATGAGCGTTGACCTACCTATTTTTTGTTTTTTATTTACTTCGTGTTATATTGCGCCTAAGTCTTATAAAAGTACTTACCTAATGTGCTCCGCGTAAATCGTGTCTGAGCGTAAAGTACTTGCACACCTTGCTCCGCGTAAATCGCGTGTCTGAGCGTAAAGTACTTGCACACCTTGCTCCGCGTAAATCGCGTCTGAGCGTAAAGTACTTGCATACTTTGCTCCGCGTCCATCGCGTCTGAGCATAAAGTGCCTACTTGTATACCTTGCTCCGCGTAAATCGCGTCCGAGCAAAAAGTACTTGCATACCTTGCTCCGCGTAAATCGCGTCCGAGCATAAATTACTTGCATACCTTGCTCCGCGTAAATCGCGTCTGAGCGTAAAGTACTTATCCCAACTTGCTTCGCATAAGTCGCATCTGAACGGAAAGTGCTTGCATAGCTTGCTCTGCGTAAATCGCGTCTGAGCCTGGATTACCTATTTACATCCGCGTTAATCGCGTTGCATTACTAGAATGGCTACCAATATTGTTATTATAAAGATTTTGCTTGCTATTTGCTATAAAGAGAGATTCTTGATATGTTAGGAGATGATCCTTCCTTGGATAAAAGTTTTAGTGAAACCTTACATGAAGACATTGCATCCAGGTGCGAGCACACAAGTAAAGAAAAGCCAGCTGATCGAATAAAAGAATATTTGCCTCCAGAAAACTGTCCTCACCTAAAAGACCCGGCGTAGAATCTCGAGATCAAAGCTGCGCTTACAGAAACAATTAATAAGAGAGATGTTTACAGCCAAAGTCACCAGAATCAGCTTGGTAGTGGTCTGGCTGCACTCGGAAAAGCGATTAATATAGCTCTAAAAATAAAACAGATTTCCGAGTTATCATAAAGCCACTCAGTGATGCAGCTAAACTTTTTTGTGATATACACTATAAAGAATCTCTCTCAAGACGGTTTGCCGCTATAAATACTCTAAATAAGCAAACCCGACGTACTATAAGAAATACGCAAATAGACAATTTTTTATATTTGGTTCGAGTTGGCCGAACACTTGAAATCGTCCAAAACTATATCAAAATCTAGTATGGAACTACGCCCTCGTATGCCAGCAGTGCGACCTGCCATTAAAACACAGCACGCGCTCTAATCTGGTCCATCCATATCAGCGCGTCGAGGGGCTTTAAACGCGAGGGGGGCGTCGCGGACTGCCACCGCCGGGCCGCGAGCGTATCCGCCCCACTAGACGGCCCGACAGCCGCTGTCGCGCAACCGCAACCCGATGCACACCAGGAGCCACACACGGTACCGCTCAAGGAGGAACTGACTTCAGAACCAGAGGTACACTCATCAATTGTCGGCAGATTGCAGTTTTATTATAATTATTGGTGTACTATTACGAATGACTCCAATATTCTGTCTTGGGGTCAAGGTTATAAAATTCCCTTTAAGGAGGAACCTGTACAAAAAATAATACCTAAAAATGACCGATTTTCTTCTTGTGAATCTAAAATAATCCAAGAATCTGTACTTAAACATCTTGATCCAAAATATATTTCATTATGCAACCCCTGTGATGATCAGTTTTTTGTCGCCCGTATTCACAGTTCTAAAACCGAATGGTGAACATCATTTTATACTAAATTTAAAGGAACTAAATAAATTCATCAAAGTGGAGCATTTTAAAATGGAGCATTACAGTACTGCACTAAAGCTCCTAGACCAAAATTAATTTATGGCTACATTTGATTTAAAGGATGCTTAGGCTCACTTTTTGGTAACAAGTAATAATGAAGAACGTAAAAAGCTACGCTTTTATTGGAATTCACAACTTCATGAGTTTAATGTTCTGCCATTTGAGCTTTGCACTGCTCCACTTGTTTTCACAAAGCTACTAAAACCTGAATTACAATCTCTGCGTTCGGACGGCTAAATGTCGGTTAATTACCTATACGATTTTTTATGTATTGGCTCTAACAGTGAGTGCGTTGAAATGTTACTGCTACAAGAGAAATATTAGAATCATTTGGACTCCTAATAAATAATTTAAAAAAGACCAGTTGACACGAAAATTCGCATTAATAACGCAGTCAGGTCTTTTTCACAAACGAAAATGTGCAGAATAAGACAACTTGTGGAATTTCTAGGACTTTTGACATCAGCATGCCCAGCCGTACAGTACGGATGGGTGTATACTAAGCAAAAAGAACGCGACAAATTCTTAGCTTTAAACTATTCTGATAATTATAATAAGCGTATAGTTTTGCCTAGCTGTCTACAGCCAGATTTTAAATGGTGGAGTGACAATATTGAAACAAGCTATTCATCTATTCAAAGTAATGATTTTATTTACTAGAAATATTTTGCGATGCATCTCGTACAGATTGGCGAGTACTATGTAACAGCGAAATACCTGGTGGTAATTAGAGTGCAAGAGAGATCAAAAATCATATTAACTTCTTAGAACTAAAAGCTGCCTTTTATGCGATAAAAATGTTTGGCTCTCATTTAAGTAATTGCAATTTCCTTCTCAAAATAGATAACACAACATCCATTGCTTACATTAATAAATTGGGAGGAATACAACACACTCGCTTAAACGATCTTACACGACATATGGAAGTGTTTTGAAAAGTGTAGAATTTTCATATTTGCGATATATTCAATCTAGCGATAATGTTGATGCAGATCGCGCTTCACACTAATAGTCCATCGATAGCGAGTGGCAACTAGCTGACTACGCGTTTTCTGAAATTTGAGCTAAGTTTAGCACCCCCCATTTTGATCTCTTCGCAAGCATACAGAATCATAAGTGTGACAGGTATGCTTCGTGGAAGATTGATCCGCAGTCAGAAAAAGTTTATGAATTTACGTTTAAATGGACAAACATAATATAATTTTACGCATTTTCACCATTTTGCCTTATTACAAAAGTTCCTCACAAATTCGTAAATGATAAAGCCGAAGGCATTATTGTGTTTTCCTACTGGCCCTCACAGCCGTGGTTTCCGCTATATCGAAAACTACTTGTGTCACAAGAAATATTTTTTGAGCCGAATACTAAGCTAATGCATTCTCCTTTCAGAGAAGCACACTCACTTTATAAGCCTTACCCTGGTGGCAGCTATATTATCCGGCAGTCGTTGATTGAACGTGGCGTACCAGTATCGTCAGTAGATTTACTCATGGCTTCGCTAGCCCAAAATACACTATCTCTGTATAATTCCTCATTAAAATTTTGGTTGGAGTTTGATCAACAAAAAACATTGCAGTTTCTGGATTGACGATATGTCTGGCAATAGAACATTTTTGTCAGATAGGCATAATGCTGGGGCTAGCTATAGTACTTTAAATACCACGAGATCCACTTTAACGTTGGTTCGGGGTAATTCAATAATGAAAACTGATTATGTGAATAGATTATTGAAAGGTTCTTTTAGACTAAATCCTCCTACTCCTAAATATGATACAACATGGGATAGCTCCGTGGTTTTAAATTATTTAAGTGATTATTATCCTTATGATAATGTGAGCCTTAATGCTTTATCATATAAAACTGTCGCTTTGATTGCCATTGTGTCAACTCAGGGAATTTCAACTCTTAGCTTAATCAAAAATAATAATATTACTGAAAGTAATGATTCAATTGTATTAAAAAAAATACTGACTTAATTATATCGTCAAGACCCTGCGCTTACCAACCCCTGATCAGACTGCCTTTTTTTAAAGAGAACCGTAATATATGTCCAGCCATCGCATCGAAAGCATACTTAGATAAAACAAGATCTATTAAAAACACTGAGACAAATAATTTATTCATAAGTTTTCGTAAGCTTCACAGGAAAATTGGCCTTCAAACTTTATCCCACAGGGTAAAGGATACTCTCCAAAGAAGCGCTGTGGACGTGTCAATGTTGGTGCACATAGCACAAGGCATGCGGCGTACATCAGTTCAGTCTGCAGGCGGTTCGAAGGGCTGTGGGCTGGACTAATATCTCTAATATTTTTCAAACGTATTATAATATCTATCGTCTATTTCCCGCAGTCATTCTTTCCTAAGAAGAAAAGAATGACTGCGGGAAATAGACGGTATCCAGTTTGGTTTAACAAGGACATTATAAACGATACGCAGCGCAAAATCAAACTACATCATAAATTTAAAGTTTCACGCTGTGATCTCATATACGCAGAGTTCAGTGCTCTGCGGCAAGATCTTAAAGTAAGAACTCGGGACGCTTACAGATTATTTTGCAATACACTAGAAAATAATATAAGAAAAAGACCCCGACAGTTCTGGCAACATATTTCAAGCCTGCGATCAAAGGGCGGCTTTGAACCTAACATGGTATACAATGGTCGGACTTGTTCGGGTATCAAAGCGGCTGAGGCATTTGCTCAGTATTTTTCTAGCGTGTTTTTACTTGACACACCTGAATTGGATCCTACGAAATTTGATGCCAGTAGTGAGGGAGATAGCATTTCTCTTCCCGTTTTAACCCCACGGGACGTAATTGAGGCGATTGCTAAACTCAAACCCTGTAGCTCGGTGGGCCCTGACAACATTCCAGCTTTTGTCCTTAAAGGATGTCAGGACATCTTGGCGGCCCCTCTATGTCATGTGTTTAATCTAGCCCTTCAGTCCGGTGTATATCCTGAGCAGTTAAAGACTTCGCGGGTCATTCCTATCCCTAAAACCAAAGATAAAACGTTAGTAGAGGAACACAGACCTATCGCTATCCTACCAACCATTGCCAAGGTCTTCGAGTATATACTCCACGCCTTCATTTACAAAAGCGTAAATATGACTTTATCCGATGCCCAACACGGTTTTCGACCGGGTCGCTCTGTAAATTCGAATTTATTGATTCACGTAGAATACATATCCCGTGTCTTGGACATAGGTGGGCAGGTTGACGCTCTGTATTTTGATTTTCGGAAAGCGTTCGACAGAGTGGATAATGATGTGCTTTTAAATAAGCTGGGAAACATCGGCTTCTCTTCCGGTCTCCTTAACTTTTTCTCAGACTACCTGCGTGATCGCAAGCAGTTTGTAAGACATGGCTGTTTCGAGTCCAAGCCTTATAATACACCCTCGGGAGTAAGTCAGGGATCTGTGCTGGGCCCGCTTCTTTTTCTAATTATGATTAATGACCTTATAACTAACGTTAAGAATGCCAAATGCCTGCTATATGCCGACGACCTTAAGCTAGTCGCACAAATCCGAACTGACGAAGACTGCAAACTTCTACAAAGGGACATTGATGCCATCTATGAGTGGAGTATTGCGAACAAGTTACTTTTTAATACTAGTAAGTGCTACGTCATGACTTACGGCAGGGGATTGCGGCCAGTTCATTATAACTATACTTTGGGTAGTGAAGTAATTACTCGTGTTACCAAAATCAAAGATTTAGGAGTAACTTTCGACCGCTGTTTGACTTTTGGGGACCACGTTTCTACTCTTGCAAGGGAGTCTTTCAGGCGCTTGGGATTTGTTTTGCGAAATGTACGTGACTTTCGTAAACCTAATGTCGTTAAGTTGTTGTACACTTCTCTTGTTCGAAGCAAACTCGAATCTAGTGCCTGTATCTGGCACCCCTATAACGCAACCCAAACACTAATGCTGGAAAAGGTACAGAAAATTTTCCTTAGATACCTCTTCCAGAGGTTATACCATTTTTTTCCCTTTATGTACCCCACCAACTATCTCTTAGGGATGTTGGGATTTAACTCTTTGGAAGTGAGAAGAGGCTTTGACCAGCTTACCGTAGCTTGTAAGACATTACGGGGACGTATAGACTGCCCAGAGCTCCATGGTTTTTTCTGCCGACTATTTGTGCCTGACAAATATGTCGGACATCGTCAAAGCCGCAGGCACAATCTTTTTGCCCAACTCCCCGCAAAAACGGTAGCCAGAGCTGAATCCCCGGTCTGTCGTACCCTAAAAGTGCTGAATGCCCTTCTGATCGCCAACCCTGAATGTGATGTGTTTGCGGATGAATGGAAGAAACTTATGCGTGTATGTTTGGTCTTCTGTGAAAGAAAGTATGCGAGAGAGTCCACTATTCCATGTTAGTTTTAGTGGTAGTTTTTAAGTTAATTAATGTATTTGTTTGTCTCTATGTTAGTTAATGTAATTGGTTTTGTACCGTTTTAGCTAACTATAAAATAAAAAAAAAAAATAAAAAAAATAGAGAAACTATTGAATCGATAGGAAATCGCCTCCCAAATTCATTGTTTACTTAATTGTATGAATCTTTATCCTTATTTACTGTTAACACAAAAACTGCAGTTTGCTAATAAATATTGCAAATCAATTGTTTATAAATTTGTTTAATCATTACCATTTCGAAACAAAAAAGAAAAATCTGTATAAATTTTATATTACACTCTAAACATCTGCATGTAAATTGGTAATCATCTTCGGGAGAGATATGAAGTATAATTTAGAATTAAACGAACTTACCTTGTGAAGTTCGATTCTAATTATACGAAGATCACGAACCGAAGATGATTACCACAACCCTCCCGGCCCTAAAGCCCAATATTTTTCTTATTTGGTTAGACTAGCCCTAAAACGTAATGAACATAGGACAGTGAGACCGGAGTGGGGTCGATGAGCGGGTATTTGAATATTTTTTTTTTTTCTTTTCTTTATGAAAAGTCTTTAAAGTGTGACAAGGACGGCACCATACTACGTACTGCTGCATGTAAATTGGTAATCATCTTCGGTTCGTGATCTTCGTATAATTAGAATCGAACTTCACAAGGTAAGTTCGTTTAATTCTAAATTATACCTACTTATATGCTAATTATGAGAGATATCCAATTTTTTTTTTTATACGAAACCCGAAATACTGGTCCAGTATTTTTAAGTAAACAATCTATGTACAAAATTTCAAAAAGATATCATGAAAAACCACAGTCATAAGCTTGCTATTCTATTTTGTTGTCCCAACAAAAATATGGTGAAAGCTCCGCTCGAGCGGGCGAGCACGGTGCGCTGGCCTTTAGCGTCAGCTATGGCTCGCGCGCAAGTACTGTGATCTATCATAACCGCTCGGTAACCACTCTGCAACAATTTCTAATTGTATTTAAATGATTGTAATCGATTCAGTTGTTTATTCTGAACAAACTGTATTCAAGTTACTCATAAACAAAAAATAACGTTGTATAAAAAGGTTACAAATGAACCTCTAAGACCAAACTAGCAAACTTTAATAAGTTTCTGGTTAACAGTAACGTCAGAATTGTGTTTATTATACAACATAATTATGTAATATTTCTTGTATTATTTCAAAGTAAAACTCTTCTCGTGTTATCTATCCATCGGACCAGGTTCAGATGCCAGTAAGTAGTCCGATGCCCTTCACTCTTATTTTTCTTCATAAGAATATGTCGTAGTAATCGTTGTTCACTGGTTCGTTACTGAAAAACAACAAAAAAAAACGTAATGTTTAGTTTTACTAAAATAACAACCGCGCGACTCGTTTTTAGGGTAAGCTTCGTTTGCCGCGGTCTTTTCGTGGATGTGTGGATGAATCCGTTCAGTAGTTTTCGCCTGAAAAAATAATATCCGTACATACATTCTCACAAACATCATCATCTTCATTTCAGCCGAAAGACGCCCATGCTGGACATAGGCCTCCCCCAAGGATCTCCACGACGATCTCCCGTATCCAGCGGTTTCCCGCGACCTTCACCAGGTCGTCGCTCCACCTTGCCGGAGGCCTTAACACGCTGCGTCTTCCTATGCATGGTCGCCACTCGAGATCCCGTCGGCCCCATCGGGCATTGGTCTTACGGGCAATATGCACAAACTTTCGCATTCATAATATCAGTTGTGTTCAGCAGTTTTTGTCCACACTCCTCTACTAGCCGCTATCTCGGTATTCACCCCCTTTAGCAAAAGTTTTTCAAATATAAACTTTATTTCAATGACAATAAAGTTCATTTGAGAATGATCAGTAGGTACTGTTGAAGAAGATGTGCAAAGTTGTAGCATAAACTGAACTCGAACGTGTATGAATTAAAGTTAATTATCCATAAACTCATATCTGGTTACATTTTTGGCCAATAAGTCACAACGTTACGATCATATTAAAACAACCTTCTGCCACCTGCTAGGCTGACTACTAGGACACACAGGAATTCTGTAATATTAAATTTAGTCCCATTCGTCCCGTCCTATTTATTTAGTTAGATGATCCGAAACTATTTAGTAATTTTATTTCTATCTAAAATTCCAGTGTCAGTATGTCTGTGTGTCACCAGTATCTCATGATAGCTAAAGAGTTAAAAAGTTTACCTATAGATATGTAGATAATATATTATGTTAATGTAGCCGCTATAACAACAATCAACACAAGGAGAAAGTAATTACTCACATTGCTACACATTTGCGCATCGTATGGTCGTATTTCCGATCTATAGGACACTCAAGAATGGGCATTCTTATAAGAGAAGATGTTGCCCCCACCACCCACAACAGCAGCACAAGCAGCTTCAACATTGTAGTTACCACTCCCATCGCTTCAGCAGTATTAAATGAGAATCAGAACAGCTCAAGTACTTATTGTATTACCTCTAGTACCTACTGTAACTCAGTTTCTACCTACATAATACATATATATGTCACAGTAAATACTCCAAAGTCGGTCAAAATTAGTTTTGACTGCGAGCATTAGTCTAAAGTACTTTTGAACGCCAGGATATACTAATAACAGTCATAATGTCATTCAGAACAATGTCAAAATGAACGCCATTGATACTGATAGTGTGTTAGAAAGAAAGGAAGAAAATAAAAACGTTTATTTGCGGTAAACATGACGTAAATAAGTACAAAAATTAAGAAATGATTGAGGGAACGTAAAAGTACGCAAAACGGCTGTCGCTCAGCATTATGCTGCGACTCTAGGTATGCAAAACAGGGCCCACCGCTGGTTTTCACTGACAGCCGCATCTTACATAATAACCCAGTAGATATCCATACTAATATTATAAATGCGAAAGTAACTCTGTCTGTCTGTCTGTTACGCTTTCCCGCTTAAACCTCTCAATCGATTTTGATGAAATTTGGCACAGATAATCTTTAGACCCTTAGAAAGGACATAGGCTACCTTTTATTGAAAAATAAATTGATATTCCCGAGGGAAATCTAAAAAGCGCGATATAACCGAATTCCACGCGGGCAAAGCCGCGGGCGGAAAGCTAGATATAAAAACGTAAACGAAGCCTAAGTTTAGGATCTTAGTAGGTCGCATTTTGCAGTTTTTTAACAAAGATAACGCGTTTTAACTTGACAAGAATTTTGATTAAAACCAGCAAAAAGTAGTTGTGACTGGTTTAAAGTTTTGTCAGTATCATATAACTTAGGCGGCTAATAAATGATGTACTTTTCCTTGAACGTGAATACCTAGGTGATGTAAATAGTTCGGGTGAAGCCTGCCTGCTATGACTGATTGTGCTGAAACATGGTCACTCGCGGTAATATTGGTATATAGATTCCAGGTTTTATTCAGCTCAGTGTGCTATGTAACGAGCTATGTTTATAGATCTCTTAGGATACAATGGATTGTATCCTAAGAGATCTATAAACATAGCTCGTCAGATCAATCGTCAGAGAACTGAAGTTAAACAGAAAGGATAACGATTATTTAGACATAGATTGTGAAAAACTAAATTAAAATATTTTATAGATCTCTTAGGATACAATCCATACAATCGTCAGAGAACTGAAGTTAAACAGAAAGGATAACGATTATTTAGACATACATTGTGAAAAACTAAATTAAAATATTTTATAGATCTCTTAGGATACAATCCATACAATCGTCAGAGAACTGAAGTTAAACAGAAAGGATAACGATTATTTAGACATAGATTGTGAAAAACTAAATTAAAATATTTTATAGATCTCTTAGGATACAATCCATACAATCGTCAGAGAACTGAAGTTAAACAGAAAGGATAACGATTATTTAGACATAGATTGTGAAAAACTAAATTAAAATATTTTATAGATCTCTTAGGATACAATCCATACAATCGTCAGAGAACTGAAGTTAAACAGAAAGGATAACGATTATTTAGACATACATTGTGAAAAACTAAATTAAAATATTTTATAGATCTCTTAGGATACAATCCATACAACCGTCAGAGAACTGAAGTTAAACAGAAAGGATAACGATTATTTAGACATAGATTGTGAAAAACTAAATTAAAATAGTCCAAGTGCGAGTCCAAGATTCAGTACTAATCATAAAGTTTGTATGAATTATGGAATAAGGATGGGTGAATGGACCTTTGCTACTCTTTCACGCAAAAACTAATAAATGGATTAGTATGAAATTTGGCACACAAACCCCTTATTCATAAACGTTGCTTAAAGTTAACTAGGTACTGATTAGCGATTGCTGAAACCATACATTTTAAACCTTTGCACGTCACTTAACTTTAATCTTCGTTTAAGAATAAACTCCTTAAACACTGTGGTGTTTATTCATAAATGATGATTTAAGTTAAATGACGTTAAAAGGTCAAAAGTGTATGGTTAAAGAATCGCTAATCACTAGTTAACTTTAAGCAACGTTTATGAATGAGGGGGAAAGTTTATAACCAAGATTAACAAATAGACTTTTAATCCTGATATTCCCACGGCATCGAAAGTTATGCAGGTGACCTGGCAAATAATTATAACTTGAAAATACACATTAAGGTACCCACACGTAAATTAACCTGTATTGACCATATCCTAAGCAACATTTCAAACGCCACTTCAACCGTCCTACCTCTACATCTTTCAGATCATGATACAGCACAAATGTTGAGCTTCTCTACTAAAAATAAACCGTTAAAATTAGCAGCACATTATATTTTTAAAAAAGACTACAGCATAGACAATATCCGAAAATTTAAGGAATGCTTGCAAAACTTGACTGGGGCCGATATTTATCTAAACACTGATTCAAATTCTGCATTTAATGAATTTCATGATTTGTTGTGTTTATTTTATAATCTTTGTTTTCCAAAAGTAAGAGTTAATGTTAATAATAATAACAAAAATGCACAAAAGTGGATAAGCAAAGGTCTAAGACAAAGTTGTAAAACTAAAAGAAAACTACGTTATCAGTATTATAAAAATAAAAATTCAACTAATAAAACCAAATATAAAAATTATTCTTACCTGTTAAATAAATGTGTATACAGCTCAAAAAAAAACCTAAATATTAATTATATTAATGCGCATGATAACAAATGTAAAGCAACATGGACAGTTATTAAAAATAAAATTAACGCTACTAATTCCAAAGAGAATATAGAAAGCATAAAGCTAAAGGATACAGTAATTACAGACCCCTTAGAAATAGCCTCTATATTCAATAACCATTACACAAACTTAACTTCTATACCAATTCAACAAAGTGCTGACCGAAACTTTAGAAGAAATAAATATTACAACTCAATGTTTCTAAAACCATTACTAGAAAATGAGGTGCTACAAGAAATAATGTCTTTACGCAATACCAGATCTGAGGGATATGATGAAATAAGTACGAAATTAATAAAAGCCTGCTGTAACGAGCTAACTAAGATCTTAACTCACTTAATCAATATGTCATTTTTACACGGAACATTTCCTGATAAACTGAAAATATCCATAATAAAGCCATCGACCTATAACTTTAATACCGATCTTATCTAAAATTTATAAAAGATGTATGTATAGAAGATTGATTGATTTTTGTAATAGATTCAAAATTATAAGTGACGAACAATTTGGATTCCAAAAAAGTAAGTCGACAACTTTAGCTACATTCTCTATTATGAAAGCAATACTTTCTAATGTTAACAACAATCAGATGACTACTGGACTATTTTTGATTTATCAAAAGCCTTTGACCTGGTATCGCCTGACATATTGTTAGAAAATTTGGAAGCTATTGGAATAAGGGGACCCGCTCTACGGTGGATAATGTCCTATTTGAGTAATAGGAAACAATGCGTCACTATCAATAGAATTAACAAAAATAAAGACATGACACCCTACTATTCAGATTATAGACATAATAATTACGGCGTACCACAAGGAAGTGTGCTTGGCCCAGTATTATTCCTTATATACATAAATGACATTACAGAAATAACCAAGCATAAGTGCATTCTATTTGCTGATGACATATCTATTGTAGTAGCAACTGATAAAAAACAAAATACCATTGGAGATCATGAGTGTGAAATTAATAATACAATCAATAAATTAATAAATTGGCTTGATATTAACCATTTAAAAATAAACCTAAACAAAGCCGTCTATATACAATTCAATGATACAAATAATAATAAAAATAACATTAAACTTAATATAAATAAACTCAATGAAGTGACACATACAAAGTTCTTAGGTATAATAATAGATAAAGATATAAATTGGAAATTAGCACTAGAATTAATAAATTTGTATACGCACTGAAGCAAGTTAAATTGTTACCAATATGATAACTGCTTTAATATCATATCACGCCTATATAGAATCGATATTACGATACGGTGTTATAATGTGGAGCAATAGCATTGATATGACTAGAGCATTCATTGCTCAAAAAAAGTGCAGATCAATTTGTGGACTAAAACCCGACGATTCATGTCGACCAATGTTTCAAAGACTTGGCTTGTTACCGCTCCCATGCATTTACATTTACGAAATATGTGTATTCGTAGTTAAGCATATAAAGCTGTTTAAAACTGCAAGTGAAATATTATGTCCACGGATCAGACGAGATCCTTTTAGATTAGTCTGTAGTGATCTACCAAGACTGACCAAATATAATAAAAATTGTCTTGCAACATGTGTGCGGATATATAACAAGATGCCAAGTCATTTCAAAGTATTAAATATAAGATTATTGAAGACTGCATTCTATAAATGGTTAAATGAATGTAATTTTTATAGTTTAAAAGAATTTATGGAATAGTTTAGTTAGTTATAGAAATAGTTTAGTTTACCTTAAAAATGTTGCGTGCTATGTTCATCTTAGCTAAATGTGCTTACACCTACTGTATTCTTATTCAACACCTTTGTATACCATGTTTAATGCAAATAAATGATTTATTATTATTATTATATTATTTGGAGTAACCAACCAACATATTGTGAAATGCAGATGACAAATATGGCAATTATTATACAGACGAAACATAGACGTTCTAACTGGAACCATGAATTCAGCAAAAGTTTTAGAGCAGAAATCTTTTTCCTAGAACATAGATTTTTTTTCAATAAATTTTATCGATAACCGTTTTCTATGAAACAGCTGCTTTTGTTTGTTATCCAACTTCATTAGTTTCAGTTGAAATTTTAATTTTGGTGCCGATATAATTGTTTACTACCATATTTATATATTGTATTTATTAGGAACCTATAAGAGTTACATACATACTACAAAATACAGAGAAATACTCAAACTATGATTTCATAAACATGCAACACACAGAACTAAAATACTAATATTATAAATGCGAAAGTAACTCTGTCTGTCTGTTACGCTTTCCCGCTTCAAACCTCTCGACTGATTTTGATGAAATTTGGCACAGACAATCTTTAGACCCTGAGAAAGGACATAGACTACCTTTTATTGAAAAAAAAAAAATGATATTCCCGAGAGAAATCTAAAAAGCGCGATATAACCGAATTCCACGCGGGCGAAGCCGCGGGCGGAAAGCTAGTTTTAAATAAAGGTTAAACAAAAAGAAGTGCTAAATGATGGGAAATAACAATACAGTTTACAATACTGCTTTATTACCTACTCACCTACAGTAGCTTATACAGTATGTTAACTAACAGAGGGCGTTCCCGTTAACCCGAAATAGTATAGCATACATACATGCATAAAAAAATATTTCCATTCGAAAACAAAATGTTTTAAAAATTTTTCCAATAAGAAAATATTCAATAAAAATTTTAAATTGACATGTAAAAGAAACACACTGTACACGCGAACATGAAAGACGGCAACGTCGCAATTTATTTATACATGACGACTACTATTTTGATTTAAAACAGGAGGTTTCAAATTTATTTCCAATTAGAATTTTTTTTTATTCGGATTTTTTTATGCTTATTTTTCTATGCTGATATTTTTATTTGAATCTATTAATGATATATATTAACGAGTTTAAGGGAACGCCCTCTGTTATTTAACATACTGTATAATCTTAGAATACTCGCTGAACAAAGTATTTAAAGGCATTTTCTTAAATGATTACTTAGAACAACAAGAACTACCTATCCAGTTCAATAAAATGCGTATTGTTAGACTAAAAAGGGCGAAGAGGAGGTGCACATTCCCTAGCCTTAGTCCTACGTGCCTGTATGAGGGACCCGTACCCCTCCGAACAACACTACAGCACCATTATCAATTTGAATTATTTTGAAGAATATTGCTAATCTATTGCTCCATACATAACATAATTAGGCCTATAATGTTCCGACTGTGGGACACAGGCATCCTCTATGTGAGAAGGAGTGGGCCGTAATCTACCACGCGGGCCCAGTGCAGGGGGGCGGCAGAGGGGGGGTTGGCTCTAGGACATGCTGGTTTCCTCACGATGTTTTTTCCTTCACCGTGTTGTGAGCAGTACCTAGTGATGAAAAAAAGTCACACAAAGTAAAGCGGCTGATGGGAGTAGGTCAACGCTGCTCCATGCTATGTTCAAAAAATCTATCTACTTAACAACGTAAATAAAGCAGCGAATATTGCTGAACTGTCAACATAAAACACATTGTTACGTAATGATCCTGCTGGACACCTTGTAACTCAATTTGTTCAATATTCAATCATTTATACCCGCGATCATCAAACAGCGGCCCGCGGCCATTATTTGTGCTGCCGGCGACAAAGTCAATTATATCGACAAAGTTCATTATTAATATTCTAATGAATAAAATGTATGATTACTTTTTTCGTTATTAACTCCCAAGCGAATGTTGTCACGGACACAGCTACATAGTTCGAACTATATAACAAAATGAGCTGAATACATAATTATGTATAAGTTTGCAAACGCTCCTAGAGAGCCTTCACATCACTCTTTTTTGTGTTTGTAATTTATATTAATGACCTACCTCATCACGTGAGGGATAATCACAACATAGTATTAGTCGTGGATGATACTTCTCTTATTTTTCAAGTCAAGCGTCAGCTAGCAAATTTTGACGAAGTTAACAATGCGCTTTCTAAAGTTGTCCATTGGTTTATTGTAAATAACCTTCTTTTAAATGAAAAAATAAACTCACTAAACGTTTCTACGCCAAATGTCAGGAAGCTAAGTACCAATGTTCAATTGAATGTTGATCCCTGTCGAGTCGACAGTTTTTCTTAGATTAACTATTGACGCCAAGTTACAATGGGGTCCTCACATTGAGAAACCGTCGAGTAGACTCAGTTCTGCCGCCTTCGCTGTTAAGAAAATTAAACAGATAACTGATGTAGATACAGCCAGAATTGATTATTTTAGTTATTTTCATAGTTTTATGGCTTATGGGATTCTTCTCTGGGGCTGTTCGAGCCATTTACAACCTTGGTCCTAGAGATGCTCTTTGAGAAAAAATCAAAGAGGTGTACATTGTGACTGTAGCTTCACAATATATATTTAAACATCTTATGTATGTACATAAAAATATATCGAATTTTAAGAAAATACGCGATATTCGTAATATAAATACCAGGAAGAAACACAATCTTGCTGTACATCACACTCGTCTCCACAGAGTAGGCAACTCGTTCATGGGTCAATGTATACACTTTTACAACAAGCTTCCCATGGACATTCGAAACTTAACCATTAAACGATATAAAAGCTATATAAAGACCAAACTTTGCAAAAAGGGATATTATAAGATGACAGATTATTTGGAAAACAATAAAGCTTGGGATTGAGCTGCTCGCTCTACTAAGCAATGTCATTAAACAATATGCGTAATTATGCTACAATGACAGTGACATTTTTATCACTGTTTTTTTTTTTAAATCACATTAATTATTGTAATCATTTTCATTTTTAATGTCTGGACTTAAAAAAGACGAAGATGATCCCTGAGTTTGTTTCGGCTTTTTCTTCTCATAGGTAGTCAGTTAGGAAATGCCGGCTTCATGTAGTTTAAAAAATATGACGTGTAAAAGTGATCAGTGATCCTACTTGCATAATAAACGATTTCATTTTAGTTTGATACTTATATTGTCATGTAGCTCTTGGTGAATAAATTGTAACGATCGTTGTTTTATGCTTTGAGACAGGGAACGTGTCAACGAGACTCCACGCCGTAAGGGCCCCGTTCTCTAGAAATTACGACCTTAGTGATATTGACAATAAAAATTGTAGCCAGAACATAATCCATAGTCTGTCGTACTCCAAGGTGCTGAATACCCTTCTGACTGCTAACTCTGAATGTGAAGTGTTTGCATATGATTGGAATAAGATTATGCATGTAAGTCTGGGGTTCCGTGAATGAAAGTATGCGAGGGAGGGGAGGCCACTGTTACATGTTAGTTTTTAAGTTATATTTTTGTCTCCATGTTAATTGATGTGTTGTACCGTTTTAATTAACTATACATAATTCGCACTAATCGAAGGACAAAGGAAATTCATTGTATAACTAGCAGCCGCCAGCGACTTCGTTCGCGTGGTTTAGTTATGCTCCGCTCCTATTGGTAGCAGCGTGATGTTATAATAACCTAAAGCCTTCCTGGATTAATGGGCTATACAACGCAAAAATAATTTTTCATATCGGACCCGTAGTTCCCGAGATTAGCGCGTTCAAACAAACAAACTCTGCAACTTTATATATTAATATAGATTAGTAACTACTTAGTAACATCAATAAGTTACGTCTTTGACAATGACGCAGTCCGGTAGTCACGGTTAGAGGAGCATGAATTTATCATATCTATCCTGTTTTTCGCTGTTCTAAAGTAACAGTATTGAAACAACTATACTAACAACAGAGTTTTATTTCCAGTTTCATACCAGATATATATCATTAAAATGAGTATTACTCACTGAAATGACAAATATATGGCTATATTATCCTTATTTGTAACCGTGAATCATCTCAGTCAAGGCAATAAATAGTTGAAGTTATTTAAACCAAGTTTAGTATTTGTAAATGTTTACAGTTGGTACCTACATAGTATAATGTTGAAGCTAGTTCTGTTGTCAGTGTGCGTGGTAGGTGCACTATCTTCTTTAATAAGACCTGACAGAGCTTGGCCCAACATATGCCCTATAGACCTCGAGTACGATGCGGAGTTGAAGAAGTGTGTTGAACCGGGAACATTGTGAGTATATATAAAGAGAATATCTTTTATTCTTAACTAACAGCGCCCAACGGTTTCAACTGCATTTTTTTTTTTAATTATAAACAAGCGCTTGACCGCAATCCGGTCCAATGGTAAGCAGTGTTCCAATCGTTGATGGTAAAGCGCGCTAGTTTAATAAGAGCCTATTCGCTCAAAAAAGAACTGAGTGAATAGGAAGGAAAACGGCAGTTGAGCGAGTTACCTAGAGGCGAAAGTACTCGCGTCATTGTCGGATGGCGCGAGGAAAAGCGGATACGGGGCTCCAGTCAGGTGCAGCGGCAGATCGAGCTGCGCCGAGAGGAGCTCCACCAGGTCCTGGTGGCGGACTGGCGGCAGAGGCTTATGCGCCCTACCGAGGCGATTCAGCCAGTACTCGACGACTGGCTCGGGAGAAGGCACGGCTCCCTGTCGTTGAGAGTGACGCTGGTACTGTCGGGGCACGGTTGCGTCGGCAAGTACCTGCGTCGCATTGGCAGGGAGCCGGACGCTCGGTGCCACCACTGCGTCCACTGCGTCCAGTGTGGGGAGGACACAGGAGGACAGGAGCAGCGCCGTGTCCTTATAACTAAAGTAGGAGGTGACCTGACGCTGCCGGCAGTAGTGCGGAGGATGGTCGGTAGCACAGAGTCGTGGGACGCGGTGGTGTCCTTCAGCGAGGACGTGATATCGCAGAAGGAAGCTGCGGAACGGGAGAGGAAGATCTTAACTCCCTTCCCGGACCGCAGAAGACGCACCGGGCGCCGAGGAAGGGCGGATAACGCCCTCTTCCGGCCTCCATGAAACCCATTCATTCCCAGGGGCGAGGGACATGGGGAAGTCCCCGCCTCCTATCCGTTGGACCCCGAGGCGGAGGCGCGCGCAAAAGTCGCCGCGCGCCTCAGAGGCTATGCGCGGGGTAGTTTAACACCTCACTACCCCGTGCAGGAGGCGAGGCCCGGACAGACCGGGCCGGCACGAGAGGGTGGGGCCGCGGCAGAATCAGGGACTCCCGCGGCGCCGTGCGCACGTGACCGGAGAGACACCGGGGTAGTTTTTAGTCAGTAGGAGTCTGACAGACCCCGTCGCCCGCACCAGGGCGGTGGGCATCTATTGAGGATTATCCACCCCGGAACAAAGGTGATGCAATGTTAAACCTAACAACACGACCAACGATGCTGCGCCAGAAGTAGACTGATCTGAAGACCCTCCACGACCAAACATCCGACACAACAACTCAGACTTTGTCTGGTGGGTGGTAACTTCTGCCGGCAGCCGATGTTGAGGCCTACCACTTTCGATCCCGTAACAGTATCTGGATAAAAAGTGTCATAATGACTGTTAATCGTGCGCCAAATTACAGTTACAGTTGTTTTTGCGCGCGTTTTTGCGTAATAAATATACATATAGATTCATAAGCTTCTTGTCATTATCATTATCTTTCAGTCTAACCGAATCTAGCTAAATACCAGAATTGTACATGGAGGACTGCCACTCTGACTTCCACAATCCAGTTACTGAATAATATGATACCTCTTGATGAGACTCGTGGTCGAACTTTCGGGTTTCTGACGACCCCTAACGACTGTCGAAGAATACCAACAGACAAAAATATCCAAGAATGACATCTTGGACCTAGAGCTTAAAAGCTTTCCGAAGCACGGCGGGATTGGTGGCCTTGTGGTAATGTGGTAATGAAACTTTTTTTACATGGTTTCTATAATGTTCTTCTTAAAAAAAAATGTGAATTATTAAAATATCGACTTTGAATTGTTTTTGTTATTCAACTTAGACAATAAATATGGATACTGCGAAAATTCGAGTGATTTTTGAATATGAGTTCCGACGCGGAAGTAACGCGGCAGAAACAAGTCTTTTTAACTTACTAGTAGTAGATCGTGAATTCGGACCCAGCCAGGCGTTTTATTTTATGTAAATAATTTCAACACCACTAATCTCAAAACAGTGAAGGAAAACAACGCGAGGAAACCAGCATTGGCAGCATGGTTATTTACAGCCCATTGCCTAATGTGAATATTATTACAGTTTGATTTTCAAATCTCATCGCTAAACCGAGCGTTGTAACAACTTGTGTGTAACCGGTTTTAAATGTTGTCCTTTATTTTTCAGTGAGGAGTCCACTGCCAGTTCACCTGACTTCTCCGACCTGTATGAAGAGTTAACCGAAACAACTACAGAACCTCAATCAGTGTCGACATTCATTCCGGATGACTACTATTAATTGTTTCTTCATTTTAATAAACCCGACATTTAAAAAAAATCATGCTTATTTTTCATAACATACGGATAACACACAACGGACTACGGTTGTCTCCGCAGCTAATTTGTCTCTCTCATTATGTATACTGTTTCTATGAAAGTTTGCGCATGTAGCGTCGCGACATCTTGGAAGCTTTTGGCTTTTGAGACAAAAAGTTAATGGGCAACTAAGTAGCTCGTGGACGTGTCCCTTAAGAGATGAGAGAACCCAATATATCAGATCCACTGAGCGATACCCCAGCCTGTTTTTTTTTCAATGGTACCTCAACGTATTGCTCCGAATGATACCCCATCATGTTGTTGCCATTGATATCCCACCTCGTTGTTCCCAATGATACCCCACCATGTTGCTCCCAATAACACCCCACCTTGTTGTTGCCATTGATATCCCACCTCTTTGTTCCCAATGATACCGCACCATGTTGCTCCCAATAACACCCCACCTTGTTGTTGCCATTGATATCCCACCTCGTTGTTCCCAATGATACCCCACCATGTTGCTCACAATAACACCCCACCTTGTTGTTGCCATTGATATCCCACCTCGTTGTTCCCAATGATACCCCACCATGTTGCTCCCAATAACACCCCACCTTGTTGTTGCCATTGATATCCCACCTCGTTGTTCCCAATGATACCCCACCATGTTGCTCCCAATAACACCCCACCTTGTTGTTGCCATTGATATCCCACCTCGTTGTTCCCAATAATACACCACCATGTTGCTCCCATAATGGCACCCCGCCTTGTTGTTGCCATTGATATCCCACCTCGTTGTTCTATAATGGCAACTTCCGCCTTGTTAAGCTGCCATTGATATCCCATCTCGTTATTCCCAATGATACCCCACCATGTTGCTCCCAATAACACCCCACCTTGTTGTTGCCATTGATATCCCACCTCGTTGTTCCCAATGATACCCCACCATGTTGCTCCCAATAACACCCCACCTTGTTGTTGCCTTTGATATCCCACCTCGTTGTTCCAATGATACCCACCATGTTGTTCTAATAACACCCCACCTTGTTGTTGCCATTGATATCCCACCGTTGTTCCCAATACACCAACATGTTGCTCCCATAATGGCAACCTCTGCCTTGTTGTTGCTATTGATAAGTCCTGCACCTGTTGTTCCTAATGATACCTCCCACCATGTTGCTCCCAATAACACCCCACCTTTGTTGTTGCCATTGATATCCCACCTCGTTGTTCCCAATAATACACCAACATGTTGCTCCCATAATGGCACCCCGCCTTGTTGTTGCCATTGATATCCCACCTCGTTGTTCCCAATGATACCCCACCATGTTGCTCCCAATAACACCCCACCTTGTTGTTGCCATTGATATCCCACCTCGTTGTTCCCAATGATACCCAACTGTTGCTCCCAATAACACCTGCACCTTTGTTGTTGTTGCCATTGATATCCCACTCCTCGTTGTTCCCTGCAATGATACCCCCACCATGTTGCTCACACCTCCCACCTTGTTGTTGCCATTGATATCCTAATCTCGTTGTTCCTAATGATACCCCCACCATGTTGCTCCCACAACACCCCACCTTGGTTGTTGCCATTGATATCCCACCTCGTTGTTCCTGGGTAATGATACCCCACCCTCATGTTGTTCTAATAATACCCCACCTTGTTGTTGCCATTGATATCCCACCTCGTTCCTAATGATACCCCACCATGTTGTCTAATAACACCCCACCTTGTTGTTACATTGATATCCCACCTCGTTGTTCTAATATACCCACCATGTTGCTCCCATTGTTGTTAAGCCCCAATCTCAATGATACCCCACCATGTTGCTAATACACCCCAATCCTTGTTGTTGCCATTGATATCCCACCTCGTTGTTCCCAATGATACCCCACCATGTTGCTCCCAATAACACCCCACCTTGTTGTTGCCATTGATATCCCACCTCGTTGTTCCCAATGATACCCCACCATGTTGCTCCCAATAACACCCCACCTTGTTGTTGCCATTGATATCCCACCTCGTTGTTCCCAATGATACCCCACCATGTTGCTCCCAATAACACCCCACCTTGTTGTTGCCATTGATATCCCACCTCGTTGTTCCCAATAATACACCACCATGTTGCTCCCATAATGGCACCCCGCCTTGTTGTTGCCATTGATATCCCATCTCGTTATTCCCAATGATACCCCACCATGTTGCTCCCAATAACACCCCACCTTGTTGTTGCCATTGATATCCCACCTCGTTGTTCCCAATGATACCCCACCATGTTGCTCCCAATAACACCCCACCTTGTTGTTGCCTTTGATATCCCACCTCGTTGTTCCCAATGATACCCCACCATGTTGCTCCCAATAACACCCCACCTTGTTGTTGCCATTGATATCCCACCTCGTTGTTCCCAATAATACACCAACATGTTGCTCCCATAATGGCACCCCGCCTTGTTGTTGCCATTGATATCCCACCTCGTTGTTCCCAATGATACCCCACCATGTTGCTCCCAATAACACCCCACCTTGTTGTTGCCATTGATATCCCACCTCGTTGTTCCCAATGATACCCCACCATGTTGCTCCCAATAACACCCCACCTTGTTGTTGCCTTTGATATCCCACCTCGTTGTTCCCAATGATACCCCACCATGTTGCTCCCAATAACACCCCACCTTGTTGTTGCCATTGATATCCCACCTCGTTGTTCCCAATAATACACCAACATGTTGCTCCCATAATGGCACCCCGCCTTGTTGTTGCCATTGATATCCCACCTCGTTGTTCCCAATGATACCCCACCATGTTGCTCCCAATAATACCCCACCTTGTTGTTGCCATTGATATCCCACCTCGTTGTTCCCAAAGATACCCCACCATGTTGCTCCCAATAACACCCCACCTTGTTGTTGCCATTGATATCCCACCTCGTTGTTCCCAATAATACACCACCATGTTGCTCCCACAATGGCACCCCGCCTTGTTGTTGCCATTGATATCCCTCTTTGTTGCTCCCAATGACTCCCTAAAGTGTTGCCCCCAATGATACCCCACCTTGTTGCTACCTAGATACAATGTTGAGTAGTTAGGAAACCGGCCGAGTGGTGGGGGACACGTGCGCGAATGTTAACGTGCCATTCTCTCTATAAAATTTTATTATATTGTTACGGGCTCGGGGTACTTAAACGCCGGTTAAGGGTTACGAAGTTTATTGGCAACGAAGGTACAGTCGATTGTAGGCAATGACAAGTAGAACGTAGCTGATGTCGTACCGAAGTCTTCTCTTACGTCCACGAAGTCCGTGTTGTAAACACACAATAACGATACAGATGTTTCTTCACGTAGTACTTACAGTTCTCGTTATAATTGTCGCAGTAGGTCTTCTTTAAGGTTGCTTCTTAACTGTCGCTGTTTTCGTATCGCTAGTCGAGTGTAGACTGACTCTGCGTCGGCGTCGCGGCGCTTATATAGGCCAGCTGATCGAACATTCCAGAATCCTCTAGGCGTAATAATAATAGCACATCACTTCGAGGTCACTCGGAAGTACCTACGGTAATTCCCGGAAACGGGTTTCTAGAAATTTCGATGTCGACACTTTGTTGACAAAACTGTTGAGACCTGTACCATTCGATAGGCCATCCTAAGTCTAGTAATGCGTTTTATTATTGTATCTAGAAAATGTCTAGATCTGGAGGAATAGGACTTAAAAGTGACACACTGCATGTCACGCGATATTGAACCTTATGCCATCGGCATAAGGTCCATTCGTAACATTGCCCCCTTCTTAGTCATGCTCGTCCCGAGCATGATTTGATCCATAATAGCGAGCTAGGCGGTCTACGTGTACGACCTTCAGCTTCCCTCTAGGTCCTTTCTTAATCCGGTAAGTGACATCGTTTATTCTGGTTACTATCGTGTACGGACCCTCCCATTTGGCTTGGAACTTTGGACTCTTTCCTTTTCTTCTAATGGGATTATGTAACCATACCAAAGTTCCCTCTTCGAATCCGGGCACGTTAGCTTTGCGGTAGTATCGGATCTTCATTTTCTCACTGGTTTTCAGACCATTCTCTCTCACTAGCTCATGTATTCCATCTAATTTACGCCGCGGTCGGCCACATAGTCGACGGCTAGGATAGGAGTATCGGGAGGTGTTCCGGTTAATGCATCTATGGGTAGTCTAATTTCTCGGCCGAAGTTGACTTTCGCCGGTGTGCAGTTTGTGCTATCATGTGTTGCTGAGCGGTATGACATTAAAAAGAGTGGAATGTATTGGTCCCAATCCCTTTGGTGTTCTTTCACTACTTTGGCCAAATGATTCTCCAACGTCTGATTGAATCTTTCGACCATTCCATCTGACTGTGGGTGATACGGTGTTGTACGAATCTTATGTATCCCGAGTAGTTGGCAAACCTCTTGAAATAGTGAAGACTCGAAGTTTCTACCCTGGTCAGAGTGTAACTCCAAGGGAACGCCAAATCGACAGAACACCTCGTGAACTAGCTTTTTGGCGACTGTATGAGCTTCTGGGTTGGGCACTGCAAAAGCTTCTGGCCATTTGCTGAAATAGTCTTGCATGACGATGATATACCTATTCCCTTCTTCAGTAACAGGGAATGGCCCAGCTATATCGACAGCAACTCTTTCCCATGGTGCACCAACATTGTACACTTTCAGCCGACCTCTGGCTCTCGTTTGCAGTCCCTTTACTGAGGAGCAAGCTACGCATTTTCTACACCAGTCCTCTACGTCTTCGCGGCAATGCACCCAGTAGAATCTTTTCCTCACCTTCTCCAGGGTTTTCTTTACTCCTAGGTGTCCTCCGGATACTCCGTCGTGCACCTGTCGTAGTACTGACGCGACTTTATCGCAGGGGACAACTATCTGTAAGGTGACCTCCTGTCCACTAGGTGATTCCCATTTCCTCTTGAGGACTCCGTTATCAATTATCAGGCTGTCCCATTGAGCCCAGTAACTTTTTACTGTTGGGCTAAGCGCTGATATTTCACTCCAAGCGGGCCTCTGGCCACGTTGTTTCCATTCTATTACTGTCTTCAAGTCACTATCTTCCTTTTGTGCGTCTTCCAATGATTGATTATCCCAGTCTTCGTCCAAAGCGTTCACCTGGATAATCCTTACGTTCTCTTTCTTTACCTGTTTGGCGCAATGTCGGCAAGATTCTTCGCAAGGTCGTCTAGACAAAGCATCAGCATTATTGTGTGACTTGCCTTTCCGATGTTCAGTGACAAAGTCAAATTCTTGCAGCTGCTCTATCCACCTTGCTACTTGTCCTTCTGGGTCTTTGAACTGGAGGAGCCACTGTAAGGCAGCGTGATCGGTACGAAGTGTAAACCGCCTCCCAATCAAATATTTCTTGAAGTGTTGTAAGGTCTTAACAACGGCTAGAAGTTCTCGGCGGGTAACACAGTAATTTCTTTCTGGCTTGGAAAGGCATTTGCTGAAATATGCAATCACGACCTGCCTATCTCCTTGTGTTTGAGAGAGAACTCCTCCAACACCAACATTGCTGGCATCCGTGTCTACCAAAAATCGACCTTCCCGACTAGGGTAACCTAATACAGGAGCCTCACACAAGTGAGTTTTCAGTAGCGCAAATGCCTGTTCGCAGTCAGAGTTCCATTCAAATTGACACTTTTCCTCTGTTAAACGATGCAACGGCTTCGCTAACTCGGAGAAGTTCTTCACAAACCGACGGTAATATGCACACAGACCCAAGAAAGAGCGTATCTCAGTTTTATTACGAGGCGTAGGCCACTTCGACACGGCTTTTATTTTCTCAGGGTCTGTTCGAATTCCTTGCGCCGAAATAATGTGTCCCAAGTATCCAACCTCTTTCTGGAATAGTGTACACTTACTAGGACTGAGTTTTAAATTCGCTTCACGCAGTTTCTGAAAGACTTTCTCCAAATTGCGTAGGTGCTCTGCGAAGTTTCGTCCCATAATGATGATGTCATCTAAATAGACCAGGCATGCATCACCAAGCAACCCCACCAAGATGCGCTCCATTAGGCGCTCAAATGTTGCTGGAGCGTTGCACAATCCAAAAGGCATGACATTGAATTGCCAGAGACCGTTCCCAGGACCAGTGGTGAAAGCGGTCTTTTCCTTATCCTGCTGACAGATTTCCACCTGCCAGTATCCACTTTTGAGGTCAACTGTGGAGAACCATTTCATGCCACTTAGCAAGTCCAAAGTGTCATCTATACGTGGCAAAGGATAACTATCCTTTTTCGTGGCATCATTCAACATCCTGTAGTCAACGCAAAACCTTGTACTGCCATCCTTTTTCTTGACTAGGACAACTGGAGATGACCAAGGGCTGGTGGATGCTTCTATAATCCGGTTTTTCTCCATATCTCTTAACATTTCCGTGACTTCCTGTTCTCTTGCAAAGGGGATACGACGTGGTCTCTGTCTTATTGGCTGTGTATCACCCGTATCTATATGGTGTTTGACGAGCCCGGTCCTTCCCACGTCACCGTCGGTCTTCGAGAAGATGTCATGGAAGTTATGCAGCAGTTGCTTAACTTTGTGAATTTCGAACTTGTTTAAATTACCCTTACAATTTTCGAGTAGTGTCGATACATGTTCCTGCCACTTCTTATCACGTCCCTTTTCGTGCACCTCTGTTTTTCTCAAAGACGCTACATGATCGCACACACCCACCATGCAATTTTTTTCAAGAATTATTTCTTTGTTACTAACGTTGATAATTCGTACTTTTGGTTTATCGGAAATCATCATCAGTGTCCTTGCTGTTATCCAGTCTGGGTGATCTCCAGAATCTTCTATTATAATGCAACGTTTACGGCATCCTATTGGTGATAGTCTAATATTTACTAAGGTTTCTGATCTTGGTGGTAATACCGTTCTCCTTAAACAGTACACTGACCCTTGTTTTCCACCTTGAAGAAATACTTCTTGTTCTGGAAAACTCAATACTCCTTTTGCTACATTAAGGACGCACTGCTGTTTCTTCAAAAAGTCCAGTCCTATTATGCAATCATCTGTAATATTTGCTATTAAAACAGGGTGCGTGAATGTCTTATCACCCATTTTCAAGGACACGTTCGTTTCACCAAGGATGAGTACTGGTTGGCCGGTGGCGGTTTGTAATCGGCATTGTGAAGACCCTCTTTTCCATGCTATGGTCCGAGGAAATAGCTCCGGTCGTGCAATAGTTCTTGATGCACCAGTATCCAACGTGAAACTGCATGACTTACCATTCAGTTCTCCTTCTATAATAAGACTGTTTCCATCGCCCACTTGTGATACTGTTATAATGGGGGCTGCAGGTCGACCAGCCAGTACTCGCCCCATAGCCCTGGCTGTTCTTAGTTTAAATCCTCGGCTTCCACCTGTGTCCCAGAAGTACTTCTTCCCTTAGACTTCCTGGGACAATTGATCCGAATATGACCCTTTTCGCCGCACTCATAGCAGGTTGGTCCTTGCCGAGTTTTAATTATTGGGGTTACCTCGCGAATGCGGTGCTGTTGTCGGCCGTCTTGGCGTACTGCTTCCACCTCTAGAGCGTGTGTCAAGGCTGCCTTTAGAGTCTGATGGTGACCCAGACGAACTGCAGCCCTGACTTCTGCATCTCGGATTCCATCAGTAAAAGCTTGCACCGTAGTAGCATCAATTAATCCCGGTAATTAAAACTCGGCAAGGACCAACCTGCTATGAGTGCGGCGAAAAGGGTCATATTCGGATCAATTGTCCCAGGAAGTCTAAGGGAAGAAGTACTTCTGGGACACAGGTGGAAGCCGAGGATTTAAACTAAGAACAGCCAGGGCTATGGGGCGAGTACTGGCTGGTCGACCTGCAGCCCCCATTATAACAGTATCACAAGTGGGCGATGGAAACAGTCTTATTATAGAAGGAGAACTGAATGGTAAGTCATGCAGTTTCACGTTGGATACTGGTGCATCAAGAACTATTGCACGACCGGAGCTATTTCCTCGGACCATAGCATGGAAAAGGGGGTCTTCACAATGCCGATTACAAACCGCCACCGGCCAACCAGTACTCGTCCTTGGTGAAACGAACGTGTCCTTGAAAATGGGTGATAAGACATTCACGCACCCTGTTTTAATAGCAAATATTACAGATGATTGCATAATAGGACTGGAAAGTGACACACTGCGTGTCACGCGATATTGAACCTTATGCCATCGACATAAGGTCCATTCGTAACATTGCCCCCTTCTTAGTCATGCTCGTCCCGAGCATGATTTGATCCATAATAGCGAGCTAGGCGGTCTAAGTGTACGATTTTCAGCTTCCCTCTAGGTCCTTTCTTAATCCGGTAGGTGACATCGTTTATTCTGGTTACTATCGTGTACGGACCCTCCCATTTGGCTTGGAACTTTGGGCTCTTTCCTTTTCTTCTAATGGGATTATGTAACCATACCAAGGTTCCCTCTTCGAATCCGGGCACGTTAGCTTTGCGGTCGTATCGGATCTTCATTTTCTCACTGGTTTTCAGACCATTCTCTCTCACTAGCTCATGTATTCCATCTAATTTACGCCGCAGGTCGGCCACATAGTCGACGGCTAGGATAGGAGTATCGGGAGGTGTTCCGGTTAATGCATCTATGGGTAGTCTAATTTCTCGGCCGAAGTTTACTTTCGCCGGTGTGCAGTTTGTGCTATCATGTGTTGCTGAGCGGTATGACATTAAAAAGAGTGGAATGTATTGGTCCCAATCCCTTTGGTGTTCTTCCACTACTTTGGCCAAATGATTCTCCAACGTCTGATTGAATCTTTCGACCATTACATCTGTACTGTTATTGTGTGTTTACAACACGGACTTCGTGGACATAAGGGAAGACTTCGGTGCGACATCAGCTACATTCTACTTGTCATTGCCTACAATCGACTGTACCTTCGTTGCCAATAAACTTCGTAACCCTTAACCGGCGTTTAAGTACCCCTAGCCCGTAACAATATTTTTAATATTTTTTGTTATATCATTAAAATATGTAAATACACATATTTACATATACATATAGCTGGATAGTTGAAGATTATCACAGGGCACACCCTATGATATCTTCAACAGCTGTCTAGCTACGAACCATCAACGATTGCATCACTGCTTACCATCAGGCGGGATTGCGGTCAAGCACTATTTTCTAATTTAAAAAAAAAAAAAGCTTATGAGGCAGACAGACAGTGGAGTTCCGCCTGATGGTAAGCAGTGATGTAATCGTTGATGATGAAGCGCACTAGTTTATTAAGAGTCTATTCACTCTGGAGTTGAAGACACTTAAATTGTAGTCAGATGGAAAGGCCGCTGCAGGCAAATTATTCCAGTCTCTCGATGTACGTTATAAATGAAGAGGCGAAACTCTTCATCCGGATCAGTAGAGACCCATTTTTTCACTTTAGGTACAGAACCTAAAAAAACAATAATAACAGCGAAAATAAATAGTACATGTAGGCAATGCGATGCGATGCGTCGGGAAACAAGACTTTACACGCGAACGAAGTCGCAGGCGAAAGCTGAATGATAACTTCGACTTTGTAGCAACTGTAGCCAGCAACAAGTCCCGACAATGATAATAATAGATAATTCAGTACAAAGAAGCCAACTATTAATTATCAGTAATTTTGTCAACTGAGTCAGTCTAATTAATGACCTTATAACAAGTTCGTCACTACGTAATCGTTGTGGTAATGTTTCCGAGCTATAATTTTATGATGAATAATTTACTAAAGACCAAGTCGTGTATTTGTTATTAATTATTTCATTAGTCAGGGACAAAGACCTCCTATCTGTCAGAGGGAGTGGGCCGTAATCTACCACACATGCCTAGTGTGGCTTGAGTTTGATTAAATTAGTACGTGGCTGGCCATAAATTAACTTATTTCAATACTCATATTTTAATCACGTCTTAACTGCCTATGGCGTATCAATATTTCGCAGGTCTAAACTAAAATTTTATGTTGTGTTTAGGTAATATACTTTATGAATAAGTGAATCGGTCTTAGTATTTCGGTTGCATGACAATGCCATGTACAGACGACAGCAGATCAAGCTACCTGAAACTGTCAAATATTCCTAATCAGCCTTAATGCTTTAGAGATAAAGTTGAAAATCTAATAAATAAATCTGACAAATTGTAGTAGGTTCATGTGCTGTCCAGCCGTCATCCTGTTCATTGGTTATTCACAAAGTTTTCCGTCACAGTTTTGATATACAATGGAAAACTTATTTCAGACAGAAGTCCATAGAATTAGTAAATAACTAGCGGCAGCCCGCGACTTCGTTTGCGTAGTGGTAGTTATTTGAACATTTAATTTAACCTGAAAATATACAGCATGCGTTTTAAATTTTTGTTACGCTCCGTTCCTATTCAACATAAAAGGAATGTTTCAAATCGGACCAGAAGTTCCTGAGATTAGCGCGTTCAAACAAGCAAACTCTTCAGCTATATATGTTAATTATAGAGTATAGATTTCACTTGACTTATTTACTTTTTTTATTATAAATTTATTCTTTGTTTTTCAAACGAGCCATTCAGCAATATGTCTCAATAGTAGCATTTTACAATAGTTAAACCTTTTTTTTTTTTTTTTCGGGGTGGAAATCCTCATAGGATGTCCGCCGCCCTAGGGTGGGCGACGGGGTCTGTCAGACTTTTACTGACTAAAACCACCCCGGTGTCTCTTCTGTCACGAGCGCGCGTAGGGCCGCGGGAGTCTAAATTCTTCCGCAGCCCCACACTTTCGTGCTGGCCCGGTCTGCCCGGGCCTCGTCTCCGGCACGGGGTAGTGGGGTGTTAAGCTACCCCGTGCATCGCCTCAGAGGCGCGCGCTGACACTCATGCGCGCCTCCGCCTCGGGGTCCATCGAATAGGGGGCGGGGACTTCCCCATGTCCCTCGCCCCTGGACCCATTCATGGGGGGCGGAAGAGGGCGTTATCCGCCCTTCTTCGGCGCCCGGTGCGTCTTCTGCGGCCCGGGAAGGGAGTTGAGATCTCCCTCTCCCGTTCCGCAGCTTCCTTCTGCGACATCACGTCCTCGCAGAAGGACACCACCGCGTCCCACGACTCTGCGCTGCCGGCCATCCTCCGCACTACTGTCGGCAGCGTCAGGTCGCTTCCTACTTCATTTGTGAGGACACGGCGCTGCTCCTCCCAAGCTACACACTCGGAGAGCGTGTGCTGCGCCGTGTCCTCCCCGCATTGGACGCAGTGGTGGCACCGAGCGTCCGGCTCCCTGCCTAGGCGACACAGGTACTTGCCGAAGCAGCCGTGCCCCGACAGCACCTGAGTCACCCTGAACGACAGGGAGCCGTGGCTTCTCCCGAGCCAGTCGTCGAGTACTGGCCGGATCGCCTCGACGGTAGCGAGGCCGGCGGTAGGGCGCATAAGCCTCTGCCGCCAGTCCGCCACCAGGACCTGACGGAGCTCCCCTCGGCGCAGCTCGATCTGCCGCTGCGCCGGACTGGAGCCCCGTGTCCGCTCTTCCTCGCGCCATCGGTACAATGACGCGAGTACTTTCGCCTCTAGGTCCCAGGGCGGGGATCCGGCCAGAACGCAAGCCGCCTCGTAGGAAATCGTGCGATACCCGCGGACGACCCTGACGGCCATCGCCCTCTGCGGCTTGCGCAGAATGGCGAGTGTTCCGGCCGTCAGGTCCATCGCCCACACAGGGGCCCCATACAGGGCCATGGACCGCACGATTCCCACGTATAACCGCCTACAGGCGGCGCTCGGGCCCCCCATGTTGGGAAGCAACGTTGACAGCGCGCCCGCTGCACCCATCAGCTTGGGCGCCAGCCGCCGGAAGTGGGGTACAATAGTTAAACCTAACGCAATGACAATTCAGCTGAACATTGCGGAGGGTGATGCGCTGCGCTATCGGAGCCCGTCGACGACGGGCTGTCCGTCTTTATCATCGCCCATCTTTTATTGTTTTAACGTTTCTTCGGGCGTAGTAAAAGACAGACGTCCGATCCATTGTGGAGACTAACTGAGGAGGAGCGTGCGTTGTCCTCGTGCGCAGCGACATCAAACGGCATGGAAACATAAGTGTGATATTGTTGTAAACCTACTTGGCCTATTTGGTATTAAAAAAAAAAAAAAAATGATTTTTATTTCGGACCAGATAATCCATAGAGTGTTAGTAACATCAAAAAGAAAACAACTTATTATCTAGTGGTAGTACCCACCACCCTCTGTACAAATTGCTTTATAATTGGAGAGCCGAAACTCTCCGATACAGTTCTTAGGATGCTGTTGAGACTGTCTCTCACTCTCCGCAGAAGTGACGCTGTTTTTTTGCGCATTATCGCGTGAAACCCGTCGGTACGAGCAAGCGCAAAAATTCCCGACGCGCTGCATCAGCGAGGACGTCCCAACAACATCCTGAAGCCATTGTTCTATTGGACGCGAAGGACATCCAGCGACTTATTGGTGTAATTGAGCCATAGACTACCCGTGTACAGACTCTGGCAGTACGCCTTGAAAAAAGTTATTTTAACTAGGTCCGTACACCGAGCAAATCTACGGGCCAACATATTACACCGGACTGCGAGTGCCCTGCGCTCTCTTTCTTAATCTACATGGTCCTTAAGGTCGACAGAAAGAAAGTGGCCTAGGTATTTAAAGGTGGATACCCTTTTAATTACCGACCCGTTTAGAAGTAGTTCGGGTCCCACTTAACGGCATTTGCCACCGACCTCAAAGACCATGTACTCACACTTCTTTACATTTTAAACTAATCCATGTCTAGCAGCATAGGCTTCACAAGTCTTAAGCAACTGTCTGACTGAACCCGCTGACGGACCCAGCAGCACCATGTCGTCAGCATAGCTGATGTTGTTAATGCTAACACCATCAACACTACATACGACACGCATATTGCTAAGTCCCTCTATAAGGTCATTGACATAGAGGTTGAAAAGCCTGGATTAAGTACTTTTTATTTTCTTTTTGTTCTAATGTCAATGTAAAAAGAAACACAATTACTGATTTCGAATATAGCAACCATCTTATACTGGCTTTACTGTTTTTTATTCTTTTCAACATTATTCGTTATCAGCACGAGGCTCTGTATATTTAACAATCAAATTTAAAAGGCGATTGGTGGTGAAAAAATATACCTAGTTACTATGTCTGCTGCTGTTTCTGGTATGCCCCTAAATGGTGGAAGAAGAGAAGGATACACAGTGTAGAAATTTAAATTGCGAATGTTGTTAATGCATGAAGGATTATTGGAAACAGTAAGCGGAACAGTTGAAGGGAATAAGACGCCCGACAATGTACGTAAGGATGAAAAGGCTCTTTCTAAGATATGCCTTACTGTAGATGGTGCTGCTATATCGATTGTTCGACCAGCTAAAACCGTAAAAGAAGCGTGGGATGCTCTTCAAAAATCCTACGAGGATCGAAGTTTGGGTCGTAAATTGTCACTGGAACGTAAGTTGTACAGGCACTCCTTATCTGATTTTTCTGACGTAGAGGCTTACTTAACGGCAATAACTACAACAGCACTAGACCTGGTCGATATTGGCAAGACCATATAGATAGATGAACTATTTATCGGAGGTCTGACGTCTCGCTTCTATGATCATGGCGCTTGAGAATGGGAGCGTTGAAGTCACAACAGATTTGGTGAGGACTAAGTTGTTGAGCCAAATGACGAAGGAGACTAAAGATGATGTGACTGCTTTGCAAACAAAACAAGTTATTTGCTTTCGGTGTAAAAAGCCTGGGCACAAGAGCCCTAATTGCCCTCTCAAAAAGAAGGAGAAAAAGGCAAAGGCGAGTTATTCTACAGAAAGTTGTTCCAAGAATAAGGGACTAGTTGTTTTAAGTTCAGGAAATGTCACGAAATTGGTTTTGGATGGTGTCACGGAACTGGCTTTGTCTGCACCTAATGTTCAGATATCTGAGAAATGGATTATCGACTCTGGTGCGACTACTCACATGACTCCACATGCTGAATGGTTTAATAGTTACCAAGCCTATGATGGGAAGATAACTGTCGCAATTGGTAAAAGTTTGCCGGCTGTGGGCTTAGGAGATGTTACGATTGACACAAATACCATTTATAAGCAATCGTAGTATTGTGGAGAAGGCCCGTTCCTTGCTGGCACAGAGCTCTCTGTCGAAAGCTTTTTGGCAAGATGCTGTTGAGACCAGTGTTTATTTAAATAGTAGGTCACCTCATCGTGCACTTGATGGTAAGACGCCATATGAAATGTGGTGTGGGAGTAAACCCGACCTGTCTCATTTAAGGGTGTTTGGCTGTCGAGCTAAAGCTCGCGTGCCTTCATGCCAGAGAACTAAGCTAGATATGAAAGCTTCTGAATGTTTATTCATTGGATATTCAGACGATACAAGGAGTTATTATTTCCGTAGTGCGGAAAATCCTCGGAGATTGATTGAGTCACGGGATATTACGTTTTTTGAAAATAACTTTTTTGGATTGAAGGATAAGCCTGTTCAGCCTGATCTTGTTATGAGTCCCAATGTCATTAACTGGATTTCACAAACTACTTCAGATGCCACGTCGCCACTGGCAGCTTCTATCTCATTTGCTTCTACCTCTTCTTCACCTACTTCAGAAGACGTGGAGATGGCCCCGGTAGAGTAAGCTGAGGTTTTTGTGGACGCGACTGATGAAACGGGTGATGTAGGTGACGTGGAGTGTTCACATTCGGGTAAACAAATTGATCTGTCTCTAGTTCCTTCAAATGAATCAAGTGATGTTTGTCCTGAAAGACGATATCCTAAACGAGTACGTTGTGTGTGACGTAAGCCTCCAGATTATTATTTATACGGCACTCTCGGTGATGACTTGTTATGTGAGGATCCGAAAAGTCATCGTGAAGCTATTAATAGCGTTGATAAAGACAACTGGATCTCTGCAATGAAAGATGAGTACAATGCTTTGTTGAATAAGCAGACTTAGACATTAGTGGGTAAACCAAATAAAAGGGCTATTCCATGTAAATGGGTGTTCAAGATAAAAAGAGACGCGCACGGTGCAATAGTCAAACATAAGGCGCGACTAGTTGCGAAAGGTTTTAGTCAAGTTTGGGGGACTAACTATAATGAAACATTTGCCCCTGTGGTTCGAAATTCATCTCTGCGTACCCTTATAAGGGTATGCATTTCTGAGATGCGTTTCTGCCGCCAACGCTATAGCGTTTGCGAAATGGTTTTGAAAATACAACACATGAATATTGATACCGCATTCCTCAATGGGGATTTAGAGGAGGAGATGTACATGCAACAGCCTGAGGGATTTGCTGGGCACGGGGCAGAAGGTAAAGTCTGTTTGCTCAGAAAATCCATTTATGGGCTAAAGTAGGCAGCTCGAGCCTGGAATATTAAATTGCTTCAAACCCTATCAAAAATTGGCTTTGCACGAACATTTGCGGAATCATGTGTTTATTTGAAAAAGTTTGGTAGTGAAACTATAATTCATGCAGTCTATGTCGATGATCTTATTGTCTTTTACAAAGAAAAAAGTTCATTTGACATTGTCAAAAATGACATGGAAATTTTTTTCTTTAATATTATCCGTGATGACGATAAAATCGTGTTCAGTCAGAAGAACTACATTCAGGCACTGTTGGAGCGGTTTAATATGCGAGATGGTAAGGAGATGTCTACACCTTTGGAGAATAACAAGTTGGAGAAAGGTAATCCAACATCTCTTGGCGAATATCCTTACCAAAACTTAGGATGTCTCATGTACCTAGCTGTGAATACGAGACCCGATATAGCTTATGCCACAAGCTATTTAAGTCAATTTAATAACTGTTTTGATAAGAGGCATTGGTTGGCCGCAAAAAGGGTGTTACAGTATTTAAAAGGTACTGTGGATTACTGTATTACTTACAGGAAAGTTGGTGGACGTCTGTGTGGATACACGGATGCTGACTGAACGAACTGTGTGCATGACCGCCGGTCGTATACCGGTTACGACCTTATGCTAGCAGGTGGACCTATTAGCTGGGAGTGTAAGAAACAGCCGACGGTAGCCTTATCTTCTACAGAAGCTGAGTATATGTCCTTGACCGGTGCTGCAAAGGAGGCTATTTTCCTCAGACGGTTAGTGTGTGCCATTACTGGTTTTGTTGATAGGGTGTTATTATACAACGATAGTCAAAGTGCACAGAAACTTATACTCAATTCAGTCCACCACAATAGAACCATACAAAGGTTACGGAGGGTCTTATAGATATAAAATTTATACCTACGGATAAAATGACAGCCGACGTTCTAACTAAGCCCATAAGGCGCGTAAAACATCTTAGGTGAGTTGTTAATATGGGTTTGATAAATAGGTAGAATAATTTTCTATTTATTTTTGGTCGGTTTATAATTTGTATCTATTTAGTCTGGTAGTAATGTTTTATTTTGTATTGTGTTTAGCATTACTACTTTGTCTTTTTATTTCCATTAAGGGTGGATGTTGTAAAACTACTTGGTCTATTGGGTACTAAGTACTTTTTAATTTTTTGTTATAATGTCAATGTAAAAAGAAACAATATTACTGACTTCGAATATAGCAACCATCGTATACTGGTTTTACTGTTTTTTGTTCTTTTCAACATTATTCCACAATACCAGAAATTACACAGATTCCAACAGATATAGAGAAACTTAATCCGATACGACGTCACAACACAACCCAATATTCAGGCATCGCCCTTACGGCTCGTACACACAAACACGATATGGCATCGCGTTGCCCTACGACGCGGCCTCGTTTCGCGGTTACGTTTCGTTTCGTTAGGTTTTGTTTCGTTTCATCAGTTTTGTTATATTTTGTTTGTCGCGACGTGGTGAATGGCCTCTTAGCTCATTTGCTGCTACATATTATGTAGGTCACTATAATCTATCATCATCATCATCACAGCGTTAATCCCAGTCGCATCTGAAGCCTTTGCAGCTTTGGAGTCTGGGGTCCACTTTACCAGTCCAACTGCTGATATGGCTAAACTTCGACATTTTCCGTGAAACGACTGCCGTCTGACCTCCACAACCCGAAGGCGACATCGAAGCATTGCAGTTAGACCAATTGTTGGACTTTTGAGGGCTCCAACAACCCGTAACAACTGCCACTAGATGTTCGTATGGCAACCGGGACCAACGGCTTAACGTGCTTTCCGAGGCACGACCAGACCAGTGCAAATATTCAAATTCATGCATAAAAATACTTGCACTGAGCGGGGATCGAACCCGCGCCACCTTGCACAGCGGCCGCGTCCGCTACCGCTACGCCACGGAGGCTGTCAAGGTCACTATAATCTATATCCATACTAATATTATAAATGCGAAAGTAACTCTGTCTGTCTGTCTGTCTGTCTGTCGGTCTGTCTGTCTGTCTGTCTGTCTGTCTGTCTGTCTGTCAGTCTGTTACGCTTTCCCGCTTAAACCTCTCAATCGATTTTGATGAAATTTGGCACAGACAATCTTTAGACCCTGAGAAAGAACATAGGCTACCTTTTATCCCGGAAAAGTTTGATGTTCCCGAGGGAAATCTAAAAAGCGCGATATAACCGAACTCCACGCGGGCGAAGCCGCGGGCGGAAAGCTAGTTGTATATATTTCACGACACGATTGACGCAGTGGCTGAGCGATCGACTGCTGCGCTGCGTGTCGCGGGTTCGATTCCCGCACGGAATAAATAGTTGTATGGCCTACAATTAGTTGTTCTGGGTCTGGATGTTTGTGAATGTGACTTTAGATGTTTGTATTGTTATACTTGTACTTTATAATTTTTCACCCACCCCAAAATTTTGTTAAAAAAAAGCATCCCACAGCGTGGGCTCAACTAGCATGGTTTCCAAAGATTGGATCCTTAGTGACCTTGAATTTACCTAACGTGGACAACCGCTGAGTAAGGCTGGTCAGGATTGCAACTATGTGGTGATAGAACCATGCAGTACCTACATCTGTTTCTTTCATAGCATAGATTTCCCATCAAGAATATTTCCTGTAGATGCTTGAAATCTGGATTTGTTCAATATTACATTAAATTCATAGCAGCTGGAGAGATGTCAGAGTATCTTCACCTCTGCTCTACTCTTTAGGAATTTAAAGTACCTAACGCTTTAAATTCAAATATATAATTGTTAAACTGAACTAGATTAACTAAAAATAACTATCGACGTTCAATATAAATACCGACGGTCAAAGTTATAAAATAATTGCTAGAAATGAGATTTATTGAAACATTTTAAACGATAATTAATTTATCTAGAATTATTGCGTCACTGTTGGGGTATATATACGCGGGAAAACGTTTATCCATATATAATATCATATGATTTAGAATGAGAATAAAGTAATTGATGCCTTGTACATACTTTGAATAAAAAAATGAAAACTATGTTAACGAAATTATTAGTGTTGTTGTGTTTACTGACGGTGTCCTACGCAGGCATTGTAGCTCTTTACAAACCCTGGCCCGGTATCAGTGAGTGGAGACCGAAATGTACCACATCCATGGTGTACAGCTACTTTTACAAAAGATGTATTACTAAAGAACTCAAGTAAGTTACCTTTGTAATTATTGTGATAGTTTTCAGGTGTTATTACGACAGCCTCCGTGGCGTAGCGATAGCGAACGCGGCCGCTACGTAAGGAGGCGCGGGTTCGATCCCCACGCATTGCAAATATTTGTATGCATGAATATGAATATTTGCACTGATCTGGTCGTACCTCGGAAACACGCTGAGCCTGGTCCCGGTTGCCATACAAACATCTAATGGTCGTTAATCATCGTTACGGGTTGTCGGAGCCCTCAAAAGTCCAACAATTAATCTAACTGCAATGCTTCGATATCGTCTTCAGGTAGTAGAGGTCAGATGGCAGTCGCTTCACTAAAAATATTGAAGTTTAGCGAAAATCAGCAGTTAGACTGGTAAAGCGGACCCCAGACTCCAAACCTGAAAAAGCTTTGGATGCGACTGGGATTACCGCTGAGATGATGATGATGAGTTTTCAGGTGTTATTAATAACAGCGAGCAGTGATGGCCTAGTAAAGGTAACCGCCACGACTGTAGTAACCGGGGTTCGAACCCCAGAAAGGCGCTTTACTTTGTGTAAATAATTATTTTCATCATCGATGCTCCCAAAATGATGAATTAAAACATGTGAGGAAACCACCGTAGAATCAAAAATCTGGAATATTTGTACTACTTATACCGACTCGTCCTCGCTTCTGAGAGGAGAGCTGTGTCCAGCAAAGCGATGCTATGTTACAGAAATTTTAAAAACTATTGAAAGAAATGTAATTCTAACAATATTTTCTCTTATTTTCAGCTTCCTAGAAACGTATTTTGACTACAATTATTATTAGATGTTTTCTATAAAGAATAACTATCAATAATGTGAAGATCTGGGTTCCTCGCCTTGATCTATTCAGATCGGGTGGATCACAACTGAGTGTTGAACATCGTCCGGATATACATAATTGCTCGACAAAATTAATATCTACGAATTTTATAATTGTGGGCAGCGTTTACAAAGTAAACTCACTGGGAATTAATTACTTAACATTACCATAGAATAAAGAGGGGAAGTAGGTTATCTGCGACCCAATCCGCGATTTAATTGCCTACTGTCTTAGGGTTGACAACTGTCCGCGCTTCGTCGGTTACGGTTGTCGCCCAAACCGCTAACAAATATTTATAGACTAAGAGCTAATGTTTAAATTATTTGCTTAGTATTTAGTTTACATATACTAGTCAGTTTTTTTTTTTTTGTAATTTTTATTTTTAGTTTTGTACACATAAAGAACCATATTTATTTTTATTTTTAATTAATACAAATATAAATAATACAAACATAACATCTATTGAATCACACATTTAATACAAAATTACAAATTAGCTACAGAAAAATACCTACTTTCTTCGGTTTCGACTATTACGAAACGCGTTGTTATTAAACTTTAATGTGTAATATATCCGTATCCTTGTAAATAACTTTTAGAAATATAATTTGAAAAATATAAGTCTTTTATTTGTTCATAAATAGACATACCAACTTTGCAGTTTATGTGATCATTTTTTAAAAGCTAATGTGCCGAAAAGCCGTGACGCGCGAACCTCGTTCCGTGCTAGCCGCGACTAGTGCAGTCATAGGCACTCTAATATTGTGTTTAGGTGTGCGTGCGGCGACGCATAGATACTATGGCGCACACATACAAGCCGCGCGCGGTCCGTTTGTATGAAGATAACGTACTTCCCTCTCTTTATTCTATGACATTACTCTCACAAACATAAACCGCCAGACCCAGAACTACTACCTACCGTAGGCAATACAAACTGTTCTGTGCGGTAATCGAACCCACAAGACTCAACGCAGAAGTCAATCGCTCAGCTATTGCGCCAACCGTGTCATCAAAGGTTCGGCAATAAGAATGTCGCTGTTATAATATGTGTTAAAACTATCTCATTAAAATGTAAACAAACGGATGAGAAAATGAGCTTGGGGGTGTCAATTTGAAGCGCAATTAAATAATTTGTTTGCCTTGATTTTATCATTTGAATACTTGAGTAGAAATAATAATTTTAATCACCTAACAAATGTGTTTTATTTAATAATCATAACCCAAAATAATTTTCGAATAAGTTTTTTCAATTACAACTTAATATCGATATTTAAACAATTAATAAAACACATTGATAAGTTGTAAGGTTGACAGATGAGTGTGTTACTTATTCCCTTTAGTAAGTGATTGTGCCAGAAACATAAACAAAGTTTGTTTATACTATCATCTGAAACTTTTCGTAAAGTCCATAAGTCTTCTTTTTTTTATTAAATTATATACTAGCGCTTGACCGCAATCCCGCCTGATGGTAAGCAGTGGCGCAGTCGTTGACGGTAAAGCGCACTAGTTTATTAAGAGCCTATTCACTCTAGCCTTGAAGACACTCAAATTGTAGTCCGACGGAAACACCGCCGCTGGCAAACTGTTCCAGTCCCTCGATGTACGCGTTATAAAGGAGGAGGCGAAACGCTTCGTCCGGATCGTAGTGGTGTTAACAACATAAGGGTGGAAACTTGCCGTACTACGGGTCGTCCGATGGTGGAACGGAGATGGGGGAGTTAAATCATGCAATTCGCTCGCATTCCCTCGCACACTCTCCAAAATACATCCTATAAAAAACCGAAAGGCAAGCTACTCTACGCCTGAGCTCTAGGCTTTGGAGACCGTCTCGACTTAAGTCAGGATCACCAATCAGCCTCTTCGCCCGCCTCTCCACTGAATCCAAAGTAGCCAGGTGACACTTAGCTGCACCAGCCCAAATGTGGCTGCAGTACTCCACACACGAACGGGCCTGTGCTTTGTACAACATTAGAAGCTGGCCTGGTGTGAAGTACCGCCGGACCTTTACGATAACGCCAAGTTCCTTGGCAGCAAAGTGCCCCGATCACTGCTACTTAATATTAACGACTCGAAGAGTTCTTCTGCGGATCTCCTCACTTCTGACTGATCGCGCAGAGGTACTCCGAACATAGATAGCTCTTTCCATCGCCCTTTGTTTAACTTTGAGCCTTCATATGAGGCTATACAATATGTAAAAAAAACCCGTCCGACCCATAAGGATAATAAAAGTTAGGTAAACACATGACCAAATAAAATATAAAATTTTACATAATCATCATAGTAATAATAAATTTTAAAATAATCTGTTTATTCCGCGAATTCGTTCCAATTTCCCCAAAATTTGGTAATGTTTTAAAAAGTAACAACACTAGTTTGACGGTATTATTATGAGCGATGCGACCGCATGGCGCATGCCCTACCCCCCTTCGCCCGCGCATGTATTGCCTACTGCACACGTATTATCTCCTTTTGCGATATGATATTTATTTTATATGGGGATTTTTTTAGGTTTAGTCCTGTTTTGCCGGCATTAGTAGAATCAGTTATCGATACCTAACAATACCTTCACGGAACGGACAGGGTTTTCTTTAGGTACATAATTATTGTATAGTTATATTTCTTATAATAGTAAATCAATAAGCAATAGTAATATATTTTATAAATGCAATATGTGTATATTGATATTACTATATTATTTAAATACATATATGCTAACGTCTGAAGTTCTTCCCATCTGAAAAACCTAGTCGTCCCATCTGAATCTCATCTCAGCTAAAGGCAATAAACTTGCCAAAAAGGTTTTGAAATAAGAGGTGTTTTTGTTGTTAAAGTTACGGCAATTGTGAATGCGAAAATATGGTTGAAAAGGTGATCCTTTGAAAGCAAAAATATGGTCACAATTGTTGTAATCGAGAGCTTTAATTTAGTTACTTTTAATAACCAACGATTTTAGTTAGATTTATCCCATTTTCCTAAATAAAAGTGTAAATTAAGAGGAAAAATGTGCTTATTTCCTGTTCTAAATGTGTTCGGTCATAACATCGGCTGCCAGCAGAAGTTTCCACCCACCAGACAAAGTCTTACCTCCAAGCGATTTGTCGTGTTCCAGCATGATGTCTGGTGAAGTCGTACCGAGGAGGGATCTGAGCAATTGTGCTGCGAGGTGTACCGGGTACGACCAAATGTTGTTGTGTCTGGAGTTTGGTCGTGGAGGGTCTTCAGATCAGTCTCTCTCTGGTATACCATCGTTGGTCGTGTTGTTGAGGTCAACATGGCATCACCTCGCTCAACTGTCATCTTCTTTCCTATACCCTAAGTTTTTTTAAGTGAATAGGCTTAATAAACTAGCGCGCTTTATCATCATCGATTGCATCACTGCTTACCAAGAACTAGTTTATAAACTAGTTCTTGACCCGCCTGATGGTAAGCAGTGATGCAATCGATGATGATAAAGCGCGCGAAGTTTTATCTGTTTTGTTTTACTAATTATAATTAGTAAAACAAAACAGATAAAACTTTGTGAAAAAATCACCATGTCCTAGATTCAATACATGTGACATCTACTAACCCGTGCTGATCCGCGTTGTAAAGAGGAGTGTGGAGGAGGGAGAGTGTGGTGTGAGGAGT
This sequence comes from Sesamia nonagrioides, assembly GCA_017933935.1. Classification (NCBI taxonomy): domain Eukaryota; kingdom Metazoa; phylum Arthropoda; class Insecta; order Lepidoptera; family Noctuidae; genus Sesamia; species Sesamia nonagrioides. The sequence continues at coordinate 154,963 of JADWQK010000742.1, read as the reverse complement.
GTGCTCTCAGAGAGTAGCAGTGCCATTCTGTTACCATCTCAACCTGAATACTTAGATGTAGAGCGCGTAGAAGGAGCTGTCTTTACAACTAACCCTTTAACAGTTCCAAGCTCCCCTCTAAAGTCATTTACTCAAATTAAGTTGAGAATTAGCACTTTTTGAACGTCATTAGGTATTATATGTTAATATGGTAACAAAACTATATAGAAATGTAGCACTGGCGACATATGTTTTATATTGACATGCAAAACCATGTTCATAATAAATCGTCTATGGTAAACGTTACAGCGTATAAATTATTGACATATTTTTAATTATTGACATTCATTGACACACATTCGCTGGGAAGAAGAAGTAGCGGAACAAACTCCCCAGCAGCACAGCTGTCTGTTCATTTAAAAATACATGACTTTATACAATACTATGTTTAGTAACTAAAATAACAGAAAATCATCATGTCTACAATAAATGAACACAAAAAGGTGATGCTTATTTACGATGGTACTGTATCCAAATCTTATGTTTTAGGTCGTCTGCACTTAAACAAATATCTTCACTGCATAATTGTTAAGTTCATTTCTCTGTCATACCCATTATAAATAAAAATAAAAACCCCAACATTTTTTAAAAGCTTCCTTTTTAAATACATAGGTACTATCCACAACACGCCTCAAACAGGGTAAAAGTCGTCACAAAACCTGCTATATATGACGACTTTTCCCTTTATATATTCCCATTAGCAACCTTAATTTTATTAAGCAGGACAATAACAAATGTAGCTATCGACTTCACCCACAAATTCACAGAATTGTGAATTACTAGCGCGTTATTATTTCGTAGTTACCTACGTCCTACAGGCTTTACTTTACCAAACGGCAATCTATAATTGACAAGCACTCGAATATAAATTAAAGCAGAAATCGGGCGCTTTGATTTATTTGTGACTATCGAAATATGTCACATAAATAGCCTCCTGTTTTTATTGTACTCTGACTTAGTTACTCGTGGCAGCTTGGTTTAGTTAGGAGCTCCTAACTCACATATGTAATTGTTATTAATTTCAATTTGATACGTCCTCGCGTGCCTGAGAAAAAGAGTCATGACTACAAGTGTTCGGTTTTTTCTTTTGATATACTAAACTAAATTCACGATTTTTAACTTCAAAAACGACGAAATGACAAAGTTATTTTTTTAGAAAATTGACACTGTATCCCACCAAGCATTCCTTGACTATTATTATGAGTGACACAACATACTGAGCCATCATCATCATCATCAGTAACCTTTTATAGTCCCACTGCTGGGCACAGGTCTCATCTCATACAGAGAAGGATTGAGCGTAATCACCACGCTTGCTCAATGCGGATTGGCGATTTCAGACTTATAAAACTCCTGGTTTCCTCAAGATGTTTTCCTTCACCTTCAGTCATTGGTGTCCAAGATATACTTAGAAAGTACATATAACTTTAGAAAAGTTACAATGGTACTTACCTGACCTGGAATCGAACTCACACATTCATACTTGAGAGGCTGGTGTCTTAACCACTAGGCCACCACGACTTATTATTATATTACCTAAATACTGAGCCATGATTGATACATAATTATCAACCATGGCTCTGTATGTTGTTCAACAGTTTCTAGTAGTTTGCCTTAGGTACTACGACATCGTAGTAAGGCAAACTAGTAGAAACTTTTTAATTTTTCCAATGAAGTTTTAACCCTAATACTTTAGCGATAAAGCTGAATATCTACCTATAGAAATTTGACCGCTTAATGTCTGTACAGGCTGTCCGTGCATGCTGTAGTTGGCGTGATTTTCACGTTACAGGGGCCCGCGATTGAAATGCAAATACTATAACACACACACATCACGCCTTTTATACCTTTAGGTGTTAAGCTTTATCAAGATTAAATAAACAGTCACTATATAATAATGATAGTCATTTTTCTGCCATTCATATGCCATATGAATGGCTATTAATGTAGAGGATGACCAAAGAAACAATAGATAGACTGTATGCATGATAATATTATCTACTTGAAAAGTGAACTAGCGAGACGGCGAATGATATCAAGAAAGAAGGAAAAGACGGGTTGCACCGACTCACTCATCCTCCATAGAAAGGGATCCTCCGACCAGACGGTGTTATGTCTGGCGGCCACTTGCACTGCAGTGCGACTCTACCAGACTCGCATGTTATTCGAAAAAGATACCATGTCTACTGGCACTGGCAAAATGAAGGAGTACGGGAGGGTTTAGTCGGTAAAAGTCTGACACGAAAAAATGGGAAGAATCATTTGATTTCCCACACAATAACATCTGTCAAGCAGAAGGTTTTAAAAGATTTTCTGTATGAAGGAAAAATAATTGATTTGTATTTTTGAACAGTATAACAATATTGAATTACCGTTTAGGGTAAAGGATTTATTAATACCGTTAATGATGGTTTAAAACCGCAATGGCGCATTTATAATACATAATCTAACAAAACAGGAAAGTACTATCAGATACATATTTACCTCGCTACATAGGTAGTATTGTAATATAGTAAAAAAAAAATCTAATTGGCCACAAAAATGTTTAAGGAATTCGAATTTCAAAGTGTTAAATAAAATAAAAATGACACTTTTTAGAATTTTACTCAGGGTTCCGTAGTTAACTAGGAACCCTTATAGGTCCGTCAAGTCTGTCTGTCAGTATGTCTGTCCGTCCGCAGATAATCTCGATCAGTGACCATTATTTACTGATTTATTGGGATCTCCAACAAAGGATACACAAACACAATAAAAATTACAATAATAGAGAAAGCCACTTTTACGTGTGCTCCTTCAATTACAGAAGACCACAGCATGCACATATAACTAGGTGTAAACAGGATAGAAATGTTTGATAATGATGAGTGCAAATTATAAAAAATAAAAACACAAAATTAACATAAAATCAACATGATCAAAATTAAACATTCGTATTATAAATAGTACACGTAGCATTGCACGTACATGCAAAAAGAAAAAATGGAAAATAATGTTTTAATATGGTACCCCCCCCCAAATCAAAATCAATTTATTTCAAATAAACCAGTTACAGTCACTTTTGAATTGTCAGAAGGTCGGTCAGTCCATAAGATGAAGCTAGTCGCCCATTCCAAAGAGTAGGTACCTATGGAGAATAACGGGCAAGAAACTCCATGGTCACTCTTTTAAATTTTCAAGCTATTGTCACAGAGCAAGTAATCACTACGTTTTAAGAGACGGGACTCTCTAACAAAAAAAAAACTTATACGAATGTATGAGATACATGGACGGCCTCAATACCAACCTAACGAACCTAACTAACACCACAGATAATTTATTAGTAAGAATTTAATTTCCACACATCAATGCCGCCAACATGAAGAAAAAAAAATAGAGATGTAGCGTTATCGATAAAATGGGATCGGTAACATTTGTAATATTTGATTTTCTCAAATAAAACAAAAATATATAAAAAATCAGATTATTTTATTTTTATTAAAATATATAATATTTAATGAATTAAACTGCCGCATTTTCCGCCACCACTGAATGATCTGGACTCCGGGTGTGTTGTTTATGTTTGTATTGAATAGGCTTCCAAACTGATAAATCGATTTTATAAATACAATAAATACTATTATTAAAATAAATAATAATATGTATATAATGAATTTACTACTGCCGCATTTTTACCGCCGCCACGGACTGATCTGGACTCCGGGTGTGTTGTTTATGTTTGTATTGAATAGGCTTCCAAACTGATAAATCGATTTTATAAATACAATAAATACTATTATTAAAATAAATAATAATATGTATATAATGAATTTACTACTGCCGCATTTTTACCGCCGCCACGGACTGATCTGGACTCCGGGTGTGTTGTTTATGTTTGTATTGAATAGGCTTCCAAACTGATAAATCGATTTTATAAATACAATAAATACTATTATTAAAATAAATAATAATATGTATATAATGAATTTACTACTGCCGCATTTTTACCGCCGCCACGGACTGATCTGGACTCCGGGTGTGTTGCTGTTGTTTCTGGAAGTTCTGAAACAAATATGGAATTTTATTAACGAAATTAGAGGCATCAAATTGTAGGTATTGGTTTTCTACAGCTTCTTTAGCTATATGGCGCGGGAAGTCATTCAATATGTGATCGTTCAGGGGCTCAGCCATAATTCAGATACACATATATAATCTCGTTTACTCGTACTTTATAAACGGTTCCGCGGTACTTAAGCTCGGTCATTTTTCTAGTACTAAAGCACTAACCATGGGATGTCCTCAGGGTTCAGTTGTCGGTCCTTATTTATGGAATTTGGGTTTTGATGATTTTCTCGCGATCCCGCTTCCTTGCGGCTGTTCACTTACTGGTTACGCGGACGATGGCCTACTGCTCATTCAGTCAAGTACCCGAGCCGGACTTGAGAACTTGGCCCATACTTGCCTAAATCTAATATCTCAGTGGGGTGATCGTAACCGCCTAGCGTTTGCGCCGCATAAAACCTATCAACTTCTACTAAAAGGTAATCTTAAATCATTGCCTACTATTAAATTTAATAACGTTCCCGTTAAAAAACAGCAATCCGTATGCTACCTTGGTATGGTCTTAGAAAGGAATTTTTCATTTATCGAACATATAAAAATAGTTGGCGAAAAAGCTAAAAGGAACTTTTATGCCCTAACTAGAATATCCAAAGCAACTTGGGGTCTATCATTCCTAACTTTAAAAACTATATATGGAGCTACCTACTTAGGATGTATGTGCACCTGTTTGGGCCGATAGGGCCAGCATAGGGGCGGCGCGACGTAAACTGCTTCAAAGCCAACGTTTGGCATTGACATTTTTATGCAAGGCGTATAGAACAGTCAGTACTGAAGCCTTACCCGTTCTGGCAGGTGTACTTCCAGTCGATCTTGAAGTACAGCGACGTGCTTCAATGTACTACTCCGCGAGGGGGGAGGCCATGGACACTAACTTTGTTACACAACGTGACCTCAATAGAATTTCTAGATTATTTAAACCTCAGACTGACGTCTGGGAGGACCTCTTATCCGAATGGCAAAGTAGGTGGGATAATTCCATCAAGGGCCGGCACCTCCATCTGTTCTTTCCATCCGTTGGCGATCGGCTGGCTAAGACATGGCTGGAGGTTGACCACTGCGTTGCCCAATTTCTCACAGGTCATGGCAACTTTAAAAGTAAACTGTATTCTTTTAAACTTGTTCCTTCGCCTTTGTGTCAGTGTTCTACATCGAACTGTGAATTTGAACAGTCCGCACATGACATCTTGTGGGAGTGTATTCTTTGGCAGAATGAACGCAATATTATGTTGGATAGTGTACAAGTTACATCCGGAGTTGTTTATTATACGGACCTTGTTGAAACTAGAACTAATTTCCGTGCGTTCAGGCGCTTTTGCCATACCTATTATTGGAATCAATTGTAACAGCACATACCTACTTAGGACCCATTAACTTAATCAAATTTTATTCCATGGTGCTTGGCAATCTGGGCTTCTCCCAGTTGCAATAATGTCCCTTTGTGCCGATTGGCCTAGTTCTGTTCTGTCTCCTGCTTATTATGGAGGGAAGTGGAAAAAAATATCTTTTTTCTTACTCCTCCGCTATTCTTTTCTGATTAATTTCGTTGCAGGACTCAAGACAGTTGAATCGTTTCTCCGGGACTCGTCGAGCTTCATTGTTCGACGTTTTTCTGGTGGTCTCCACTGCTGGCTTTCAGGATTTGCAGTGGGTTGGGAACAGTGTGGCGGGTTTTGTCCCAAGAAAAAAAAAATACACGGAACAGCATTTCTTCCACGTTGTATCTTTTTCTTTTTAAAATCCCTAAGTAGAAAATGCTTTCAACAAATATATTTCAATTGGTGCAATTATTCTATAGGCACATAGGCAAAGTCCTCTTTACCCATTCCCCTCATCCCCATCATCATTCCCATCATTTCCCTCATTTTTACCCATTGTTTGCACCTACAAAGTAAAATAATTGATGAATACCATTAATTCAGCCACATAAAACCGCTCTCGCCAGTAGACATTTTTATGTAAATAGTTCTCGTCTCTACAACCGAATTAATAAAATATCATACATCCATAATTTAACCAAAAACAAATGCAAAAAGGAATTACAAGTTCTTTTATTAAAGTTAAATTATCAGGAGACTGAAGATCTGCTTAAACCTATCCGATAGATGTACCTCTAAAATAGACGCTTAACTACATATACCCACTCTCACACCTTCACAGATTATCTCACACACCCTCACATACACTTACACATACCACCTCTACCTACATGCAGAATCACTCTTGCATGCACATACACATACATTAATCCATGTAAACAAGTGGCTTAGTTCAAATCAATTCTTTTTTATTCTTTATATCTAGTATTAATTGTTACTTTTCTTTCAATTCTAAATTAATTATTTTATTTTGCTTTATTACACTTATTTGATTTACTTTTTGGTACGCCCCAATAGTCCTATTTTATTGTTTAACCTAATTTGGAAGACGCTGGTGGCTGTGATACAGTGATTTAATTCATTAGTACAGGCACCAACGACACATTATTTTTGTACTTTTTGATTTTTTAGTTAAAATATTATTTGTGTACCTTGAAATGTATATTTTGAAATAAATAAATAAATGCAATAACTATTTCTATTTGTCACAACTCAGTCGCTGAACTGATTTTAATGATGTTATGAACTTATGAATTCCACTGATACAAAAAAAAGGATTTATCGATAGTCGATAAAAAATTGCACCACACTAGTGTTTACGACGAAACACATATTTGCAGATTTATTTTCAGATATATGTCCTAAACTTCCATATACTAAAAGATATGTTGATTTAGAGTTTAGTCAATTCGTAAAATGTACTAACCGATCTTCATCCAGTGGAAATTAAACCATAAAATTAAAAATAAATGTTGGGTTTGGTTTTCCACACGACTTGTTCTCACTTCACATATCTAACACGTTACAACTGGCATGTTCATAGATTATTGTTTATTTCTATTCAAATTAAAAAGAAATGAATAAATATAATACGTAAATTAAAAATAAACAAATATAATACGCAAATTAAATAAATAACTTAATTTTAAAACAGCAGATTCAAACAACAACAGAAGATAGCTCGTAATTAACTGACATTGACATAATTTTACTTTTTGACGTTGACGGTGACGACTCGCTTGCAAAAATGGCCGCGGTATTATACGGCTAAAACAAGAAAATCAGAGATGTCATAGCAACCATTTGAATGTGTACTTACTTCTCTACTTTGACGGATTCTGCCGCCATTAAAATTTCCATGCATTTCATACTTCTATTTTTTTGTTCTAAGTTTCGCCAGCCTGCTATTGTTACAAATATTTGATTACATCATTCATGTTCAAATCAACCGTGTGAGAACGATGCAGAAATATATTGTACGCAGAGAGCGTCCATTATGGAAAACACAAAAAAATCAATTCAGAAATTAAAATACGCCGTGGCAGCTAAGAGATGACCAGTCCCCTCTGACGGCGTCCGTTCACGAACATGACGTATGGATCAGCATCATTCAGCTCAACCTAATGAAGGGAACCTAATGACCCAACACACGCACCACCACCAGCGAGACATTTGAGTGAGCATGATATACTCTCAACAGCCAGAGCACAATCAAGTCAATAAAAAAGACTAACCCAACAAATAGATGCCTTACAGCACACTCGTACATTGTGCTCACACGTGTGCCATGCAATTATACAATACTAAGAAATTGAATCTACACAATGCTAAGATAGTTTTGTCCAAGGTTCAGCAGCTCCAACAGTGTTCCCGAATACTAAATTTAGCTCCTGTGTAGCTGCACAAGTGCCGAACACCTCTGTCAGCGATGCAATTCCGTAACATATGCTTGGCTACATAGTGTGTAATACAGGCTTTGAATAAATAACATAAAGAATTACATATTAAAACTACAAGAGGAAAAATCAAAGAACAATCAGTGTATAGAAATCGGACGCAGCTCAAGCCCAAGCCTTTTTGTCCTCAATATAATCCTTCACACTATAAAATGCTTTCTGACACAGCTTACGTTTAATGAAGGATTTGAATTTATTCAGGCTCAGATCTTGAACGTCTATCATCTGGAAGTCTATTGTAAAAATGTATACTTTGGCATCTGAAAGAGCAACCTATTGAGCCTTGTTGTAGGTACAATAAAGTGCCTGTTCCTAGTATTTATATTTTAGACATCACTGTATTTTTTTACCAATTTTATATTTTTATCAGCATACAAAAGATTTTCATAAATATATTGAGACGGCACGGTCAATACATTAATCTTTTTAAATATTTCTCTGAGAGAGTGTCTCGGACTTAATTTATAAACTGCACGAACAGCTCGTTTCTGCAAAACAAATATTTTAGGTATATCAGCGGCATTTCCCCACAACAGAATGCCGTAAGACATTACGCTATGGAAATAGCCAAAGTAAACTAAACGGGCCGTCTCAATATCAATCAAATTACGAATTGTTCCAACTGCGTATGCAGCATGTAGAACTTAGTTTTTTTGACAATTTTTCTATATAGAAAAATTGAATCCCCCCCCCCATTGACCCCATTGAAGCTTAGCATCCAGAGTTATACCCAAGAATGCTGTGCTGTCTTCAGATTTCAATTCTTCGCCCTTTATCAACATCGGCTGCCGGCAGAAGTTACCACCCACCAGACAAAGTATTGTCGCCAAGCGATTTGTCGTGTTCCGGCATGATGTCTGGTGAAGCCATACGGAGGACAGGTCTGAGCAGTTGTGTTGCGATGTGTGGCGGGTACGATTAGCCAAATGTTGTTGTGTTGGAAATGTTGTTGTGGGGAGATCAATCTCCCTCTAGCGCAGCATCGTTTGGTCGTGTTGGTCTTGGGTTTAACATTGCATCACCTCGCTCAACTGCCGTCATCCTTCCTATTCCTAAGTTTTTTAAGTGAATAGGCTTAATAAACTAATGCGCTTTACCATCAACGATTGCATCACTGCTTACCATCAGGCGGGATTGCAGTCAAGCACTAGTTTATAATAATAAAAAAAAAAATCTTTAGTTTCCACCTACCTAACACGATTATCGCCAACACATATTCTCTCATTAGGTCTCTTGAGGTATTATACTTATTAGTCATTGAAATAAGTTTATCTTGCAGATAGTCAAGTTCAGATTGCAATGACTCCGTATCTATGACATACCTCCTATCCCCCCCATACACGTAAAGTGGGAAGCTAATTTCTACCCTAATGTGATATACCTATTACTGGATAGGTATTTCAAAATGCATAGGGGTTTACTAAAATTATTTTTTTGGAAATAATGTTGAACGGTTTGAACAGTTTAAAAAAATGTACTGAACTTTTTCTGAAATAACTTTGTAAATTAACCATATATAGGTACAAGCAGTTTTTTTATATTAATTTAAATATTTTATTATCCTGAACGTATATTCTTTCAAACAAAAAAAAGGATGATTAAAATCGGTTCAGTCAATCCAAAATTTCAATTGCAATCCAAATCCTTTGTCGGTTAGCGCAGTGGTTAAGAGGGAACACTAGTGGTGCTTTCTACAAACAAACGTATTCCGCTGTTTTTTTCGTGGATAATGCTTTTAGAGCAATTATTTTTTTCTACAGTTTTACACCGTGATAATACGTGCCCCTATTTTATTTTATTATTTTATTTTATTTTATTAAGATATCCAACAGCAATTTACATATATGCTTACACTTAAACAAATATAATTCATAAAAGCCAGTAACAGGATATCATAGCTAAGTATAACATAAAAATGACCTTAACTTTTAAAACAATAATGTATTGTTACGGGCTAGGGATACTTAAACGCCGGTTAAGGGTTACGAAGTTTATTGGCAACGAAGGTACAGTCGATTGTAGGCAATGACAAGTAGAACTTAGCTGATGTCGTACCGAAGTCTTCTCTTACGTCCACGAAGTCCGTGTTGTAAACACACAATAACGCTACAGATGTTTCTTCACGTAGTACTTACAGTTCTCGTTATAATTGTCGCAGTAGGTCCTTCTTTTTGATTGCTTCTTAACTGTCGCTGTTTTCGTATCGCTAGTCGAGTGTAGACTGACTCTGTGCCGGCGTCACGGCGCTTTATATAGTCCAGCTGATCGAACATTCCAGAATCCTCTAGGCGTAATAATAATAGCACATAACTTCGAGGTCACTCGGAAGTACCTACGGTAATTCCCGGAAACGGGTCTCTAGAAATTTCGATGTCGACACTTTGTTGACAAAACTGTTGAGACCTGTACCATTCGATAGGCCGTCCTAAGTCTAGCAATGCGTTTTATTATTATACCTAGAAAATGTCTAGATCTGGAAAAATAGGGCTTAAAAGTGACTCACTGCATGTCACGCGATATTGAACCTTATGCCATCGACATAAGGTCCATTTGTAACATTGCCCCCTTCTTAGTCATGCTCGTCCCGAGCATGATTTGATCCATAATAGCGAGCTAGGCGGTCTAAGTGTACGATTTTCAGCTTCCCTCTGGATCCTTTCTTAATCCGGTAGGTGACATCGTTTATTCTGGTTACTATCGTGTACGGACCCTCCCATTTGGCTTGGAACTTTGGACTCTTTCCTTTTCTTCTAATGGGATTATGTAACCATACCAAAGTTCCCTCTTCGAATCCGGGCACGTTAGCTTTGCGGTCGTATCGGATCTTCATTTTCTCACTGGTTTTCAGACCATTCTCTCTCACTAGCTCATGTATTCCATCTAATTTACGCCGCAGGTCGGCCACATAGTCGACGGCTAGAATAGGAGTATCGGGAGGTGTTCCGGTTAGTGCATCTATGGGTAGTCTAATTTCTCGGCCGAAGTTGACTTTCGCCGGTGTGCAGTTTGTGCTATCATGTGTTGCAGAGCGGTATGACATTAAGAAGAGTGGAATGTATTGGTCCCAATCCCTTTGATGTTCTTCCACTACTTTGGCCAAATGATTCTCCAACGTCTGATTGAATCTTTCGACCATTCCATCTGACTGTGGGTGATATGGTGTTGTACGAGTCTTGTGTATCCCGAGCAGTTGGCAAACCTCTTGAAATAGTGAAGACTCGAAGTTTCTACCCTGGTCAGAGTGTAACTCCAAAGGGATGCCAAATCGACAGAACACCTCGTGAACTAGCTTTTTGGCGACTGTATGAGCTTCTTGGTTAGGCACTGCAAAAGCTTCTGGCCATTTGCTGAAATAGTCTTGCATGACGATGATATACCTATTCCCTTCTTCAGTAACAGGGAAAGGCCCAGCTATATCGACAGCAACTCTTTCCCATGGTGCACCAACATTGTACACTTTCAGCCGACCTCTGGCTCTCGTTTGTGGTCCCTTTACTGAGGAGCAAGCTACGCATTTTCTACACCAGTCCTCTACGTCTTCGCGGCAATGCACCCAATAGAATCTTTTTCTCACCTTCTCCAGGGTTTTCTTTACTCCTAGATGTCCTCCGGATACTCCGTCGTGCACCTGTCGTAGCACTGACGCGACCTTATCACAGGGGACAACTATCTGTAAGGTGACCTCCTGACCACTGGGTGATTCCCATTTCCTCTTGAGAACTCCATTATCAATTATCAGGCTGTCCCATTGAGCCCAGTAACTTTTTACTGTTGGGCTAAGCGCTGATATTTCACTCCAAGTGGGCCTTTGGCCTCGTTTCTTCCATTCGATTACTGTCTTCAAGTCGCTATCTTCCTTTTGTGCGTCTTCCAATGATTGATTATCCCAGTCTTCATCCAAAGCGTTCACCTGGATAATCCTTACGTTCTCTTTCTTTTCCTGTTTGTCACAATGTCGGCCGTTACTTCCTGAAGTAACCTGGCGACGGCGGTCCTTTTGTCTTGCCTTTTTCTCGAGGCGCTTCTTCTTACGCGCCTCGTCCTCGACTTCCTTGTCCCGCCTTGCGTCTGCGTCACTCCACGACCTTCCGCGCGACCGCTCGCGCTCGTGTTCTTGCTTGCCGGGACGTTCGCGTTCCCGGTCTCGGTCTCGCTCCCGGTCCTTGACGCGTTCCCGCTCTCGTTCAGCGGGTCGCACGCGGTGCCCGCTCCGATCGCTCCGCTCGCGCCACTCGACTCGCTCGCACGGGCGCTCGGGCTCGACCTTCGCATCGCGCTTGCGCCACGTCATCACCGCGGCCTCCTCACGTGACCAAGGAGTTCTTCTTCCCTTAGCCTTCCTGGGACAATCAATTCGAATGTGCCCCTTTTCGCCACACTCATAGCAAGTTGGTCCTCGTCGGGCTTTTATATGTGCGGTCACTTCTCGAATACGGTCGTGTTGTGGGCCATCTTGACGTACAGCTTCCACCTCCAGAGCATGCGTCAAAGCTGCCTTCAGGGTCTGATGGTGACCCAGACGTACTGCAGCCCTGACTTCTGCATCTCGAATCCCATCAGTAAATAATCGCAGAGTAGTAGCGCCAATCAATCCCGGTGATGATGCATACGCCTTCCGAACCATACGTTCTATTTCCGTGGCCCATTGTTGCAAACCCTCACTGCTCTTCTGTGTGCGGTCGCGGAGTTGAGCCCTGTAGACATGTTCGAGGTGTTTCTCCCCGTATCTAGACTCCAACGCTTCTAGCAGACAGGCTAGGGTATTGCAATCGCCGGAAATATTTTCGAGAATTTGTACCGCATCACCACGCAGAGCAAGCGTAAGAGCGGTTACCGCTTGATCGTCGTCCCAATTGTTGCCTTTTGCGACTTTTTCAAACTGTAGACGGAAGGCCACCCATGACGTTGTTCCATCAAAATGAGGTACTTGGAACGTCGGCAAAGCACTAGGTATCACCCCTTTGATGCCTCCTTTCTGTACCTTATCATGGAGGAATTTTATTTCTTTCTCATACTCCATGATGGTGCTGTCTAGTGTCTCGAAACGCGCATCATGTTTGTCTATACGAGCATCCTGTTTGTCTATACGCGTATCTTGGTGGTCCATACGCGCTTCTTGTTTGTCTATGCGCGTATCTTGCTGGTCCATACGTGCATCTTGTTGTGTTGCTTTTATTTTGAGCTCGTTGACCTCTTCTTTAGTTTTTTCCCACTTTCCGTTTAGTTCCAATACTAGTTGCTGGGATTTTGCCTGGGATTCTGCTACATTTTTAATTTGTGCCTGGGTTTCTGCCTGGGATTGTTTTATTTGAGCCTGGGTTGCTGCCTGGGATTTATCTATTTTTGCCTGGATTTCTGCCTGGGATTTTGCCTGGGATTCTGCCATACCTTTTATTTGCATCGTTAATTGAGCCAGCAACGCCGATAAATCGAATCCAGTGCTTCCGGAAACAGTGGTGGTAGTCGGCGCACTTATAGGTGTTACGATGGCCGCTTCTACTACGGGTGCAGGGACACTAAGCGATTCTTCCTCTTGACGCGCCAAATCCATCGCTGCTTGTCGTCGCGTGCGAACTTTCTCGTCTTCCCTTGGCGTGATCGGCATTTCGCTTCTGACACCAGTTGTTACGGGCTAGGGGTACTTAAACGCCGGTTAAGGGTTACGAAGTTTATTGGCAACGAAGGTACAGTCGATTGTAGGCAATGACAAGTAGAACTTAGCTGATGTCGTACCGAAGTCTTCTCTTACGTCCACGAAGTCCGTGTTGTAAACACACAATAACGCTACAGATGTTTCTTCACGTAGTACTTACAGTTCTCGTTATAATTGTCGCAGTAGGTCCTTAGGGTAGGTTTTGTTGCTTCTTAACTGTCGCTGTTTTCGTATCGCTAGTCGAGTGTAGACTGACTCTGTGCCGGCGTCACGGCGCTTTAAATAGTCCAGCTGATCGAACATTCCAGAATCCTCTAGGCGTAATAATAATAGCACATAACTTCGAGGTCACTCGGAAGTACCTACGGTAATTCCCGGAAACGGGTCTCTAGAAATTTCGATGTCGACACTTTGTTGACAAAACTGTTGAGACCTGTACCATTCGATAGGCCGTCCTAAGTCTAGCAATGCGTTTTATTATTATACCTAGAAAATGTCTAGATCTGGAAAAATAGGGCTTAAAAATGACTCACTGCATGTCACGCGATATTGAACCTTATGCCATCGACATAAGGTCCATTTGTAACAGTATCATTTTATTTTTTAATATATACATGCAAACATACACACTTAAACATATAATATATATTTATATTTATACACACACGCACACACACATCATTTGATTTTTTCGAAACTTAATTAATAAAAGAAATATGATACTTGAAAATCGCGCAATATTACCCATTTTTACCGTGATGATCAGATGACTATTAGACAAAGGTGATAAGTTTTTCCCAAAAATAAAATAATAGAAGCATAGGTATACTATTCCTCTAAATCTATACTCTATCTATACTAATATATAAAGCTGAAGATTTTGTTTGTTTGTTTGTGCGCGCTAATCTCAGGAATTACTTACTGGTCCGATTTGAAATATTCTTTTTGCGTTGGATAGCCTATTAATCCAGGAAGGCTTTGGGCTATATAACATCCCGCTATGACCAATAGGAGCAGAGCAGTAACAAAAAATGTTGCGAAAACGGGAGCTGACGCAGACGTACATATTGCTTCCATTATTTTAACAGGCGCTTATTTTATAGAAACTGAGCTCTTTTTAATTTTTTTCGAAACGGGATGAACAGCGCACTCAGTTACCATTGAACTTAGCTCATGATGAAATGCAATATTAGTAAAAGCAGTGAGCGCGCAACAATGTTACAGCAGTGTAAGTTGTTAGCTTGGGGTGAATGTGATGATATTCCACAAAAGGGCAATTGAAGCACTAGATCGGACAATGGGGGACATCAATGGCAACCAAGATATCATGGAAGGGACGGTGGTACCTTTAGCTGGTGACTTTAGGCAGACCCTTCCGGTGATTACTAGGGGTAGGTATGCCGCCGGCAGATGAAATAAATGCCTCTTTGAAAGCATCTGCATTATGGGTTCGCGTGAAAAAGTATTGTCGCACTACGAATATGCGAGGGCAACTTCATCACGATTCTCAACCCGGCTTGATGCAATATGCAGCTACTCTTTTAAAAATCGCATGCCAACTGACAATAACGGCATGATTAGAGTGAGTCGTGAGTTCTGTCCAATTTGTGGATAGCTCAGGTGAGGAGAGTTATCAGGAGTGCCACCCCATAAGTTGATACTAAATGTTGGTGTTCCAGTCCAATTAATGAGGAATCTTGACGCTCCAAAGCTATGTAATGGTACTCGGTTACAAATAACACATTTGGGTCACAACATTGTAAAGGCTACAATCATGGCTGGAATGGCAAAAGGACAAAACGTCTTGATTCCCCGTATTCATATCATCCCGACAGATTTGCCATTTCAATTTAAAAGAGTAAAGTTCCTTCTGAAAGCAGCATTTGCTATAACAATAACAAAGCCGACAGATGCTTAAAGTTGCCGGAGTTCATTTAGAAATAACATGTTTTTCTCATGGGCAACTCTATGTGGCATGCTCGCGTGTATCAAATCCAGAAAACCTTTGTTTTGGCAAAAGACGGCAAAACAAAAGAAGTTGTTTATATACCCGTACTTACTTAAATGTGCTCATATTTTATCAAGCGTAATAATTTTAACCCTTATTTCATAATATGCTAAGCATATCCAAAACACCAACCAACGCAAAATAATTAGAAGTATATTTGATGTTTCTTTCCTTTGCTAAACCTTTAAACCCGGTAAAATTAAGGTTGCTATAGACCTTATGTATCTTTATAATCCTACTAATAATATAAAAAATGTGTGAGATGTTTGAAATGTTTGAAACCTTGCAGTAATGTAGGAATTTATCTTGGCATTCCCCCGGAAACGGGAACCGCCGCGCGCTGTAAACTGAAGTCTACGCGGACGAAGTCGCGGGCAACAGCTAGTTTTAATATAAAAATAATTGAGATCTGTCGTGTTATGAAAAGAAAATAGCAGAATACGAAACTTCTTTTGGTCAACGTTCTTGTAGGTAAAATCAGTCTGAGCTGCAATTGTCCTTTTCGCATTTTACCGGGAGAGGTTGGAAGTAGCGCGACGGCAATAGTTTCTTTAAATACCTATTTTCCAAATTCCTTGGCACTAGAGTCCCACCTTAAGCTATTTGCTACTATTAAGCTACTGCTGCGCTGCGTGTCGCGGGTTGGCTCTAACTACAATGCTTCGAAATCGCCTTCGGGTTATAAAATATTAAAATATCGAAGTTTAGCCAAATGATCAGTTAGACTTGATAAAATAATAAAACTCGTTTGGCGGTTTGCAACAGACTGACGTTTTATTTAAGATAGTACAAGACCTACCTACTTACACTCATATACCAATAGATGGAGGTAGTAGTAGATATTTTGTTATAAGTTACAATATATTTATAACAAGACTGGTAAAGCAGACCCTAGACTCCAAAGCTGAACCAAAGGCTTTGGATGCGACTGGGATTAACGCTGAGATGATGATGATAATGATAAGTTTATATGTTTTTAAACGCACCCACATTACAGAAGAAATTCAATGTGTGGGGCAACGTTTATTAAAAAAAAAAAGAACAGAACATCGTCTGAACGTTCGGAATAAATGTTCTGAAAAAATGTTCGGTTAATGGACCCGAGACTAAAAAGATGTCGCGGGCCTGCGGACGGTGAGCATTGGGCAGCTCGCCGCCCGGTAAGGACCAGGACCGAGTCAACAGGGCGTCATGTTTCACGGGCGCCTCTAAGAGATGTCAGCACATCGTGACGGGGTCCATGAAGACCGATGCCTCCTGGGTCAGGGTTGCGGTAGGTTGACAATAAATGAAAACACGAACAATGCTGGTTCATAGGAATAATTCTAAACCATAGAAAAAAACCTAGCATCAAAAATAAAAAAAAATTCAAACAAACTAAATCGCATAAAATTGCAAACGGAATAGAACATCCTTTAAAAATATTGGTTCACTTGACCTCCGATCAAAGAGTATAGTAAGTATAAAGAGAAAGAGAAAGAGTGACAACTCTGTGGTAAAATTTGCATGTATGGAAAGTGCTGCCCCCTTGCGTTTGGGGAGTGAACAACTACTAGTGAGTGATATACGTAGCTATGCGTATGTAGCTATGTATTTATAGCTACGTACCTATGCATATGTCATCATCATCCCAGCGTTAATCCCAGTCGCATCCGAAGCCTTTTTAGCTTTGGAGTCTGGGGTCCGCTTTACCAGTCCAACTGCTGGTATGGCTAAACTTCGACATTTTCCGTGAAGCGACTGCCGTCTGACCTCCACAACCCGAAGGCGACATCGAAGCATTGCAGTTAGACCAATAGTTGGACTTTTGAGGGCTCCAACGTACCTATGCATATGTAGCTATGTATATTATAGCTACGTACCTATGCGTACGTAGCTATGTATATTACAGGTCTGGGTTTACAGATGATTAAAAAAAAGTATTCAGTAATTCATTTATTTTATGAGTGGAAACTTCACAGCTGACATAAACAAAATCGTTAGATAAAACATTACGCCAATTATGAAGTACACAGAAATAATATTACAAATTAGCCGAAAGTGTCACATATTAACAGATTGGGGTTAAAACTTTGTATGGATTAATTTTATGTATATTATTTTGTAACAACACTTAACCATGGTAATTTATCCATCTGCATCCTGTCGTCATGAAGAGACATCACAATTTTGACAATAACACGTGCACTTGTTACATTAATTCAACACAAGTCTAAATAAAATAAAATTGTTTGCTTCTCTATCCGCCATCTTACTTCTTTCATGACAATTGAAACTGAAAATTTTACATTGTCATTGACCTTTATTTGACCCTTGGGACAAGATGGCTGCCAAGTTGTTCACTCCCCAGACGCCAGGTGTCGCTGAAAACGGATTTCTTGCTCTATCAGATGCTTCAGTAGTGGTGGTTCGGTAGTCTCACAATGCCAATAGTGCCAACCGATCATATTTATGTAATCCGATGCGTCAAAACTTACAATTTTCTGGACCTCAAATAATCTTGGCATTGTCGTTAAAGTTATCAAAATCAAAATTGTTTATTTCAAATTAACCAACAGTTGGTGCTTTTGAATAGTCAATGTCGGTCAGTCCAAGAAAAGTGAAGCTAAATTGCACGTTCCAAAGCGTAGATCTTTATGGAGAAGAACGTGCAAGAAACTCTATGGACACCCTTTTAAAATCATAATATGGATTACATGTCTTCGTTACATATTTCTGTTGCTTCTATCATGTGAGCACAATGTATATTTATAAAAAATAACGAAAAGATAGAAAATTAATTAAGCCCACTGGCAGCTAAGAGATGACCAGTCTCCACTGACGGCCCCCGTTCACGAGCATGACGCGCGCATCAGCCCCACTTAGCTCAACCATTTTGAAGGGAACCAAATGACCCAACAACACACCACCATCAGCAAGACATGTGAGTGAGCATGACAAACTCTCAACTGCCATGCTCGTAATGTCAAACAAGTTATATATAAAAAAAAAAAACAAACCATAGCCCATGGTGCCTCACATTCACAAACTTGAAAAGTGCTTTTACATTATACAATACTATATTACTTGCAAAATCATGGTAGCAAAATCTTGTGCACAATTGAAATAAACAAATAAAAATAAAAAAGGAGTATTTGGAAAACAAGATTATGGGGGAATGGTATCTCCTCCAAACCTACAAAATTGTCTGTGGCTGTGGAGCAGGACTGGCATTTAGCCAAGCATTTTTATCAAGAATATAATCTTCCAGTTTATAATATGCTTTTACACAGCGTGCGTTTAATGCATGTTTTAAATGTAGACTCACTGAGTTGTTGAATCGCTAGCGGTATTTTATTATAAAATTTTACACAGTACCCCATAAAAGAACTATTTACTTTAGCCAGTCTGAACCGAGGTTGATCTAAGTTGTCTCTATTCCTATACTCTGTTTTTTAATCTCGTAGACTAAACTGACATTACGAGTGTTGGCAAATTATTGCAATTCTTAAATAATGCCGAAACTTAGCGTTCATAAAATCAAGTATCGTTTTTTTTATAATAAGTTATCCTGAAATAATGTGTAGGTACTTATTAAAAACGTAATAATACAAAATTAATAATGTAAATTTGACATTTGCATGTGTCAATTTACTCTACGAGATTAAAAAACAGAGTATAGTATTAAAATTGTGCCTGTCACTTATCTTATTAAAAAGGCCAAAATTTTTTTCGAACATACATAATGTTTTCGTAAATGTATTGACAAGGGACCGTAAGGATGTTTATTTCTTTAAATAGTTCCCTAAGAGAATCGCGTCTGCGGAGATTATATATGGCTCTTATAGCTCTTTTCTGCAGAATAAAAATAGACTCTATATCTGCAGCGCGTCCCCAAAGCAAAATACCGTATGACATGATACTATGAAAGTAGCTAAAATAGACTAGTCTCGCAGTATCTACATCAGTAAATTGACGGATTTTTCTGACAGCATATGCTGCTGAACTAAGCCGTCCAGCCAGAGATGTTAAATGAGGACCCCATTGTAGCCTCGAGTCAAGCGTGATCCCCAGGAAAACCGTGTTCTGGCCGAATTCGAGTTTCTCCTTATTCAATACTATATCGGAGTAAGTACTTGTAACATTTGGTAACGCAAATCTTATACACTTAGTCTTTTTTGCATTTAGTACTAAATTATTAGCAGTAAACCAATTTTGGACTTGCTGTAAAGCATTGTTTACGTCCTCAAGGTTTGAGCAACGCCTATTGATTTTAAAAATTAACGAAGTATCATCAGCAAACAATACAATATGTGGTTGTTTTTTTAATAGATGCGGTAGATCATTTATATATACTAAAAAGGGGAACGGACCGAAAATTGAGCCTTGCGGTACACCCATTTTGACTTTCAAACCAGGAGAATTGACACCATTTATCTGAACTTGCTGTTGTCTATCAATTAAATAAGATTTTACCAAGCTGAGTGCAAGTTTACCCAGCCCATAATGTTCAAGCTTTAAAAGTAAGGTTTCATGATTGACACAATCAAAAGCCTTTAAGAGGTCACAAAAAATCCCTATCGCATCTTAGGCTTCTTCCCACGCTGCAAATATATTAATAAAGTGACAACAGCGTCAGTCGTACAACATCCTCTGGTGAAACCATACTGTTGATCTTGGAAGATTGTATTGCTGTTAAAATGATAAAGCATTTGATTAAGCATAACTTTTTCAAACACCTTACTGAAAACAGTCTGTAATTATTGGTGTCCTTATGGTCACCGGATTTAAAAAGTGGTATTACCTTACTGTATTTCATTATATCTGGAAAGACGCCTTGATCCACACACAAATTAAATATGAAAGCTAAGTATGGTGCTATGGTCTCAATTATAGCTGTGCATACTTTAACAGACATTCCCCATAGGTATTCGGTTATTTTGACCTTTATTTGCCGGAAAGCCTTTATGACTGTCATATGATGGTTTATATGTTTGAATTGAAATTCAACCGGACAGCCTGGCAAGTTTGCTTTTAATAAATCAATCGAGGCTTCTGGGGAGGAATTCAGAGCTTCCGTTGTCCTAAGAGGTATATTGGTGAAATAATTCACAAACTCTTGGGCTACCTCTACGTTAGAGCTTTTGGGACCATGTGGAGTCTCCAATAAATATTCTGTACTGCGTAATTTATTCCTACCAGTTTCACTATTAATAACTTTCCACACAGTCTTTATTTCGTTGTCTGCCGATTTGATCTTGTCGCTAATGCACGCTTGCAAATCTTTCTAAATAGTTTAGAATTGAAGTTATGGAACGTGACTTCAAAACTCACCGAGCATCTAATTCCCGATCATGTTTTCTTTCTTCCGTCAACATAGCGAGTAGCAAATTTTCGCCATGAACGAAGTAACTTTTTCCTTGTACTACAACATCTACAATTTTTTTAGATTTTCTGGCAGATATCTCGAACGTAAAATCAGTTTGAAAAGGTGACGAGCTCCGTCTTTGCAGCTTGAAATTTTTTAATGTCGATCAAAGTCGGTGCATAAACTTATACCACAAACGTTGCTAACACATTAAAATTTCATCGGGTTTTTATTCCTACATAAAGACGTGCATAATATAGATTTGCGCCAGTCAGCCACCTTGCTTAAGAAAGATTTCCAGGTGATTTCTGAGCTGAAACAATTCTGTATAAGTAAAGTTGGTCTGTACTCAAACCACAAGTTTTTACACTTGCACTATGATATATCGAAAAGAACACGTTTTGTCGTTAGTAAACCTCTAGAGATTTTTCTAAGTTTTTGCATATATGGTGATAAGCTCATTCGTATTATGCTTGTATGACTTGCTTTTGTATTGACGTAATTTTCCAAACTTCTATCTTGGAAGCCACTATTTTTGCTTTTGCAAAGAGCGAGGGCTCTTTGGGCGTTTCTTGCTGAGATTTCAAATGATATATCATCCAAACGTAAAATTTCATAACGTTTTCAAAAGAGATATAACGTTTGCATAAGATTTAGGTTTAGTTCACTCGTGTCACCAAAAAGCTGACATTTCCAGGAGCTTTGCGTCTTATCCATATTTTTAACAGTTTTATTCTAAATTATGTGGTAATTTCGTAAGAAATAGTGAGACCTTTCACCTTCACTAGAACAAAAACGCACTAGCGGGCGTGTCGCTCGTCCACCTAATTTGTTTGCAGCGCGCCCTCTCCGCACGTCGCCCAGCCCCTATAATGATTCGGGAATGGCAGTACTTTATATTATAAATACATTTTTATTTAGTTGTTGTCTTTATTACCGTAATGTTGAATCATATAAAAAGTTATTTTTCATCCCACCATCTCGGAAAGAGTATTTTTAATCTTCAATATCTGACTGGAAAAGCCGTTTGTTTTTATTCTCTAGAGGATAAAGTAAATTGAATTTAGAACATCGTGTGCACTAAGTTTGTAAATTAAAAAAAAACATTAAACCTATTTACTGTTACCTCTATGGTGCCGAATATATCATACAACTTTTTTTTAATTTGTTAAAAACTCAGACTCGGAACCTTCTTGGTGTTCTTTTTTCAATTTTCTTTGTACGCGGTTCTTTACGCGGCATTTTTTCACGTCATTGTTAAACCTTATATTAAAAAAAAGAAACTTGAAAACAAGTGAAAAACTAAAATGAGTGATTCTAGCGACGAGGAAGATTGTTTGACGCCAACAGAATTGACTGAAACTGTTAATAATGCGCAAATGAGCTTTCTACCTCAACAATCACGCGAGAAGTATTTAAAACAGTACGATATGTTCAACACGTGGCAAATTTTATAGGATTATCCGAGAACAAGAAAGCAAGCACTCTATGGAGTACGTATTCGATGCTAAAAGCAACAATAAAGATGAAAAAAGACATACATATCGATACCTATCCTAAATTAGTAGCATTTTTAAAAAGAGCCTCATCTGGTCATTATCCAAAAAAATCGAAGGTTTTCACAGTATCTGATATTGAAAAGTTTCTTAACGAAGCACCCGATTCCGTATATTTGGCGGCAAAAGTAAGTCAGTTGCACATTCAGTATCTACTTAAGTACATATATTAATCTCAATTAAATAGTATACTTAGTAAATGTTGATAGGCATAATTATGCGTTCATATAAATTTTATTCATTTATCTACTACAATACTCTTTACATTGCAGGTTGTTCTTATTATTGGAATAAACGGAGCATGTCGAACTAATGAACTAACACAACTTAATGTCAAAAACATTGAGAAACATTCAGATGACTTACTATTAATTAATTTACCTAATACAAAGACAAAAAGAGACCGCAACTTTGTCATTCGCAAGGAATACGTAACGATTGTTGAGAAATATCAAGCCTTACGGCCGCCTAACACTCCAATCAATCGTTTTTTTCTACAGTATCGCAATGGAAAGTGTGTTAGACAGCCTATGGGTACTAATAAAATTGGCAGTATCCCACGAGAAATAGCAACATTTCTTGAACTTCCAGAACCCCTGTTGTACACGGGTCATTGTTTCCGACGAACTTCAGCCACACTTTTGGCTGATTCCGGAGCTGATCTCCTGTCCCTTAAGCGCCACGGAGGCTGGAAGACCAATGCAGTTGTAGAGGGATACATAGAGGATTCCATCCAAAATAAGTCTAAAATATGTGAAGGCATCGTAGGACCCATTACACTGAAAGAGCCTCAATCGGAAACTTGGACTGGCCCTTCTACATCAAAAATAAGCCGTTATGAAACACCTAACCATCTCCCTCTCTCTCCAACATTCACGCCAAGGGAATCCGATGAATCGGTACAACTATTAAGTATGACAGACAGTTTACCGATAAACAGTACACAAGTGACTCACACCAATATTACAGTACCAAACAAAAATATTACACTCAATTTAAATAACTGTTGCAACGTTACTTTAAAATTTTCTTAATTATACTTTAGTATTATTTTATTATAATTTAAAGATTATTCTGTAATACTTACCTGTCATAATGTAGTAATTAATACCTAAACTGAAATAAAAGTGTACCTATCTTGTGATTGTAAACATTTTTTTATTGCATTTAGTCATTTCCTCGCTGAGGTGGAATGAAAAGTTACGTGTTGCACTCGAGTGCAAAGATTTTTCACCTCGTGTCCTTTTGATTCCCTCGCTAACGCTCAGGATTCTAATTTTGAATCACTCGCTGCGCTCGTGATTCAATTTTAAAATCCTTCGCTTGCTCGGTCATCAAAATTGAACACGCGGTTAAAAAGCAACTTTGCACTCTTGTATAACAAATAACTATTAAAGCTATGTGTTTCTCTCGCATGTTCTAGAAGTATACCATAAAAATAACTTTTTTCTAAAACTTTGATGATCTTGCGAAGGCTTTGAATTTTAATATATTTCAAAATAATTTTGCATGTGATAGTTTGATCCATAATGGCACCTTTTTGTCACTATTAGAAAGAATAAAACTGAAAAAGTATATTTCGCTCCACCCTAATGTACATCATGTGGAAAATGTGAAAAATGAAAAATAATGTCCTGTGACTAAACCAATAAATATATTTATATGATTTTTTATGGGAAGACTGAGATAGGTAGGTTGAGGTACACGATGTTTAATTTATTGTCGTATTGTCAGCACCACTCTGTATATTTGCAGACTCTGTATATATACAGCTCTCGGTGGTAGGCCATAACATCGGCTGCCGGCACAAGTTACCACCCACCAGACAAAGTTTTTCCGAAGCAATTCGTCGTGTTCCAGCTTAATGTCTAGTGAAACTGTTCGGAGGATGGGTCTGACCAGTTGTGTTGCGATGTGTGCCGGGTACGATGCGCCAAATGTTGTTGTGTCGGGAGTTTGGTCGCGGAAGGTCTCCATATCAATCTCCCTCTGGCGCTGCATCGTTGGTGCCTGCCGTCTTCCTTCCTGTTCACTCAGTTTTTTTGAGTGAATATGTTCTTAATAAACTAGCGTGCTTTACCATCAATGATTGCATCACTGCTTACTATCAGGCGAGATAGCGGTCAAACACTAGTTCGTAATTTTAAAAAAAGTATTTGCACACTTGATTAGTACGAGTAAAGTAACGTACGTACAGGTTCAAGAGAAAATACAAATCTATTCTCCATATTCTTTATTGCAATAAAATATACATATAATTGGGTAATATATAGAAGCATATCATACAATTGGCCTAAAAGCAGTTCGTCATATACATCACATTACTCATATCATACATATAACATACACCAATAACGATATAAACATACAAATACAATGTCTGGATGGGATTCATTTGGTCGAAGCCTATTCTACGGTATCTATAATAATACATATATTTCATTTTGATATAGAAAATGCTGTGTTTGTTGAAGTAGTAAAACAAGAATTAATTTAATATCCGCATGGGAAAATTATTTTTTTAAACATCAAGAAGAATTATTAATTTATAATTTATTTGAAGTATAAGCATGCATATAAAATGTTGCCCTTGAATGAAAAATTAAAGAATTAGTTAACCTTTTGACAATAACAAATGGACAATACAACAAATATTATTGTGCCAGTCTTTTTTTGGCGTTTGGACTTGCCTGTGGATTTGTTAGTAAATTGAGACTTCCAGCTAAGGCTTGAAAAACTTAAAACTAAGGAACTACAGGTTAAGGGCACACAAGGGGTGGCGGCTCGCCGGGAGAGGGCAGCAAGGGACTAGATCAAAATAAATAAATAATTCAAATTTCGTGTTCAAGACTCCTGTTTATAGTAAAATTTCAATGATAAAAATGCAAAAATAGAGACATATAATGGACATCTGCATTACCAGAGACAATGTAGAGGTGTGTGATATAAAGATAAAGTTAAAAAGTCTCATTAGGTTATATTAAAAAAAGATAAAATGAGAATTCTTTCTTGGCAAATACACGGTCCTATAGGCTTTAATATTCCCAATGTTGGGATACACCACCACCACCAGTGCAAGTTGGTAGATATCGTTTTCCTTGAGAATTGTGGGTTCTAGGACATGCTCTCATCGTTTTCAGAGCAAGGGTGATGCTTTTTTTTACACACACAGTTGTAAATATATCTAAAATGCAGGCGACGCTAGGTTATCATATATTACAAGGTACATGGGGCAATCTTACAAGCTGTTCACTACTTTATAAATACATCTCCAAAACTGCTGGACAATAATGTGTAATAATTAATACTACAATAATATTAGTCAATGGGACAAAATGGTATAAATTCATAAAGAAATATTTGAGTTATATATTCTCAATTTTTCTAGAAATAAATTTTTCATAAACCTACAATTCTGGTTGCTTCTTCGTTTATTTTTGTGCGATTTTTATGGTTTAATTCCGTGAACCTACCTGGGGAGATATTACAAGCTTATGGCTATAACTATTGTTGCTAATATGGCATTTTTTACAAGGTAGGTAACATTCATAGGATAATTGTTAAGATTGCTTGCTTTGGGCTACTGAACCTGTTTAATGTCAAGGGATAGGCATGAATATTTTAATTATACAATATGTAAAGAAAACTCTGTCCGACCCATAAGGATAATAAAGGTTAGGTAAACACTTGACCAAGTATAATATAAAATTTTACGTATTCATCATAGTAACAATACTAATGAATTTTGAAATAATCTTTTTTTCCCGCGAATTAATTCCAACTTCCCCGAAATTTAGTAATTTTTATAAAAGTGACAACACCGGTATTATGAGCGAATAGCGATGCGACCACGTGCCGCGTGCCCTGCCCCCCGCCGCCCGCGGAAGGGTTGCTAACCGCACACGTATTAAGTTACCTCTTTTTGCGAAATAATATTTATTGTTTTAGGGGGATTTTTTTTTAAGTTTAGCCCGGCTTTGCATTCATTAGTAGAATCAGTTCTCGATATCTAGCAATACCTTCACGGATCGGACAGGGTTTTCTTTACATATTGTATAGGAGTGAACACTGATAAAGATATAAAAATTGCTAATTCATTAATCATAATTAGTAAAATACCGGAATACGCGAACTAAGGGTGTTTTAGGGAAAAAAATGTATTACTCTCCATTCATAATTTTCTAAATGACCGATTAATATATGTAGATAAAATGCAAATGTAAAATGAAATTTGACCATTTTAAATTGCATTTTGACTGAATTGATTTTAATTGTATGAACTGTTCGTTTTTTAATCAGTAATTGTGTTTAATGTTCTTATTTTTATTATAGCATCGTATGAATTCATTTAATTTATTTCTTATTTTGCATGTCGAATCTTGGACAGACTGTATGGCTCAATTAGAAGATTTTTTTTCGACTTTGTATTGTCTACCTACATTTTGACAATTCGACAACATTCATTGCGTTATATACGTTGTCTAGCAGACGACATATTCAAACATATAAAGCCATGGATTATGATTTTTCTTTTCTTTTCTTTGTTATACAATAATGAGTTACAATATAAGGGCAGGAGGATTACGTTGTATTATTAGTTATATCATTACTTTATATTTTGCTATTTTTATTTACTATTTTACTGAGATTACGTATTCATCATGCATTCATATGCATCATGTTAAACTACGAAGCAGATTGCATTTAATTTAAACTTGTTATATTGTCATAATGTAATACTTTTCGAATTTTGTGCTACAATACTTTTAAACTTTTCTACTAGTTATTTACAAATATGTTTGTTATGTATGTTTTAGTAACAGAAAAAAAAAACACTTTTCAAAAATAGATATTTGAAACTCATCATTTCTGTGGTATATCGATAGATAATTGAATTGCTACTTGTATAGAAAGAAAGAGTTAGCTACTTAGCTGTATCGCCGAACTTACTACACCATAAAACCAATGTATATTTTTCCGATTCACCAATTGACCGCCCCTGTAGGATTAATACGACAAAAGACTTCGTGCTGGTGCTGGCTCAGTCGTATTTATACTACTGTACACCTACGTTAGTTGTATTTAATGCACGACTCTATTCGTCATAAAAATTTATTCATTTATAAGTCGATTTATGAGCTAAGGTTTGGGTGCTAAGGGCGTTTGGTATTAAACAAAGCGGTTAGTAGTTTATTTTCATAAAAATCCTTTATTATCGAACTTTGCAAGATACAATATGATGACAATACGACAATAAATGAAACCGTTGGCAATACCAAAGCCTAGAACTATTTTTAATCTTCAAATTGAGTAATTTTTTCAAGGAAACTAAATAATAGAAATGCGCGGACTATGAATTTTGCCGATAAATAGACTAGTATAGTGACTACTGAATATATTTAAAGGAATTTTCGCATGTGGACAAAGAACGCCATTAGATTTAATTTAATAAGTTTTTTAAGTTTAATTTAATGTCGTCTGGCAACGCTATTTGATAGTAATATCACTGCTATGGTAAAACCGACTTTCTATTCGATAACCTAAGATATATTTTTCTTTACATTTTGATCAGATTAGACCATTAGTAACTGCTTGGATATGATCCTAAATGCATTGAATGTTTATAGATATTTCGTGAATTTTATTGTTACATATCCCGGGAACAGGGGAAAGGTACTGTCTACCTAGTTTTTAGAAGGTTGTATAACATCACACATATTATTATTTCACACATGCAAGCACATGCAGTTTGCTTTATTTATATATATGTATAAATCCTAACCGTTAGTGTGGATTTTACGAGAATTCATAAAATAATTAAGAATCCATTGAGAAAATGTGCTTATAAAAACTGAACTTTGTGCCCGAAAAAGTGCTGAGTATTGTGTCCTCTTAGAGTAATATTATTATCTTGAATCGTATGTCTTTTGAAACAGGATAGATATTATAGTTACCCAAGCTAATATATAAATGTAACAAGCATAATATACAACGACCAGATTGGCTAATTAAAAAAATAGGAAATAAATCGGATAAAAAAAAACATAAAATGTATACACAAAATGATATATAATAAATGATACATTATTGTTGTCACTTATATACTACAACCACTAATATTATTTACATCAACATCTAACATAACTTAATCTTTGCGATAAACATCGAAATGACAGACAAAAATAATAATAAAACTTTATCAAGTCAATCACAATATCTCTTACGTATGGAATAATAATCTTTTTAATACTAATTTAATGCAGTACTTACAATCGTAACAAAAACAATATATAATAATTATTATTATTACAAAATATACAATTTTCGTCGTGGTTACAAACTGAGAGATTGACAAAATATATTCTGTTGACACGCCCGAGACTGAAGGGCGGTTTTGGTAAACTTGAGTAGTTTGTTACGTTAACGATGGTTAGTGGGGCCTACGAGCGGGTGGTCCGTGGGCCAGCCAGACAGTTAGCGGGACTAATATCACTGCGCCATTACGTCGGGTATTCGCTTTGTATTGTTTGCACGGTGTTGGCAGATCACCCGCCGTTGCTCGGTTGCTCCTGCGAATAATATTGCATGGTTATTAAAAGAAAAAATCACCTATACTACCATAACGGAGAAAGCTTCAACTCAACTTCCCTCGCCATCAGTTTGGCGGTAAAAATTAGAGAAAACAAACAAGCAGTGGTCTACGGATGGAACTAGCTGGAAGTTATACGAGAGCGGCATTTGCCCAGCAGCAGGATGGTGTAGGCAAGTTTTCGTGCTCTTGTACACTTGATTAATTGTAAATTAAACCCACCAAGCTAAAATTTATCCTGCTAAGTTCAAAGTTAGAAGTATTAGGATCAGGCTATTAATAAACATGATTATGATCGATTTTAAAGTATATCTCCACTTGGTATTGGATTGGACTTCAAGCCTTTTTAAGCGTACAATTAGCCGCTTGGCCTTTTGAGTAGGTATGTTTTTTGTGGGATATACAAATATACAGTATGTTAAATAACAGAGGGCGTTCCCTTAAACTCGTTAATATATATCATTAATAGATTAAAATAAAAATATCAGCATAGAAAAATAAGCATAAAAAAATCCGAATAAAAAAAAATTCTAATTGGAAATAAATTTGAAACCTCCTGTTTTAAATGAAAATAGTAGTCGTCATGTATAAATAAATTGCGACGTTGCCGTCTTTCATGTTCGCGTCTACAGTGTGTTTCTTTTACATGTCAATTTCAAATTTTTATTGAATATTTTCTTATTGGAAAAAATTTTAAAACATTTTGTTTTCGAATGGAAATATTTTTTTTAGCATGTATGTATGCTATACTATTTCGGGTTAACGGGAACGCCCTCTGTTAGTTAACATACTGTATACTCGAAAATTTGGTATTAATTGTATGAGTTTATCGTAGTAGTAGAGAGATGAACGTTGTATTGGGAGAAGTTGTTAGGTTTTACCTCGTGTACTCGATGTAGTGTATAGTAGTGATCCTCACCTGTATAGACTGGTCCAGGCCTGTCTTGGGCACGGAGATCTCGTCTGTCGTATGTTGATCTGTAATGTTTTTAAATTTTGTTATATTATCATCTCTTCTGTATTTAATGCTACATAATGAGAATAAATATTTATTCAACATAAAAATAAATATTATACAATTTTTATTTCATAATTAAGTAATTTCAAGTTAAATAAATATTAATTTTATTTAGATAATGACAAGGTTGATTTCAGACTGAGTAGCATTATGAAAGAGTTTTAAAAAGATTTAGCATAAACTTTATATTTTAGGAAATAAAGTTATTTTTTTAAGAAAATAATTTACGTTTGTTTATATTTTGGAGGAACATGTTGAATATTATTTTAGATAGAAGAGAAGATACTTATTCAAACTTTATGGGTAGCTGGAGAAGGTAACTCGACAGAGACGGTGGACAAACTCTGGTGGGACAAAATTATAAGTCTTGTTGGACAGTTAGTTAGTGGTGCGACGTTTGTGTTAATTTGGAAACACAAAGATTATTGATGTGCATATTTTTTAGTTTAAATCTATGAGTGTTAAGTTGTGATTGTGATGGTTTCGTGTCAGTTACCGGTAGTGGTCCTGGCCCGCAGCCGGTCGTTCTGTTCCCGCAGCAGTAGCAGCTCCTCTCGTGCCCTCTGTGTGGGTGCCAGCGCCAGTAGACCGGCAGCTCGCGCCAGCGTGGCCTGCAGCCCCACGGCGGCGGGCGCCAGGCGAGCCGCCAGGAGGGCGGCGCCACCACCACATTCTGTAACGACAGACACAATAAACTAACAACCAAAACCATCGCACGCTTTCATTCAATTCACCTTCTTTGCTCGTTACTTGTTCTAATTTAATTGGTGCGATGACATCATATCCTTATATACGAAAAATGACGCTCCCACTACAGTTCTTTAAATACAAATTGCTACAAAAATAATAATTTATAAAAAGCCCAAATTATAAATTCAAAGAAACCACAACTGCCAAAAACTAAAGACGGTCGGTGTACTCCAAGGATATATAACGAAAAGTAAGAGCGAAGGTAATCACCCTCCTTTTGGCGATAAACAGACGCGCTTGGGATTTGGCGACGTTGATGCCACAAGATTGGCTTCCTCCCGTTCGGAGATTACCTGTAGTGCAACATTAGTCCACAGCCCGAGCACCCAACAAGTATCTCTCCACAACTATGCTGTCATCTGCATACCCATAAATATCGAAAATGAACAAATCATTAATATACAGCAGGAAGAGAATTGCAGGGAAAACAGGCCAAAAAGATCTGCTACCGGACAGCTGCGTAGAGAGCTTGTTGTCAATATGGGTAATGCGGTCGAAGCGAGCCTTCTTAAGCACCTTTTTGTAGGACTTAGCAGCACCATTAAAGGCTCTTTTCTTTAAACTTACATTCGGAGCTCTGCAGTCACGAGTGTGAACCGCGGTGACAAATGCCGTGTGCTTACGTTGTTCAGCTTGAATACAATCGCGTTGAATCATGCGCGAGCGAACCACCGACGAGCATATCACTAAAGACTCCATTTTTTGACGCACCATATCGGAACCTATAGCGTCCGCACAGTTCGACGGATTGTAAGAAGAGAATCAGACCTGCTGCGACGGATAACACGCAAAAAAGTCGCAAGCTGCTGGGGAGAAGGACGATACAGACTTCACCAGACAGTGGACTGAACTTCCTAACGGTGAGGAAACTGTTACAACACGTCTATCCGGATTAGTGGTCAGCAAAAGGTCCAGACAATTGGCGGTATGACTAAATTTATAAATGTAACTATCGATGCCGAAAATAAATAGAAAAATCAAAAATATTATGAAAATAATATTTGTTCTATATGGTTTTGGTTTTCATAGACATTTCTGTGGATACTTGTTTCATAGTTTTCGATGATGCCAAATATCAAGTCAAAATCTGAATCAAAATGGACAAAACTTTTGTCATTGCAATAATATAGGAAATCTCTATGGATGTTACTGCCAAAAATAACTATAGACACTGACCAAGTGCATCCTCAGCGTTCTCCCGTTCTCCAACACAGTCGTCAGTAGGCGGCAGGCCGGCCAGTGCCTCGCCCACGTCTCGCTCTAGCGCGTCGGGCACGTCGTCGTACTGCTCGTGCCTCGTGCTCGCCTGCTCGTGCTCGCGCTCGTGTTCGTGTTCGTGCTCGTGTTCGCGCGTCGCTCGTCGACACGTGTCACACCGTCCCGATCGCGCGCGCGCCGCTATAGTTTCTGCCTCAGTGACGTTGAGAGCGAGCTGCAGTGAACGCGTTAGTTGTGTTGCTGTAAAACGAACAAATTACTTAGTTTACATGACAGTAAAAGATGAGCATTAAAGGCATACCATTAAACAAATGTTGGCTGTTCAAGCAAAGAATCTCTCTCTTCCCGCTTCTCGGAATTTAGATTAGCTGAAAATCGGTGAGGTAATAGCTTAGAATCAGGAGACGGACATGTAATACCATTTAACTTTTTTTTTTTTCAATAGTAATCATGCTTTGAAATATGAGCCAACCATAACTGTGTAACTTTACGCATTTGGTAGTAAAGAAATTGAGGATACTTATATGCCATTTGAGTTTAACAGACTTCATTTCCGATCAGTCTTTCATTCGGCGTGATTATTAACAAATCACACTAATGCTTTACAATTTCTGATTTAAATCTGGAATAACCATGTTTTTGCCATGGTAAATGAGTGGCATGTTCACTGGTCGAAAGATCATCTGTAGTGTTAATTCCTGATCCTTTTAATAAAACAAAAAAATTGGAGGCATTTAACTGAAGAATATAACTTATACACAAAAATATATGAACAACAGATATCGAAAAACCGTTCTGTCAGAGTACAGTTAGTAGTGTCGGACGCATACGTCGGACGCGTCGTCCTCGCGATAACTAAATAAAGATGTGTGTTGTGTCATATAATTGTTTTTCTACGACCTGGTAATTTGGTTAATACATAACTATAAGTCATATTTCAATAGTACTCATTCCTGCTAAGTCGTGTTACAATGATCATTTCCACACGGGTAAGCCGTACTACAATGAAAGTTCTTATTTTTTTTATGGCTATAGCATCAAAAAATCAACATACGATTATGCCAAAAAGCGCGCGTATTTACGTCACGACTAAACATAGCATGTTATTAGGATGTATGGATGAATTTCCATTGCCTTTCATTTGTGGGATTATAACAACAAAACAACATTGCGCGCGCCGCGCTATTTTCGCACCATTGTTAACTTTTATTTGCATTTATTTCAAGGTCGTAGAAAGTTTTGTATGGCACTGTCGCAAACATTGTAATACACGTGCTGATCTATTGTGCCACTCGGCTTCACTTCATATTACAATAGCTATTATTGTTTGACAGTGACATAAATAACTATTGTGTTGTGTAAAATAATAACAAATATACCTTGTGCGTGTGCCGCTAGTAGCAGCTGATGTAAATCGGGCGCGTCGTCCTCCTGGCTGTTGCAGCGGGACACGCGGGCACCTGACACACGCAACTCGCCGCATACGTCTGGGGACAATGTTTTCTTATTAACACAACAGACTCAAAATTATAATATGTACAACTATTTAAAAAGGAGGTTAATCAAGGGCATTAAAAATTCCTCCAATATTGAACATGCATTGACGTATATCTGTATTGCCACGTTGTCTGGCAACTTTGCACATAAACCAATATGGGCATTTATGAAACATCAGAAACTAGGCGTACGATTTCAATTGAAAAAGGGCTGGAAAGAAATTCTACGATAACTGTTTTAAACATAATTACAATTGATTTTACTATGTTTTCAAACTACAGTAGGTATAGATAGCATAGGCTATCAACAAGTGACCTGACGCTGCCGGCAGTAGTGCAGAGGATGGTCGGTAGCGCAGAGTCGTGGGACGCGGTGGTGTCCTTCTGCGAGGACGTGATGTCGCCGAAGGAAGCTGCGAACGGGAGAGGGCGATCTCAACTCCCTTCCCGGGCCGCAGAAGACGCACCGGGCGCCGAGGAAGGGCGGATAATGCCCTCTTCCAGCCCCCATGAATGGGTCCAGGGGCGAGGGACATGGGGAAGTCCCCGCCCCTTATTCGTTGGACCCCGAGGCGGAGGCGCGCGCGTGTGTCGGCGTGCGCCTCAGAGGCGATGCACGGGGTAGTTTAACACCTCACTATCCTGTGCAGGAGGCGAGGCCCGGACAGACCGGGCCGGCACGACAGTGTGGGGCCGCGGCAGAATCAAGGAGTCCCGCGGCTCCGTGCGCACGTGACCGGAGAGACACCGGGGTAGTTTTTAGACAGTAGGAGTCTGACAGACCCCGTCGCCCACCCCAGAGCGGCGGAATCTGACAGACCCCGTCGCCCACCCTAGAGCGGCGGAGTCTGACAGACCCCGTCGCCCACCCCAGGGCGGCGGACATCCATTGAGAATTTTCCACTCCAGAACAAAAAAAAAAGTGCCAATAAACAAATACCATTTCTTGATAAAATAAAAACCTATTAAAATCACGAAACGACGAATTTCAGCCCCCAGAACAGACCGGGTTTTGAAGAGGATATAAAACCATAGACCACATCCACATTGTGCGACGATTATATTAAAATCCAAGGAGTATAATCGGCCCCTATCTTGCCTTTGTGGACTATGAGAAAGCTTTTGACTCTATCGAACAGTTTGCAGCGACGCCAAGTCGACTGGCGATACATCCAATACAAATACGTTTTTGTGAAAACGCGCCAATGACAGTAGAAACCCAGAACCGGCGAGCTGTGCATATCCCCTTGTGTCGAGGGGTGTGACAAAGGCACGTAATTTCCCTGAAATTGTTCTCTAACGCATTAAAGGATGTATGACGAGGCATCGACATTAACTGCAAAAACATCTCACATTTCAGATTTGCAGAGGACATTCTCATACGGCCTGAATCGTTGCAGGACTTGCAGCAGATGCTGGATGGCCAGGTAGATTCTTCGGCACACATTGGTCTCCGGTTGAACTTGGGCAAATCTCAGGTTATGTTAATGAACACATTACCCCGGGACCGATCGTTGTGAACGGCGGTACTCTCAAGGTTGTTCAAGAACGCGTTTACCTCGGGCAAACTCTGCAGTTTAGTAAGAACAATTTTGAGGGAGAGGCTAGCAGGAGAATTTTGCTAGGCTGGGAAGTGTATGGGGGAAGCTTCGTCGAGTCTTCTTGTCGCATATTTCATAAAGTCTAAAGCGCGTCCCTGGTACGGCGGGTGCGGGCCAGCTCCAATAACATTCTGACTTGTATTGCGAGCAGACTCGACTGTGGTTACCTAAATCGCTGCTCTAAGATTTCCACTTCAATTGTAAGCCTGTAGCACCAGTGATTGTTCTTTTATCTGTGTCGCTTTGTGCTGTGCTTTGTGTTTATAATCTTTTGTATTTATTATGTTTTGTATTTGTATTATTTTATATGTGTAATTTTTTGCTTTTGTATTGTTTTGTGTGTGCTATGTTTTTGTATTTATATTGTTTAAGTATCTATTTATGTGTTGTAGAATTTAGTATCCTAACATAGAAGTAAGTTTAAAATTGTTACTAACAAAATGAGTCACTGATACTCGAATAAATAAAAATTTATTATTATTATTAAAGACCAACGTCTTCAATCAGTGCGCCCTGTCAGTTATGACCTCCGAAGCAAAAACGTGGATATTCACGGTACGACTGGTTCACAAATTTGAGATCGCTCAGCGAGCTATGGAACGGGCTATGCTTGGAGTCCACCTGAGGGATCGAATCCGAAACTAGGTGATCCGGCAGAGAACCAAAGTTGTCGACATAGCTCACAGAATAAGTAATCTGAAGTGGCAAGTGGTCGGGTATATTAGTCGTAGAACCGATGAGTTTTGGAGTAGTCGTGTTCTAGAGTAGCCTCAGGCTAGGTGGAGCGACGATCTTCGCAGAATAGCTGGTAATAACTGGATGAGAGTTGCCCAGAATCGAGTTGAATGTCGTGAAATTGGAGAGATCTATGTCCAGTAGTCGACTACTGGAGGCTGATGATAATGATTAAAATTAAGTGACATGATTGCCGTTACAACTACTAATAAAGGGTAAAAATTTGAACTGTTTGTATGCACATAATGTCAAATAATAAAAAGATTATGTCAAAGCTTTGGGGCTTATGTCTAGTAGTGGGCATGATTTGGCAGAGTGATGAAGAGTAAAGATGTACACACCAACTTCCCCCAAGGCGTCTGCCACGGCCAGGTCGGCGAGGTGCGTGTAGCTGTCTCGCGGAACACCCAGCGCTGCGCACACCACGGACGTCTTGGCGCTGAGGGCGCGGGAGATCACGCCGTCCAGGCGACGGAGACGTTCTGGAACAAACCAACCTTTTTAAAACAACGTCGGTAACCAAAAAATACGTCACATAACATGTTCATAGTACACAATATATTACCTGGGTAGGTGAAGGCGCGGTGGGCGGTGTGTGCGTCAGGTGCGAGAACGCTGACGGCGTGCGGCGACTCCAGTGCGGCCGGACTGGCGCCGTGAGTACTGATACGACCCACTGTGGGCCGACGTGGCCTGAGGAACAACATGGCTCACTTATTTCAAATCTTAAAAAACACAGAACGTTGTCAACACTAATCGGTTCAATAGTTATGGCGTGAAAGTGGAACAAACTCAATTCCTGATTTATAATATTAGTAAGGATAATGATTGTCAGTCATGACATGTCATGTTCAATGTATCATGCAATGGCAAGCAACGTATTATATAAAAACTTTTTTGAAATTCTACTTTAGACATTTTTTTCAGTTTTTTAACTTATTGTTTACAAAATTTAAGAGGGAAGGTATATTAATCCTAAACCAAAAAATTGAATAATGCTCATGTGTCTTTCCGGATTCAAATAAATCCTAAAATAACTCACGTATGCTTGTCGTCCTTGTCTTCCTTGAGCTCGCCCTCCTTGTCCGTGGAGCTCTCCCTGTCCACACTCCGCTTATCTTCCTCCACAGGCACTCTCTTCTCGTCTCTCTCTACAGAGCACCTGTCCATCGAGACTCTTTCTTTCTCCGGCTCGATGGGCTCATCGGGAACTGTTGATGATGATTTCTCGGAGGCATCTGAGGGATTCCGAGATACGTTGATACCTGAAGGATAGAAATATTGATACAGATAATTTTTAACCGACTTCAAAAAAGTAGGAGAGTCTCAATTCAATAGGCTATTTGACAGATTTATAATTTTTATCTTGAATTACTTGGTTGCGGTTAAGAAGTTCATCCAAAGTATTTTTTTTAATTTTAAATACGTATTTCGTAAGAAATATGCAAATAAAAATTCAAAATTCAAATAAGCCGCGAAAAGGATATAATCAGCAATATGGCGTTGCGCCTGGTAAATGACGTCACAAGCGGTTTTCGGTTCTCAGTGGTGTTTGTTTTTAATTATTATTTGCTGTTGTTATCTAATAAAATGGTTTACAAGTGGTGTACTGTACTGGGTTGTACAAATAAATCGATAAAAACCCCCGAAAAACAGTTTATAAGTTTGCCGGAAACAAGCGTATGACGTCATCGCGACATTAGCCAATCCGGATCGTTTCACAATGTGTGGCGCGAGAAACAAAAAGCCAAACATATTTTTGTGTTTTGGATATAATAATTGTTATTATTTTTTATTAAAACTCTTGTAAATGATATAAAGAACCCTCATTTTATGCAATTAAAGCAAAAAATCACAAATAATTGAATACTGTCAAATAGCCTATTGTATTTGTTGTTTTTGTTTGTCACTTCAGAACTCCGTCATTTAAAAACAGATTTGTAAATAAAAATATAAAAACGAAGGACAATGGCTTCCAAAATCAGAGCTTTTTTTTCACTATGTGCTGTTTTTGGAAGAGGATTTCTTTATCCGATATTATTATTTACCTGTGTATAAACAGTACAAACCTGAATCATCAGTAGACCGGCTGTGTGAATGCGAAGGAGTAATGGTTGCTTTGAGGTCCGTCAGCTTGGCCAGCGGCGCCTCTTGGATGTGCTTCACCCAGCTGGGGATATAATCGAGTGTCAATTTTATATTAGAAAATAAAATAGGGTCCCGCTGATGTAAACCCAAGTAATCGCAGGAACATCTATAAGTCATCACTTTAGGTTATTAACAAATTATGACTCTGCTTCATTGAAGATTACCACTGTGACGTAGCATGACAACCAAAGTGGTAAAGGTATTACGTTTAGTCATATACTGTTAAATTACGTTTAGATTCTGTCATAAATGTATGATATTGAATTAAGAAAATAGTCATAATTATATCAACGATACAAGACAATGTGTTAGCAGATTCAACGGCTCAATCTACAAGTTTATGGGCTATAGAGAAGAGAAATCAGTAGGTAACGAAGTACTTACGACGTATATTCGGCTGTGGTGTTGGCAGACAGCTCGTGCATCTGAACTCCGTTGATGTTCATTAGGAAGAATGTGTTGCGGACCGCCGCGTTCGGACGGAACAGCACCTTGTCCCTTTACAACGAAACTCACAATATGATACGACACCAAAATATTATAAGATATACAATAATGTTGTTATTTCAAGGTATATATCTAACTATACTAATATTAACACTAAGATTCTAAAGGCGAAAGTTTGTGAGTGTGTTTGTTAATTTTGAATCTTTCGCCAAAATCGTGTACCAAATTTCAGTGCGGCTGGACCAACTGAAATCTGGCACACGGATACTTCATAACAAGGATTAATACAGAACACTTTTTATTCCAAAACTCCTAAGGGATCTAAGAATTGTGGAACCGCAGGGCTAGTAATATTATAACAATAAAAATTAATGGTAAAAAACAGCTAAGGTATTCTTATACAGATTTTCCTAGGGGAACGAGACTTTGTGGATCGGACCGCGGAACTAAGCTAGGGATGATAAAAAAGTGTTACCATTTGATGAGTGGTGACAGCATTAGCGACTGGCTGGGTTGTGGGATCGGCTTCAGTACGAACTTGTCGCTCTCTCGTTGCAGCAGGACTAGGCTGTCTTCTAACATCAGGGCCTATAATCACGAACAAACAACAAATTTTAGCTCGGCGTTGCTATACTCCATCAGTTTATGTGCTTAACTAAAGGTAAATAAAAAAGCACGTGACTTAGTTAACCGAGCAAATGTATAACTCGCACAAGTTAACTGTGTGCACGTCGCGCGTCGCTGGAATGCGACCCCTCTCCCGCTTCCACGCGCGGCGCCCCGCATTCGCCGTAAGCGCTGAGTAGCGATAGCATCTTTGTTACAATTGCCTAAATACAGTTTAAATCCTCTATTGTTATTAATGTTTCTGTGGAGTTTTTGCTTTGTTATGTTATTTTTTATTAGGTTTGTTTTTGTTTATTACATTTTCGACGCATTAGTGAAGCCTGTTGGTTGCACCAACATTATATTTCAGTCCATATGTATCAATTTAGTTGCAAAACTTCATGAGTAAAATGATCTGGTATTACGATGCTTTACCATCAAAACGAACTTTTATTAACAGAAAAAAAATATATATAAAATTAATATTTTTTAACATAATTCTCATTTTTTACAAACGGTACCGTCCGAATGACTACACAGAGTGAGGTGCACAGTTAACTCACGCGAGTTGTTAGTTTACACGTGAATTAAAAATATAATTCCGGATCGGAGACAGGTCCAGTAGTGGACTCCTATAGGCAGTTTATACATTACACAAATGTGTACTCACAAGGACATTGATCCTCTTGGTGGAGTCGTTCCTCAGCGTCAGTTCGCCCTCGTTCCTGAGCGTGTGGTGCGTGAGATCCAGTCGCCGTAGTTCCTCCCACTCACCACTCGAAGGAGCCCGGATCTCCAGCTTGGCCTGGATTGTCTTTAATCTGTGAAAAGTTTGTATATGGTTAGATGATAAAACAGTTTGCTATGTGTAGTAACAACGGTGAATTATACAAAACATTAATAGAAACTGTTTATTTCACTTTATAAATTTTTGACGAATGAAATTGGAATAAGTCGAGATATTTTCCAATAATTTAGTTTAAAAAAGAATTAGTAATTCCAAATTCTAGTGAACTATTGATTGACCAAAGTAAGTTTCGCGACTACACAATTTAATCTTTAAAGTCGACGATACGACTCATTAAACTTGAATGAGGCCAGCCTTAGTTTTTCAATAGGATAATATAAACTTAGAAAATAGTATTAATGATTTATATGACAATATAAGTCATTAATACTACGGCGTATGACCAATGGGCGTACCGAGGGAGAGACAACTGAATACCCTCCCCAAAAAATGTCGCTGTACATGTATGAACTCCCTTAATTATTGAACAAGGTATAAATGAGGACTTATCTCTAACTTTTACATAAACCACGCAGCTGACGCAGCATACACAGATTACCCACTCTAAAAATTTGACTTGCACCCTCCTAGGCCTTTTTTTGGGATGGGATGGGAAATCATCAAATGACTTCTCCCGCACTGGGCGGAGCGGAAGAGCGTGTCAGACTTTTACTGACTAAAACCGACCCGTGTTTCTTAGCTTGCCTGTGCGACGACCAGGGCTACGGTTTCTTGTTTAACCAACCCGCAACCCTAACGACTTGCCTTCGCCTAGGCCTGACTTACCCCTCCCCTAGGCCAGAAGCTGGGTACGCCCATGTGTATGAATATTAAAATTGTTGCGACTGTATACAACCTGATACAAATTGCTCCAGCAGTACTAACAGTAACAGTTATATGTACATAATAAGAATGTTACCTGTGCTCATTCTCCGCAGTTCTGATGGCGGTGTCCACTTTATGCAGTACTTCCTTGGCGACATCGTGAGCTCGTCTCAGGCGCACGAGATCCTCTTCCGTCTCCTCAACTTCTATGACTGTCTTGAGGATACTCTCGAGAAGGAGCTGATATTTTGTCAGTCTGGCGAGGAGAATGATTTTCTTATAATATATTTATCGAATATTGTTGGATGTCGTAAAAGGTGGTCGAGTTTATAGTCGTCAGTTGTTATTATTTATGAAGTTATAACGGATGAAGTAATAATAATTATAAAAATAAGTAACAAAATCAAATCTTTAGTAATTAATACACAGTATATGCTTTCTGTATTAAAAACCTATGGAATGTTTTTATAGGTATTAGCCTTTTGAAGCTTTTATAGTTTTAGGTAATTTATTTTATACTAGCGACCGCCAGCGACTTCGTTCGCGTGGAGTTAGTTATGCTCTGCTCCTATTGGTCGCAGTGTAATGTTATATAGCCTAAAGCCTTTCTGGATTAATGGGATATTCGACGCAAAAAGAATTTTTCAAATCGGTCCAGTAGTTATTAGCGCGAACAAACAAACATACAAACAAACTCTTCAGCTTTACATATTAGTATAGATTTTTGGAGCCATACCCAAGGAACTTTTTGAGAATAGGTTTGGTGGGTTTTAGATTTCATGGCACCTTGGCGTTTTGTGAATAGGGTTAGAAATTGGTTTTAGTTATTTTTGAAGAACAAATGTACTGCTACTTCAAAAATGTGTCGGAAGTGTTAATTATTTTAAATTAATAAAAAATCGTTTGCAACTGTCACTGTTTTTAATAAAGCATATTGCACGAAGACATTTTTCGTTTGGGCCTTAAA
Organism: Sesamia nonagrioides; assembly: GCA_017933935.1. Lineage (NCBI taxonomy): Eukaryota > Metazoa > Arthropoda > Insecta > Lepidoptera > Noctuidae > Sesamia > Sesamia nonagrioides. Next base: position 113,243 of record JADWQK010000742.1, on the reverse strand, counting down.
GGTCAATTCCCTGTCTGTCGAATTACCCCAAAAGATTATGCCGTATCGCAGTGTGGTGGAAACGTATGCGTGATATGCGGTAAGAACAGTGCTGCGTTTGGCGACCTTGTTCAAATTGTGCAAAGCTTAGCAATATTGTTTTTTTTTTTTACTATATGATCAATCTGTGTTTTCCATGTCATCTGCTGATCTAACCAAATCTGTAGAATTATTTATAACAATATAAATAATATAAATACCTATTCGTAAAAATGTAGTTTGATCGTTGATTAAAGTTCATAATGTGTGTTTTTCCAAAACAAATTCTTAGATTGTTATTAGTTAGCCATTGAATAATTAAGTCTAAATTATTATTTATTTCATTTTCGTATTTTTCTAAGTTTATTCCTATAAATATTTTGGTACGATAATATTATCGGCAAATAAAATCATGGGATGTTGTATGGTTCACAACTAACATAAAAATAACAACGGACCAAGCACACTTCCCTGCGGTACGTCGTATTTTTTGCATTTTTCTTTTGATAGGTATGTGTGTTCTGTGTTTGTACTATTACATATTCTTACTATTTTAGTTATTCGTTTTCTCCTAACGAGGTACGACTTAATCAAATCCAAGAGTTTCTCCCTTATTCCAAGGTTACTAAATTTTATAAGAACAATTCTGTGTTCTACATAATCGAATGCCTTCGTCATGTCCATGAATAATGTTGTAACTGGAACTTTTTTGTCCATATTAGAAATAATTTAATTTATTAAATCATAGTAGATAGCCTTATTGATACTTATAGTTTTTTTTATTGCTGTTGTTGTTTTGCAGATGTGAGGAATAAATTGTTCTACATTTCTTTTGATGTGACATTTAAATACTTGCATTTGCTTTTATTACAATGTTACATGATATGGTGATTTATTTCTTGTTACTGTGTTGTAGGAGGAGGAAACAATAGGTTTTACAATAAGTTTATGGGACAGTTTTGATTCTGAATATCAAACTAATGTAAAGCTACCGCGCGTCTAGTGTACCTCTGCCAGACGCAGGCCAGCATGTCCTTGAGCTGCAGTCGGCCACAGAGCGGCTGCTGTTCTCTCGCGACGAGGAAGTGATGCAGGTCCTTACTCTTGCGGCGCCGCTCGCGCAGTGCGTCGAGCGCCATACGCTGTCCGCGACAGAACTTCGACACGCACGACGAGTAGCTCAAGTCGCCCAGCTGTGGGATACAAGGCACTTGTACATAAACTAAACAGAACTTAAATTCAATGAATCTTTTTCTTCTTATTTCAATAAGAAAAGAACCGAAAATAAATATTATTTTAGTGCTGTGAAATTAGTCAATGCCTGACGTTTAATACCGTATTTTTAGAAGCCGTGATTTTAATCGCATCTAAAATGACTTAGAAATATTTGACAGGGACTCAACTAGTATATTTTATCTCCAAAGCTACACCACCGTTTGTACCTTATAGTCTACTACAGAACCTCTTGCCAACGTAAGTCCCGGTAACTGTACTTTACATGCCCCTTCACTCTTTACTTAACGAATAACATCGTCTTCCCAGTATTATTATGTGAAGGTGTATCTTTAGTACATACAGATATCGCCAGCTATGTTTTAGACTCATTAAATAGACGGCAAGCCTATTACCCTGCTATAAATGAGACCACCAACTCACCGTATTCAACAGCGCATCAGCAATAGGTCTTATTTGCACCACATTGTTCCCAGCCTCATTCCTCGCAGTCCTGAGATCAGAGTATAGCCTCGAATGCCTCTCCCTCACAGCCGGTAGATTTGGGAATAAGGCTTTAAGCTCGTCGCCTGCTAGGAGGTGCGGGTGACGCTCCAAAGGACGGAGGAACACTCCGCCGAGGACACGCAGCCAGCGGACGTGAGACCCTTCAGATACTATTAGTTCTGTAAAGGTAATTATTTTTTTGGTTAAATTTGGGAATTTCAATTCAATGTTAAGAAAAAAGGCTGACTAAATTACAAAGTTATTATGATAGTCATTCAAAAAAAAAATACTTCATTAAATCCTGAAGACGTTGCGAAATAAAACTTTAAAAATTTGTACAATCTATGGATGAAAACCAACCCCAATAACAAGACAAATGACTGATTACAAGAAAATTCCCCTATATTCTGACGGATGATGGTCATTACACTCACCATGTATGACCTCCTGCCTCTTGCGCAGCGTGGCAGACAGATCGAGTGAGTCGAGCAGGTGCGGCGGTAGACTGTCGGCCCATTGCGCGGCGAGAGGCTCTTCTTCCTCAGACCAATCCGATTGTGATGCTGTAACAAACATGAACATGTCATAGGATACTTTCAGTTGCATCTGGATAAAAGGATTTATGTAAAAAGGCTAGACAGATGATATTTTAGGACACATTATCCAAAAAAAAAAAAATTAATATGTAAGAAATTGAGATGTTAAATTCAAAGGTCGTAGGTATTTCAGGCTTTTCCAAAGAAAACACAGTTTCAATTGACCTCCTCCTGGTAGATACAAAACTTATTTCAGTAAACAGGTTACTATAGTCCTGTCTTTTTCAGCAGTTAGCTTGATAGCTAGAGATGCTAAAATAAACTTTAGAATTAAAATTATATCGGGGGTATATGTTGAAATAGAAAATAACAAAATAGTTGTTAATACTAAATAATGAACCTTTTAACAAGTAGATTTAGTATATCAGAAAGTTTCATAAACTTACCCTGCTGCTCAGCAGCAACGGTGTTGCTCTCATTACTCCTGGAAGATAAACTTGAACTGCTGGAGCTACCAGAGGGCGCTGTCGCTGGTCCTGGCTCCAGGTCACTGTGGAATACAAGATAGAATTAGGAATATGTTTGAATGGATATAGCTGCCAGCTTGAAGAGATTTAGAGTAGTGTCCTAATTAAAACGTATTTTAGGAATGTAAAATATGCAGTACACTTTATAAGTACTTACTTATAAGTTTTTTATTGTGATGATCCCTTATCAATACATGACCTTGGCTATGGTTCGAAGAATATTCCAGAAAGCCAATTCCCGTATTTAAAAAATCCTCCTCTTCAGAAACTATCAATGAAACGTCAGACCGTCAAATCGTCGATGTCAAAATTTGAAAAAATGCAAGGAAATTAGCAGATTGAAACTGATAACAGACTGAACGTTCTTAAAAATACGAAAGTTGAAATGGAAAAACACGTTTTTCTTCGTTCACAAAACTTTTATTGAACACCGCCGGATTCGTAATGTGGATTTTGGCAGTTGCATTTTAATTGCACGACGATCACGGATACAATCACGGATCTAAGACGACGATCAATCAATCAGAAATAAAAGTTTCCTAAAAATAAACAATGGCTTTTATAAAAGTGATAATTCTTCGCGTTTAATTTGAAAGGTCAAATTCATATCAAGATCAAAACATGGAAATTTTTTATTCAAGTTTGTATTCTTTATTTACTTCAAGCATGGTATGTATTTATGGAACTTCAGTTAAAAAAGGAGTGCAACATGTTTAATTATTAAATCTATGGCATGCAAAAACGACTTATAACTTTTTCGCTGGCAAACTTAATTTGAACATTTTTTTTTTATATTTGCAAATTTAGTTTACGTAAAGGTATTTCATTCGGAGTCAATCTCCGGCAAACGCCAATTAAGTCCGAACAAAGGTCAGGAGGAAACGCAAGTCCAAACATCGGCCAGGAAGTTGTAAAAGCATGGCTAATTCTGTACGCGCCTTATTAAATAGTGCGCCGACGACGTTTCATTGCTACGGTTTATAAGCGGCGAGATAAATTGGGTAATAATGATCGATATTGGTTAGAGTTTAGTCTTATTTCATCGCTCGTCCGATGGCTCGGAGTCTTCATGGTTTCATTCTTATGAAGGATGGGAAACCAGGTAATTTAAGTTCGATGGTTATTTTTAACCCCCAGCTCAAAAACGACTGGATGATAAAGTTCGACGTGTATGTGTTTGCTCGCAACTCCCGAACGGATGAACTGATTCTGATTTTGTTTCCTTTCTACTACGAAACTAATGTTTGTTTAATTCATGACTCTTATTGAAAAACGATTGATTTTTTACAGACAACTGAGCAAAAATGTTTTTGTCTTTTTTATGTATATTACGTACCTAAATGAGCCATAACTTATGCAGAGATTGTAGGACAAGCTGAAGTCCAGAACACGCTTAAAGGTAATCTTTAAAGAACAAGTCGCAACTGCGTTTGAACTCGCAGTAGAAAGGGAAAATAGAGACATGGAATAATGGTAAGAAGTACTCTTCTCTATAATCTAATAAGTCCTGTTATATACCGATACCGTAAGAGATTACAAAATTAACACTTATTAGCATACCTGTAATAGAACTATAGAGAATCTATCACCAAGATATCAAACATTGAAAGATATCACTATATCACTCAGAGAAATGATTTCTTTTAATAAACATTTTATGATGTGCTCGACTGCTTCTAATAAGTTTCGTCGTTTCATACATACTTTCCATCGAGTCAATTAACTGTTAACATCTTGTATCTGTAACTTTTTGTGTACATTATTTTTGTGTACATTATTTTTGTGTACATTATTTTCTCGAAACGATGAAGGAAAACATCGGTGGAAAACCGGAAGGAAATATTATAGAACCAAAAACTAGGAGAACGACGGCCATTGTTGGACAAAATTTACCCTCAAGCATTAACCTGTGTCCCAGCAGTAGAATACTTTGATTATACTGAATGTCCCACAGCATTCTGCTATCAAGTCGTGTCATCTGACATGTATGCTGAAGTATGAGGCGCTTTTGGCAATAGGTACAATACAGGGAAAGTTTTTCAATTTTTTTAAATTGTTTTATTTTTTGTGTTAAGTGTGTCAATATAAAGATATTGTTTTCTTAATCTATCGTCTTTTAACGAATAACGTTGGACCTACATAGCATGACATGGTATAACAATTTCATCAACCTCAAACACCTCAAAATTTATATTCCATGCCTGAATCAAATTATTCCCTCCACCCCACATTATGCTTAAATCAACGCAAGGCGCCAATATTATCCTTAGTGAGGCGCCATTATGTCAGAAAATACATATTAATACGTCGAAGAGACCGACTTTGATGTTAAAGACTTTCAAGTTGGAGGAAGTCAATTAATATCTTCCATATTCGACAAAGTAATTATTTGAGGAAGAAACCCCGTTTCTAACTTTTATCAGCTATGTGGTAAAATTTTCCACTGGTTGTGAAAATTCCGGTGGAATAAATTGACTAGATCAAAGAGCTCACAGAGTAGAAGTGGCCCGAGTTAGAAGTTTAAAGTCAGGATTACGTACCCAGACAGATACTTTGAGTATTTAATTTCTTCACCACTATTCCAAACCGTAAAGGAAAATATCTTGAGGAAACGACATGTCCTAGAATCAAAAAGAAGCCACGTGACATCCATCAATCCGCACTGAACCCCCCACTCTTACGGAGAGCATTATAGGCTAATTGTGCTAAAGAGTGCCGGAAAATAAAGTCAATAATTATTTGACAGTTTGCCTGCTCTTTGTGGCAATACTTGGGGAAGATCTATATCCAGTAATGGACATCTTTACTAATTATAAACGAATTGAAGTCGGTCCCATTCCGCCTTTTATTCGGCAATGAATAATTAACTCATTAAAATGGTTCCAGTTGAGTTCCAAACTAACAGATCTATTCCTATACAACAGGACTATGTGTCAAAATAAGAAACCAGTTTTACCAACAAAAGAATTGAACCTGCCCTACATTTTCCAAATAAAAGGACGAACTAAATCTGGTCGGCTTACTAGCAGGTAATAACGTCTCGATTGTAATTCAGTGCGAGTACAACAAGTTGCCTCTGAAACACTCCCGGAGCACATTTACAGGGACGTGCCTTGACTCGGACTGGGCCGGATACGATTGATTCGTTTACGAACAAATGGGGAACGTAATGGAATGGTATGTTTCAAGGGAAAAGAAATTGGTAAATGTGGGGTAATTTGTGGAGGAAATTCTTTTTTTTTGTGCAGGTCTAAATCGTTGAGTGATAATCCCTTGATTTGTTTTCTTAGCTTTATTATTTGGGCATTAGTGTAAATGTGGTAAATAAACAGCGGTCTGTACTAAATGTTGTATGTATTAAATAATTTCCTAGGCTTGGCTGTAAGGGAGTTTCTTTACGAACGAAATTGTTCCAGCCCACGAACTTAGCTACAAGGTTAGCAATATAAATAGTTCATATAGGTTCCCGTTACATAAGTTCAGGTATTAGGGCACAACGGACATTAATTGGGTCAAGACCTGCAAAGGCCTAGATAGGGTGGCACAGAAGCGAGGCCTAATATTCTTCAGGGGATGGAACAAGGCTACTAATGAAGGTAATTTCCATATTTATACTACCAGGTCTATTCGCCTCCATCTTGTCGCTGTTTTTTCAAAACAAAACTAGCGCTTGACCGCAATCCCGCCTGATTGCGGGTTGATGGTAAAGCGCGTTAGTTTATTAAGAGCCTAATCACTCAAAAAAGCTGAGGGAATAGGAAGGAAGACAGCAGTTGAGCGAGGTTTTTTTTTTTTTTAATATTATAAACTAGTGCTTGACCACAATCCCGCCTGATGGTAAGCAGTGATGCAATCGTTGATGGTAAAGCGCACTAGTTTATTAAGCCTATTCACTTAAAAAAAAACTTAGGAATAGGAAGGATGACGGCAGTTGAGCGAGGTGATGCAATGTTAAGCCCAAGACCAACACAACCAATGACGCTGCGCCAGAGGGAGATTGATCTAGACTCTCCACGACCGAACTCCCGACACAACAACCTTTGGTGCATCGTACCCGGCACACATCGCAACACAACTGCTTAGACCCATCCACCGTACGGCTTCACCAGACATCATGCCGGAACACGACGAATCGCTTGGAGGCAAGACTTTGTCTGGTGGTTCCGTCAAGTCTCACGATGGCACGAACCGATCTTTCTCAAGACCCATCATCATCGATTTGTGTTATTTTAATCAATAGCATTAAACATCATTCATCAAGTACGAAGAAATCGTTTATGCATACTACTTTCCATGACCATAACAGAAGTTCCCAGGAGTACCATATTAATTAATATTCAAACTGCGCATATAACGTCCATTACGCCTTTCCATTTAATATAAAGCAATTTTATTAATAATTTAATTCAATTTTTAGCAAAGGGAATATTTCCACGATCAGACTGCCATCACTTGGATTGCTGTAAAATTCTTATAATTACCGCTTTCACACTTTCATGTTGATAATGGATCCCTTCAGTACTGACTTGTGGGGAACTTGGAAACTTCCATACTCGTGTTGGTGGCACGTTGAGGCACGAAGGTAATAGGTATCAAGATAGGCAATTTTAGATTGAAAAGTTTCGTTGTTTTTGTGAGTTCTATTTTGCTTATTGTTCTACTCTAAAACCGGATATCACCAAACTTCTACATATATCTAATGTATATAAATTTTGAAATTATAGCATTTTTTCCATACCAGAACTGTCAGAAGTCATTTTTATCACACAAATTAAAGATTATCTGACTTTGGCAAATGTTAACGACGAAGCTTTCATGAAATTGTTCAGAATCCTTTATTTGACCTTGTACCGGGGTGTTAACAGTTATTTGACAAATTATTAAATAACTCTGGTTTCCAGACTAATTTTAAAATGAGCATGTAGGATAAGAGCGAGCTGATAGTAAGCAACCACTCATTTATCATAATCGTCCGGTATGTTAGGACGATAACATTAGTTCTTCCATGTCACTCTACCTACCATCGAATTGTGTTTTTGTGATTTAAAATAAGTTTGAATTACAGATTTAATACAAAAGGGATGATGTTTTTCCACCAAAAATCAAAATTATGTCACATTGTTGACAAGAAGTCAACTCTCATTTAAAACTATTTAGGAAGGCTTTAAAGGTGAAGGAAAACATCTTGAGGAAACCTGGACTTTAAGTCTGAAATCCCCAACCCGCGTTGAGCAAGCGTGGTGATTACGCTCAATCCTTCTCTGTATCAGAGGAGACCTGTGCCCAGCAGTGGAACGATAAAACGGTTGATGATGATGACGAGGAAGACTTGACTTCAGGTCTCGAGCTCAAATAGAGCCTTTAGCTACGAACAAATAATGTGGCAAGGTCGATAGCTGAAAGTGCAGTTACACATTATTTAACCATTAATGTCTCACTGCTGAGCACAGGCCCTACTCTGTCCAGAGTTACCAATCATACGTTACAATCATTACGTTTTTTTATGCTTATTTTTCTATGCTGATATTTTTATTTTAATCTATTAATGATATATATTAACGAGTTTAAGGGAACGCCCTCTGTTATTTAACATACTGTATAACCACGAAGACCTTTTACCTTTCTGACAGCGTTCTTCTAGCTAGCATGGCGACAGTGGGAGGCTGTCTGCCAGCCGGCAGCGACACATTTCTGGACACACGGGGCGGCGCAGGCGTTGCCATGGTAACCGTCACAACACTCACCAGTAGTCACTTGTATTGTTTTTGTCAGTTCATTTGTATTAAACACCGGGATTATTATTGTATAGTACCTTAGTTACTTTCAATAGTTTTCTTTGATACACTTTAAATGAAGTTCTGACTGAAGTTGGCAAAAGATAATTATTTTAAAATACGTCTAATATTAATAGAATAGGTTCTGTCAGTTCCAGTTATTAGGACAATCGGACAAAACGCGTATATATAACAAAAAAAAAAATACGTAAACGATGCCTTTGCATGCCTGAAACTAAAACCCTCGCAAGTATTTATAATATTGATCAATACCAAGTTCTCGCAATAATTACCAAGTGAACCAAAAATTCTTAAATGTACCTAAGTGAAATAGAGTCTAGTGTTTCGATGAACAATCTTAATAACCGGTAGTTTTGTAGCTATATGTAAGTATTGTTGACCACATATCGGTAACATATCGTTCTGTCCACAGGTTGGGTAAACTGTGGATCCGATTCAAGTAAACATGGACTAAACGAGTTAATATGTAATTAAGGAATTACCGAGTTAGAAAAAATGGTACACTAATATTCCTACTCCCTTTTAGCTTTTAATAACGTAACAGGACTATGGAGACCTCACAGTATGAATTTGAAGTTCATGTTTTTTTTTTTTTTTTTTCACTTTGAGACTAATCTAGATTTAACATATCCACTGGTGGAGGTTTACAGGTATACCATCTATTTCTGATGTATGTGACATTTTGACAAAATACAGGTCTAATAGAAGTGCTGAATTTGTAAAAAAAAAAATACTGTTGACTATACTTTTTAACAAAAAGTTGCTGGTTTCAAATTACTGACACCAAGATCAAATCAATTTATTTAGCTAAACTTGTCTCTCCCACAAAGGCCATTAATCAAGAATTGAATTGAATTAGTTATAAACGTCATCATTTGTGCAGAGAGAGTATAGGTTCGCATTAGTTGGTCTAATCTACTGTTTACTTTTCTATAACATTTGCACCAATAGATGATGCAAACTCTACCTATACCTAGAAAAATTGTGCATTGCTGCACCTGGCCACCCTATTTGAAGTTAAGTAAATATCAACTTTATTTCAAAGGTAATTAAATTGATTTTAATTGTACTGATTGATTGTACTGTAATGACACCTCTTTTTCCCTATGCACCCATAACCACATATTAATAAATCTACAATTACCTATGACACTGTCAGGCACCGCTCAATGGCGCCCAACATAATGGTTGATGATGGAGCATGGCCATATATGGCGAACAGTGGCTGGTTATAGACTAAATCTTATGATAATACCACCTTATCCGTCTCGGAAAATGATATAATTATGTTTTTAGTACGTATAAGGTAATCAGGAAAGGATAGTAACATGAATTTACTTGAAACGTGAATAATTCTTTATGTATTCTTTGTATTGACGGTAGGTTTTAATTAATTACTATGCTACCTGGGCTATCTGATAAATTGTTTCCTCATTTACTATGTACAAAAACTAATCAATGAAGTTTGTAAATTTAATGGAATACTAAAGCCGCTGTGCAGCTGTGACTGCTGGGGAGTTTGTTCCGCCACTTCTTCCTAACGAAAGCACTAGCTAGCGGGGAAGGGCGGGCGTTTTGGGGGACTGTCTTGTATAGCATTGACATCCAAGGAATGCTGATTTTCAGTAAAACTAAAATAAAACAGTGTCTAGACACAAAAGTTCAAGGATTTAAGTCACTAATGTCCGAACCAGAGGAGAAAATAAGTGATAATATTTACAGTTCAAGCCATTTCATCCTAGGCCGATATCTAGCCTAAGTCACACTAAACACAGTAAACAACAATACTAATATTATTACTGTTAAATTTATATCTTATTTTTATGATCGGCTGCACAAACAATGGAAAACAAGGGAAAAGAATTTCATTGAAATTACATTAATGTAAGACTCAGAGGAATTTTGTTTTTCTAACAAAAAGGTGTTTTAAAATAAATCGATAGTACGTACTTTAACTAAAATATTTTGGCAGTTTGTATGTTTGGGATTATCTCGAAAATAGTATTTGATTCAATCACCGCTTCGACTTAAAAATGGTAATTTTACCGATTTTTGTGCTACATGTTTTATTTATATCGCATAACTCTAGGGTTACATTCCGTAAGTAAAAATAATCCAATAAGTGCTTCAATGTGGACCAAGAATGCATAATTTCAAAGATATAAGATGTATAGGTACACACACATATCTTATTTAGTATAAATTAAATTTAAGATACGTACGTTGACAGTTTAACAACATGCATTGCGTTATTTACACTGTGACATATTTTTAGAACATGTGGAGCAATGGATTAGCAATTTAATTGAAATCATTGAAGAGTCATTGTGCTGGTCTCATTCATACCTTAGAGTTATCAGATATAAAAAAAAAACTTCTGTATAATGTAGAATTGTATTGTTTTATCGTGTTAATAAATCGATACCTACCCATCACATCTATCAAGTTAACGTCTCTAATTTAATTTAACCCGGTGTAATATTACAGATAGAAAATACTTTTAACGTCGACAAATTCCTGAGACTTAGATGGTACTGATTAGCCTTATACATATATCAGTCTATAATGTTGCCCACTGCTGGGATACAGGCCTCCTGTCTGTGAGATCCAGTGGGCTGTAATGCATATCGCGGGCCCAGTATGGGTTGGTATGTGTCACATCGAATTTTTTGTTCCAAGACATGCGGTTTCTATGATTTTCCTCACAGTTTTGACTGATGTGGTACTAACATGGTTTACACAAAGCCGCCTTACGCCTGTGCGAGTTCGAATCGACCATTGCACTGCCCCTGTCCCAGTTATTACCACTGCTTCCTAAATAAGCAGCGAGCTAACAGTCTATTATCATAATAAGTTAACGTAATGACCTACACTATTGCCACAGCGACAGTTTAACCGGTAACCACCAGATCAAAGTAAAAGTCAATCTAACCAACAATTAAACAACGCTAAGTGAAATAGAGGAAAGCGTGTCCGCTGCTCAAACGTATGTAAATTGAATTGTTTCATTACTGTTGAACAAAAAATCTATACTATTACGAGTGGTTTTCTCAACGAGATGGACAGGCACCATATAATTACCGTCAATATTCATATTCATACAAGCCATATGCCCTATGCGATGAACTTGCATGCAAACTTTCATTCCCTATTAAAACGAAATTTTCAAAAAAGAATCCTCAGTGTTGACTTTTGCTATATGAGGAATTCTTGTTCTACTTGAATTACTTCCAGAACTAGTAGATCATTAATTAATTCAAGCGTTGTAGACAAATATTTACTTAAAACTCTTTAAAATAACGTTCATATTCAAATGAAACAGTACCCCAGCAAAGTCAATATGCGAACTGTTAATCTTACCGTCTTCAGTCACGTTACTGAACCAGTTAACAACTAGTTGGGAGGCCAATTTGCTACCATAGTTCGAACCATAAGAAAAAAAAGTATAATATACTCAGCTGGCTTGAACCATAAAACCTTCCATCACTTAAATCGCGTCATATCAATTCCCTAATGAGTTTCTGAGTAACCATCTTTCCAATCTTATAACAAAATATAATAAAGGTCATATTGCAGACTAACTCAATATATAAACTTGTACCAAGAGTACCTACGTACATATCTGACCTTTGCCAATTAGAGCTATTTGACGCTACAGACGCGAGGCGACAGTCAAACAGAACAAGAATTCAAACCCTTGGGCACAAAGTAAAAGATCTAATAACAACAGTATAATATACAAATATCTGAGGAAAGACTTTCGGATCCCAGAAGTAAATTAGAGCCAGCAACAATTTCATAATTGGTTAATACAAGACGCAGAAATTTAAATTTAATACCCAACACTTTGAAAAATATAGGAACTATAATAATTAAACGCATTGTAAATGCTCAAGTAACAGCGGTATTAGATAAGATTACGGAGCATAGCAGCTTCCATGTACCTACACAGATTTCTAAAACTGCTGAAATCGAACCTAATCAGTCATGGCTAGAAGTTTAGCGAACTGTTAAATCACTTGAAATAGTTCGAAATAATAATAAATTATTTTAGAATGGATGTAGGCATGACATCAATTCTAAAATAATTTATTATTATTTCGAACTATTTCAAGTGATTTGACAAGAACATTAAAATAAACCTACGCACCTCTTGTTTATGCTGTCTATATGAATTAAATATTAAACACTATGTCGCTATGTTGCTGCTTCATACTAAAGCGTAATCAGCCCATAATGTTCACACTGCTGGAAAACAGCCCCATTCCCTCCTACAAAGAGGAGCTTTGTGGGAAGGTATTCATCAAGCGGGTCCAGTGGTGGATGTGATATAACTTCGATTTTTTTTTATTCTAGGGCTTTTGATTTTTACATACTTAGTCGGCAATACGACATAACGCTTTGTGTGAACGAAGCATTAGCATAAATGCCCCCCGTTGATTCAACAAAATATTTTTGGGGAAACTGTCACAATCACCACTTGACCAATATGTGTTACCCGAGGGTTTATAGTATTACAACATAATGAAATGCCTGAGTTATTTTTGCTAAACGTTCGGTTCACTTATGAGTGACAGGCACAGGAATGCGAGTTTCTATGGTACATCTATCAGTTAATACAATGCAGATGCCTGCACAATGAGATTTAAATGTATCATCAATCTAATATTGTGCCTTTAGGTGCATCAGTCAGGAAGTACGTGGGGGCTTATCTCGAAAATTATATTAATACTATTTATATCCATCAACTGATTCATCATTGCAGTGATTTTTTGTATTATAGTTAACAAAAATATTTCTATGTCCGATTATTCTAGTCACTATAATTTATTTATAACTTTATGATTCTAGTCAATAGGTCAAAATTAAATGTCACATCTACTGCATGACACGAGAACCAAACAAAAAAAACAATAGCCGAAGAACGCAAATTCAAAACAACGCTCACACAATAGACTCCAAAATTAAAACAATTATATAATACTAACACCGCCGTAGATTTAAAAGTAAACACTATTATTGAGAACAAAATTAGAAGACAATCGATTCACTACACTGTCCACTCGATACGAGAATCGATTTGAAATCGCGAGAATCGAGACGAGACGTGCGATCAATGCGAGGTACGCGGTGCGACTAACAGTGGTGAGTGGACCGTTAAATTAGAACTTAGTCTAGGAGTGTATCACGTCGCTCTTTCTGAAAGGGTTCAAATAGAACTTGAGGGTCGCATAATATGACGCGTTAGGATTCCTTCGATTGTGTGATGTTGACGTATTGACAATGTTTGGGGAGGGGGGGAGGGGGGGGGGGGTAAGGTGTATTGAAAGTTGTCAATATAAATTACTTACATCTTAATAATGGACTGGATCATTTGAATAACTTCCATGGGATTTCTTTAAAGGTGACTAGGAATGGAGTAATCATTCGCTATTCGTTATTGCCTAGTCTTTTCCCAACTATGCTGGGGTCAGCTTCCAATCTAACCGTATGCAGCTAAACACCAGTATTTACATGAAAAGACTGCCCACCTAAACTTCGTGAGTCAAATCACTGAGCAATACAATAAATACACCTTGGTATGTCCGGTTGTCAGACTTTCGGGCTACTGAAGATCAAGCAACATAACATTAGCTAGGTACTTGTAAACGAAAAACGGCTTCATAATGAATATTTTAAAACCTGTTGACTAACTCTCTTTTTCTAAAAGCCAATACAAGTTGTAATGTCATCAAATCTGGTGTAAAATACATTGAAAAGGGTTGTAATTATAAGCAACCAATCACGAAATTTAATATTGTGGCAGGAATTCAGATGAAGATAAATTCAGTAGCCATAATGGTAAGCGGTGATGCAATCGTTGATGCTAAGCACGTAAGTAAAGCACGCTAGTTTCGTAATATTTGACGTTATGGGACAGCTTTATATTAGCCAATGATGTAATAAGTTTTAGTGCAGTTAGATACTGCAAGGCAACCTTGAAGAAACAATAATCCTCTAAATATATAACGTTTTATGTCCACCAATAACCATCACACTCAAATCTTTACAGCCAATCAACAGGCCCGACCAAAAGTATTACCACCAATCACAGACATAGCTAATCATAAAGTCACCACCCAAGAAAGGAATCGGGAAGGTGTGCTGCTGACGTCACGGGGTGTGCCACCCCATACATGTGAAACGCATAAAGACACACCATTGTTAACTCTGACCATGTGAGCAAGGTGACCAGTAGGGCAGGAAAAGTAGGACAACTGAAATCATGAACCCTTATTGAAATCTGCTGTATTCGTCCGAAATAATTTTGATTATCAAGTAACTTGAAAATACAATTACACATAATTTGGGACGAGGTATTAAAGTAAGCGTGGTGAAATCATCAAATGCAGAAATCATTTATATCTGACAACTATTAATGTTGGAAACGATTATAAAATTTTCAAAATATTAAGCACAAGTTATGCTGAATCAATCAAGATGGAACCAGTGATCACACTAAAAAGCAAGTACCTATTTAAAAAAAAACAATGAGCAGCCTTTTGGGTCTAGATCGGAATGCCCTTTGTCTTTTAGAGTCTAGATATTCGGACACATTCAAAACAGAAGGAAATATTTCTTTTCTTTTCTTTGAAAATCCGACCTGAAAAGTAAAGAGAGAAGTAAGTTGTCAAGTCACCTAAAATTTCACATTCATCGATAGTACTACAGTAAAGAAACACAAAACTCAGAATCACCACATTTTGGGAAACAGTCTCAAGAAAGTCCATTAGCTAACACACCACAATTTTATAACCTTACCAAGTTATATACATATCTGATATATATCAGTCATATGGTGTTCTTACGGTGTTTGCCGCCATATGTCATTGCCATAGGTTCAGGCCAAGCGTATGTGCGCATAAATCCCTGGGTCAATGTGGGTGTGGCGGGGGTGGGTGACTGTTTCACTGTTTGCAAACATCAATTAGCTCCGGTGGTTTAAACTGGTATAAGCGTGGATTTTTCCTTTAGTAAGGACTATAGATGGAAAAACACGACGAGTACTACAAAGGAATGAACGTGACAAATGACTATGAATTAATACACTCTTCTAATGGTTTTTTTTTTTAAAAGATCGGCTCTTCGTCGTAGAAAACGACCCATTGCTCCTAGCTTCCGACGTTCTATAATTATGTGTCCCAGTTGTGACATGAGATAAAATATGGATTTTGATCTTGATCACGATAAGACCGTCCAATGTATCACCTTATGCAAAAAAATTACATTTGTATCTGTACTTTGATAAAGACTATTCTATTCTATTGTTCATTTCAGGTTTAGATATTGTTATAAGTCAAACATTGCCGGTCATCGGAGACAATTATATATAATTCCAAAATCTGTAGAGGTTTTCTATAGAAAACCTCTACAGATTTTGGAATTATTTTGGAAGCTTCTACTATCTGTTTTTCATTCTCATAAGATTGAAAGCAACAAGACATGACAGCAACAGTTTTCAATAAGATCCCATAAAACTGTAATAATTTTCTCTCAACCTTCAAGATCGCAGCAATCAAGGAAAGATAACTTACAATACCCCAAGAACTGATGAAACAACTACCGAACAAGGCATCCACACGTCACTAAGACGTAGCGACAATTATGATGGCTGCCATTGTATGGCTTCGAGAGTCGAGTGACTTCCGCGTAGCCTCACTTGACACCGATGGTAAGCCTACATTGATCACGTCCATACCTTACATAACTTAGTGGATGAAGTGGTGAAAGAAAACTGATTGATCACGGAAACACGCTGACATGGCTCTGAAAGACTTGAAGCGGATGACAAAAGAAACGTGAAAAGTTGAATAAAGGAATTCAAAATTATAAGACGTTTGTAAAATAAAAATGACTTATTAACTAAGACAAAAAACAAGTAAAACTTTGCGACGCCAAAAGCATAAAAACAACCAATAAAAATTAGACATGTTTGGAAAATGGCTTGAAAGGTCGCGCTATTAAAAAAAGTAGATCTAACTGTCAATATCAAGAGATAGATTCGATCATATAAAGAGGAAGAAAGGTTGAACTTTTATTTGATCGAGGAAAGGAGATCACTTTTAAATCTAATGAAAACATAATGCCAGACATTACTGTTTCTAAAATTATTGTCAGCTCAGAATTTAGGTACGGACAACAGCAGCTCAAGCTACCCGAAACTGTGAAGCATTCCCAATCAACTTTGAGCCTTAATGCTTTAAAAATAAAGTTAAAAATTTAATAAAGAAATCTGACAGATTGTAGTAGCTTGACGTGCTGTCGTCTGTACATATCAAATTCGAGGTAAGATTAATATACTCATATAAACCTTTATCACACTGAACTCTTGGAAAGTTATATTCGAAAAGATGAATCACGTCAGCGTCCCTAATAAATAATATTTTTTTTATATAATAACGCGTTCCGGCTACGAGAATAGAATTGCGGGAATGGGTCAATGTGATGTATCGCATTGGGTTCCCGCGCAAATGCACGTCAATCTGACAGCTTTCAAACATGGCTGTCACGAATTGATGGAATACTAATTCCAATCTATAGCTGAAATTAAGCTGTTATTGGAAGATTCGTAAACAGATTTGAGTCATGCTGTTACGTAAGTGTATGAGTGAGCAGGTGGGACGCGGGCGCAAAAACTAGACGTATGTGAATCAACAAAGCACTGTGTGATTATGGTAATATCCTGTCGATTGTCGCTGAGGTCTAGGGGAGGTTGATGGGCCGTAATGAACGTTAATCGGCTACTATACTAAATTGTTTTATAAGTAAACATTAAACTGACCATTGAAATATAGCCCTGATGCTTGCTATGCTAGCATGTTTGATGTAACAACCGCTATTGTTGAATTAAAAAAGATTTATGCAGAAGATTTTCAAATGAGCCAGATTTAGGGCACCTAGTCAGTTTTATTTATAAATAAAAATAATTCATCAATGAAAACACGGGAGCCGGATACGGCTCCCACTGCAAAATTCCGAACGAACACAAATAGCTTGCAATAACAGTGAAGCAAAAAATGCAATAGGATTCAGAATATAAAACTGTTTGTCCAACATATCACAGCAATACGACTGCGACGACAGTAAAAAATTAGTTTCGTATCAAGGACGGACTAATTAAATTATTTTTTCTTTTCGTTTATTACTGCAGCGGCTGGGTTATTGGCAACCGATCAAAGGATAAAGAGGTTACACCCTTTCGATTTGCAAATAAATCTCTCTGATAATTTGGCCGTCGACCTTTCAAGCGCAAGTTTATATTCTGAAATCGTTTCCAATGATTCATCATCAAACAGCATTGGTTATATAATAAATTTTATTACATTATCTAACGTCAGAGCGTTTCAAGTCCATGTTTCCTTCCTTTTCAGGGTTTGCTGTTAATGGCAGGAGGATGTTTATCATTCTCGTGATGCTTAGTCAAGTCCAGAGGTGATGTGTCGGATCCAAGGAAAATCAATTTAGTGCTCTATTTCGGAGCAATAAATCAACTGGAGTCATCAAAATAGCTATGTTTCTAGAGCAGATAATAAAATTAAACTAATCCTCAACTTGTTGTGTGGTCTGAGTGGTCGTGCAAACTTTGTCATTTTCAACAATTCGGTATCTCCAAATAATAACTACCAGGCATCAAGGAGCCAGCACAGCAGTCCGACCGAGCAACTATTTCCGTCGACTAGCTCGCGATGAAATAATTACCCGTACAGAAGCACTCGTTCTACGAATCGGTTCCGACATTCGACATAGTCTAGGTATTTGAAACCAAATTATTAATGTTTTATGGCTTTCAGATGGTTATTGAAAAACAACCATGTCAAAGAGACAGAATAACGGAAATTCTGGCTTTGTCGCGTTTCTTAATAGTAAACAACCAATTACCAAGAAGAAATATTTATGATCTCTGGGAAATTACTGAAAAGCTCCACGTATAAAAAATTAAAACGAAGGTGAACCTTGAAGATTCTATCGACCCTGTGATCTTTTTAAAAAGCAAACGAGAAAAGGGAGGAAAGTAATTAATGTCTTAATTTTCAAGTGAATATTAGTAACCCCTGTCATGTATGAGAAATGAAGATGAAAATCAACCTTGCAGTGAACAGATCGACCATTAATAATCCGGATATAAATGCAAAATATATCACACTAATCCATTAAGGTAGCCTTGGTAAGCCGCAAGATAAATTAATAGACATAGCCAAATCTAAGCAAAATTCAATTAAAATCATAAAGAGAAAGAAACGACTTAAACGTCGAAAGTGTCAGTCAGTCAATATTGCTTACATAGAATTTACTTAAAAGCGGGAATGAAGATTAAAATCGACAGGCTGAGAAAGGGTTAAACAAATTGCCACCGACTCAAGATTTATTGACACCTAATTTGACGCAAGAAGAGTTATTCTCTCCTGACGGCATAGACACTTTACTCGAAATGTAGAGGATCACAAACGTGAAAACATTTTACAGTATACTAGCCAAAACTACGTCAAAAGATAAAACAAAGCTAAATCACAGTAGAACAATGAAATCAACTACGCAGGTTTTGTATTTTTCCACGAAAGTCAGTGTCAGTCAAAATTGGACGTACCTACTGTTATCGGTGGCATATGTAAGTGCACACTTTTCCACTAATCCTTTAAGTAGGTACATGTAGTTGATTAAGCTTGTTGATAAGCAGAAAAAGTAATGGAATTAGTTTTGATGGCCTATGGAAAAGATTAAATGACGCGGGAGATCAGGACCACATACATATGTACAAAAAGGCAAACTACAGAAGAAGGTAAACCAAACTCTAAATGTGTCCCAAGAGACGCAAAACTGTCTACAAACCGCAACAAACTTATCTAGAGGTACAAATTGGAATTCGAAACTATAAAAGCAAAGGGGGATTTTTTGCAGCCACTTACATGTGATGAAAAATACATTTAAAGCAACTTGAGAAACTAATTAAGAATTAACATCAATCGCGCTATTTTTAGTGTAGAAAAGCAGATGGTATCCTTCGAAATAGGATATAGATATCTTCAAGACAATTTAGGGGCAATCCAGCTGCTTCTCGTTAATTTACGAGTCTCAGGGTGGTAGAATAATATAAATGTGTATAGTTGAATATTTGACAGTACATATGGCATTGGAAATATACTGAATTCAAACTGCTACATTCTAGATAATAAAAAGTTAAAAAACTAAAACCCAACTACGACAAAAAACGACGCTGAAAAAGTATAAAACAAGATTTTCAGAATACTGAACTGAACAAAGTTGCTAATATAGTTGCAAGTAAATGGACACAGTAGACTCTACCAATATGCCTTCGTTGTAAATTGACAATAATGTCTTACGATACTATTCTGAAGTATGCAATATTCACTATTTAGAGATAAATTTTCATGTTTGGAAAACCGCAGTCACACGTTATGAAAGTGCTACGGTAGGTATATGTAACGTGTGACTACGCCCTTCCAAACATGAAAATTTATCTCTAAATAGTGAATATTGCATACTTCAGAATAGTATCGTAAGTCAATTTACAACGAAGGCATCTTGGTAGAGTCTACTGTGTCCATTTACGTGCAACTATATTAGCAACTTTGTTCAGTTCAGTATTCTGAAAATCTTGTTTTATACTTTTTCAGCGTCGTTTTTTGTCGTAGTTGGGTTTTAGTTTTTTAACTTTTTATTATTTGTACTATTTTGGTGTTAAAGTGTATTTGTGGCGCATAATATTAATAAAAGTTAAATTGACGAACTAAAAACTAGGTAGTTAACATACGACATCTCTTTTGACTTATGTATCGGCGTATAGTAATATGTAGAGATGTCCTATTTTACTATTTCGTAGCGCTTGGAGCGTAGCGCGTATAGCAACGGTTTTCCCGCATGAAGCTCCCGGTTTTTCGTAGTAGCGACGCACATTTGCGTCGATGGCACCGAATGGGTCATGAATTAGTGGATGAGGCCGTTAGTATAAATAGATTGGATGTTTTTCTAACGGTGGTAGGCCATAACATCGGCTGCCGGCAGAAGTTACCACCCACCAGACAAAGTCTTGCCGCCAAGCGATTCGTCGTGTTCCAGCATGATGTCTGGTGAAGCCGTACAGAGGACGCGTCTGAGCACTTTGTGTTGCGTTGTGTGGCGAGTACGATGCGCCAAATGTTGTTGTGTCGGGAGTTTGGTCGTGGAGAGTCTCCAGATCAATCTCCCTCTGGCGCAGCATGGTTGGTCGTGTTGGTCTTGGATTTAACATTGCATCACCTGGCTCAACTGCCGTCATCCTTGTTATTCCTAAGTTTTTTAAGTGAATAGGCTTAATAAACTAGTGCGCAGGCATCAAGGATTGCGTCACTGCTTACCATCAGGCGGGATTGCAGTCAAGCGCTAGTTTATAATTATTAAAAAAAAAAACTTATATTAAGAGGACCTGGGAAGATTTCTTAATCTATCTAATTCTGCTAACGATCGACTGTCATGTGGATTTTTAAGTAATTTATTATGATCCAAGGCACTTATAAATAATCCCTCTGTGGTTTTAACTCTACTGAGAGCGACATAGGCCTGTCCTTTAGCAAACAATGACTTTCCTAGATCTGTAACTTTTTTATCTAGAGTACAACCTTCTAATTTATGTACAGTACAACCCCAAGAAAGAATCAGCGGGAACATTTTACGCTGAATTTGCCCAGAACCCCTCAAGCCGTCAAATTCAGTGAGACAAGGCTCGATTTTGATAAGTCCGTTAGTATCTGTTTTATGGATGCGTCGTCAAATTGTATGAGAACAGCGCTTGGCTGTTCTCCTGTTCCAACTGATCGCGCCGAAGAGCAGGCCATTCGAAGGCCTTCACCACTCCCCTCGCTCCGTTTACCAAACCCTGGTTTACATTCAAATTTCTACGAAGCATTACTAGGGATTATGTCCAAACATAAAGTACTCGTGAAGCTCTTTTAGATGATACCAAATACGGTATATTTATTTTAATTTTGTATTAACATAGAACTTTTTGTCCGCTAGAGGGCGTAATACTAAATTTGGTGACAAGCTTTATAGCTCATAACCAACAGAATATCAAGGCCCTTCTAATGGTTCTGCAGTGGTCTTATTCTGATAAGTAGTAAAGAAGCTATCTATGAACGAAAAGATGTGAATTATATGCAATCAGCCGATGAATACAGGTAAAGTCACAAGCAAATGCTAGTAATATATATATATTCAAAATGTACAAGTTAAGCCCTTTCAAATGATACCAAACACGGCATATTTATCTTAACTTTTTTTTTTACTCTGTATATTTTGTCCGCTAGAGGGCGCCACGTTAGATTTTGTGAAACTCCATATAGCCTATAACCAGCAGACAATTAAGACGCTTCTAATGATATGTCATTTATCGAATTCGAATAAGTAGTTTAGAAGTTACGAGGGAACAGATGAACATACATACATACATACATACATACATAGCCTGTCAAAATCATAACCCTCCTTTTGCTTTGCCGTAGTCGGGTAAAAAGGTTACAATCAGATATAATATAAATTCCAATTCAAGATTCCTGTTTTATTTATTTAGTAGCAAACAACGATTCGCACACATAACGAGAATATAAATTCCAATCGGATATAAAACGCATTGGCGGTTGTAATATAAACAGAAAAACAAACGAATGCGTATAACCACCAGACGATATGATCGTGCGTAGTGGAAGATTTACATTAACGTACAGGAAGCAAATTATGAAGGTTGTAGGATTCAGATATATTCCTTTGCCGAAATATGTTTTATATTGTTTATGTGTATATTTTGCTGGTGAAGGTCACGGGTAGCTGATAGATGCGGGCAACACAAGACCGGCCATTGGGGGAGGCTATTGTCCAGCAATAGGACCTCTATAGGCTGAAGAAGAAGAAATATGTTATGATAAAAAAAATCTTTATGGACGACTTTGTGAAACTGTTGAAGTTTCCTTACTGTTTGTACAATAAATTTTTTGAAAGGCTTTGTTGCGACTTTCAATATTAATTCTGAATTATTGTTTTAAAGTTCCGCATTCATTCTTTCTTTGATGTCTATTCAAAGATTGATAACCCGCTTTAAGAGACATTATGATTAGTGATTCATGAAAATATTACAGTTATTTACCGGAATATCTTCTCTTAAATTATGCTGTCTAAAATTAAATCATGTCAGATTTTTTTGTAAATATTTACTTTTCGCATTGTAAACAAACTTTATCTCCTGCTCTAAAAAAGCAAATATGTCACAAACATCATTAGGTTTTACCCACAAAAAAACTATGAATATCAAAATCAAAAACACTGGGAAAGCCTAATAATACCAAAACATTACAACTACTACACTAGTTTAAAAAGAAAATAAACTCCGAATGAAAGCTGAAAAACATATGAATAATATTTACGCGGACTTTAGCTGCGAACTAGCCAAATTCGATGTTACAAGACATACACTTTGTAAGCATTGCTTTAAATATAAGTAGGTGATAAAATATTATTTTGCACGCTCAAGTGACATAATGTATCAATAAAGCGTAACAAATTGCCGCAAGTGATGAGTTACGAGGAGTTCAGCGGAAGTGATGCTCAAAATGTTAAACTCTAGGAAATACATGAGAAACGTCGTTAAAATGTTATGTAACTTGTAGTAGTAACCTCTAAACCGAAGATATAATTTATGTATATAGACATTTTTCTGTGATTAAGTTGAACCAATTAAAACTGCTGGCTTGTAACGTATGTGGAACGAATAGTCAAACGGCGGAACTTCAGTTTTCATGGCACAACGTTTGACAAGTGATGAGTGAAAGTCCAAACAAATAGCAATAATCAGAGATAGGCTGAAATGATTTTCGGAAAGCTGAAAAAACAACTGGCTTAAAAACAGATGTAAACACTGAAAAACACCAAAAGGCTAATCGGAAGGGATAGTTTAAAAAGAAAAGAAACTCATATTCCTTAAAGCCTCTTTTCTAAATTTTCACGACCAATTCATAACTAGTTCTGAAGACTCCAAAACCAAAAATGATGAGGAATAAAAAGTCCAGTTCGATGTCTCCAAATTCTCGTCATTGACACCACACAAGATTGGCATAGCGCCAAGCATCAACCCAGCATATACTGCCACGGCTCCGAACATTCGCAGACGCTGTTACTCTAGCATATTTGGTTCAAATTGTCTGTTTGTATACTTGGATAGACTGGTTAAATAATAACCCAGATTCTTTGGTGAAAATCAAACGCAAAATGCTTCAAATGGAACAAGTCTGGAAATACATCATCAATCGTGTGATTCTTGATAATCTTTAAGAGGAAAGTCTGCAGTTGCACTTATGTTGAATGTAGCAGGAAGATGACAAGAAAGAAAACGGTTAAACTTAACTGAAAACCTAAAATGAATACTCATCACAGTCTTCGAGAGCCAATTTCAATCACCCAAAACTATACAATATCTACAATGAAATTCCAAACTCCCACCAGACTCCATACAAATCTTCCTCATTTGACTGACACATTATGATGGGTGTTTACGTTCGCTACAAAGAGACAATGGCCGGCTAAAGTAAACATCACCCGGTAGTTGTCCAGACGCTTCCGACATCGAATATAAGGGAAGAGGGAGGCGACAGGAGATTTTAATATGATTTGCTGAGAATCAAATGAAGGCGTGTCCATGTAAATTTCAATATAGATATCTTATTATTGAGATCTGTCGAGATTTCTGAATCAGATCTAGTTTGGCTAAGCGTCCAATTGAATGTCATCGTTTTATAATTTAAATTCGATATGAATCAGTACTCGAACTCGCGTAAAAGCAACGTAAAAGACCGTAATACTTCTTTCAAATCGATTGAACTTCTTAGAGACAAGTAATGTAATTCTAAGTTTAAAGTTTATACGGTAGACTTGGCAAGGGGTGCTTCCTACGTAAACATAGACACCTCTATAGGGTAGAAGCAGCGTAGGGGTGGGGAATCGTCTGGCAGTGAATAACATGCAACTAAACAGCAACGATGACTTTTTTGCCAAAAATGTAAACTTATTATGCAAAAAATAAGATATAGATCTCTACATTTTCGGAAGTTATGAGAAAGTATACCGTCTGTGGCAGGCTACTATGATACTAGGGGCGCAGAATTATGGAAGAGATATATCGTGATTTTGGCAAGTAACGTGACGAGTAACGCCTAGTTATTGACCTACATATGTAGTACTGTACTCGGTCGTTATGTATATATTTAATAAATATATGAAACCGAAAATTTGGTATCAAATCATAGAGTATTATATTTTGAGTTAAAACCATTCCTTCTGTCTGATATCATTTGTATGTATATAATAGCCTTTCAATTACAGCCTGTATAATAAAGTTCAGGTTACGCTACAATATCAAACATTATTATAACTATATCAAGAGTGCTAGGTAGTCACTTAGTTTCCTTTAAAATAAAGTTGATATTTCTTTTAATTATGTAAATAACATCAATTTGAAATATTTGTAACAGACTTTACCGTAAAATTAATTGTAAAGGAAGGTAATTTGAATATTCCAGTAGTTAATCAATAACAGTACTATGTGTCTACACTATATATAGTCTATGTATGTATTTGTTCAATTCGAGTATTATAAGTAAAAGACGAAAGATGAATAATCTAAATATTCTAACAAAATGTTTGGCTCTTAATTTTCAGGCGGGTTGGGTATAAATCAATAAACAAATCACATGTTGCTTGTAGGTAATGACTTTTATAAATTCATCTGGACGACAGAGTAGCGAATTCAATGATGATGTTTTAGTATGTGATCATAATGTGTCCGTAAAATAAGACTCGATTGTCTATTGTTAGCACGCACCAAGTGTCAAATTCTTTGTGTATGTATCAAAGTATGTAATGGAATATATCGCCTAGAGATCGGCACTTTGTAACAAGATTTGATGCACTTTGCAAAATATGTCGGCTATCGTCAAAGCCGCAGGCATAATCTTTTTGCGCAACTCCCCCAAAACGGTAGCCAGAGCTGAATCCCCGGTCTGTCGTACCCTAAAAGTGCTGAATGCTCTTATGATGGCCAACCCTGAATGTGATGTGTTTGCGGATGAATGGAAGAAGCTTATGCGTGTATGTTTGGTTTTCTGTGAAAGAAAGTATGCGAGAGAGTCCACTATTCCATGTTAGTTTTAGTGGTAGTTTTTAAGTTAATTAATGTAATTGTTTGTCTATATGTTAGTTAATGTAATTGGTTTTGTACCGTTTTAGCTAACTATAAATAAATAAATAAATTACACTTGTAGTGATTTGAAAACTAGGCACACGCGCAGACCCAACCTGGTACCAACAAAGGAAACTTTATGGTATGATTATTTTTAAATACTAAAACTACTAAAAAAGGTCCCACAACTGGAATGTTAAAGTTCCCACTAGGTACTGGGACAAAGGGGATACAGCCTCCTCTCAGTGAGAGGGAGTGGGCTGCTTTACCACGACAGATTTACCACGTGGTGTATGCGGGTTCGTAGCTGCTGGTAGGTTGCTTCGGGTACGCTTAACTTTAAACAATTTAGTCATGGCTATCACCATGAATACAAACATTATAAAAAGATAATCCTATTATACGTTCAGTACAAAAACCAAAATTCTGCCAACTTCAAAATACTTACTACTAATCGTACACACGAAATATTATAAACGATCTTAATAACAACACAAAAAATATTTCATTCCAAAAACACTACGATTAATTCAAAAAATGTTTTCAAACAAAAATAATTAATGTGTTAATAAAATATGTAGGAAAAGTCGCCGCAATGCGCGTTCGATCGCGTCTGGGATCGTACTGGCTGAAAACTGTAACCATTACACCTACCAACCCTGCACATCCCAGCTACCATTTTAACAAGACGTCTTGATACTAACACTACCTCCCTTCACATAGACCAAGTAATGCTAGCCATATAAACCAAGACCACAGGATACGTAGGTACTAAGTTATTTGATGTAACGGAGGATCTGCATAAACTGGTCAATTTGGAACAGATAACGACCAATATACAAAGATATCTGAGTAGGAATTGATGTCAGGTTATCGAAAGTTCAACATATACTGGGTAAATATTAGACAGACTCAACCAAGCTGAAAAGGACTCTATGGCTTTTTGAAGTTCATTTACGTGTTCAGTGGAGACTTTGACGAATTTCATGGTCTGTGAAAAATTAGTTATGCTTATATTAGTTAAAATTAGTTATTTATTAACCTAGAATTTAGTATTGATGTAACAGATTTGTAAAGCTTCACTTTCATGATATTTTAATTGATTCGATAACTAAGTACTAAAATGGCTCCATTGTAAGAGATCCGCGCAATACTTGTAATTTTAAGAAAGTTCACGGAAACGTCTCAATCTGTCAAAACTATTTCTAATTCCCTCTCATTTCTGACATGTTTTTTCATTAATTGTCGCTACGACGAGATTGGGGCGATTTTAAGGCAATTTTATATTTTTGCTTATCCAGTCTAGTTGTACGAGCCAACATTAGTACTAACCCCACAAGGGCAACTGAAGCATGGAAGTCTTTTTTTACTGCACATTGCATTTCCAATTTACTTTTAACATTGGCTGAATACTCGACATCGGCTGTACTTGCCGTAGTTAAAAAAAAAAGGATGAAATAGATTATTCACGTTTTTATTCACGGTAATTGGTCTGCTTCTATTTTCATATTATGTATTCTATTACAAATAATAGTCAATAACAAAAACTATCACTATCCTTCAGAAAATAATGCCGTCTAATGTTTATCAACCAAAAATAAACACAGAACAGCTATAAATAAGGTATAAATTAAATTAACACCATTTCAGACTTACAAGAAGCATTTATTCAAAATTGCACTTTCTATATTATAACAATAAAGTTTATTTTGGATTGGTCTCCGTTTTAGTTAGGACGTTTTTCAGTCTGTTTGTGGTGTCGGCTTCAGAAAATAAAAAGAATTGAAATAGTTCGTCCCCGAGTACACGCGAATACTATTTTGGTAGGGAATGTTTGGAATTTGTTATTATTTTGATATTGAAGTAAATATATTGGTTCGTTTCGATATTCAATATATTCATATTGAAAATCGGGGAAGATTTTGATTGTCATGGCCGGGACCGTTTGTGCAAAGACTTTTAGGAATTAAATCTACCTATACTAATATATAAAGCTGAAGAGTTTGTTTATTTGAACGCGCTAATCTCAGAAACAACTGCCTACTGGTCCGATTTGAAAAAATATTTTTGCATTGGATAGCCCATTAATCCAGGAAGGCTAAATAACATCACGCTGCGACCAATAGGAGCGGTGCATATAAAAAAAATGCGGGTGAAACCGCGAGGCGCAAGTAGTTATGAATAATATGTATTTACGAGCTCACCTTGAGCCTTTTGTTTTAGTTTATGTAGCTGTGTGCTGTTATATCCATATACATAACATAGGTACTAACAGCATCGTTGTAAAAGAGATTTCGTGCCAATATTGATCCTAAGAAGATTTCTTTTTTTTATTTCCAGCAATAACAATAAAAGAAGCTGCATCCTTTCTTTATCCCAGCAAAAATACTTTGAAACAAGACGCATTTTGTTTTAACTAAATAAAAATAATCGAACTTAGTTTACAGTGTACTGCACATTTTATCATTCCTGATCCTGACACCTGAAAGTTAGAGGAACTGATGGTCGTATACTCCATCGGTTTAGGTAGTAAAATAAAGGTAAACAAAACAAAACCAAGTCACTTAGTAAACGAACTAAACGTAATAACTTTTACTGAAGTTGCCATGGTCCCACGTCACAGTTGTAGGTACACTTCAATTTAGCAACGTTAAACTACCTCATCATCAACCTATTTTTTATCGTTCCACTGCTGGGCACAGGTCTCCTCTCATATAGAGAAGGATTGAGCGTAATCACCACGCTTGCTCAATGCGGGTTGGCGATTTCAAACTTAAAGCCCAGGTTTCCTCAAGATGTTTTCTTTCACCTTTTAATCAGTCTTTGGTGTCCAAGATATAGTTAGAAAGTACATATAACTCAGAAAAGTTACATTGGTACTTGCCTGACCTGGAATTAAACCCGCACACTCATACTTGAAAGGCTGGTGTTTTAACCACTAGGCCACCGCGACTTTTCTAGGCCACCGCGACTTTTGTTAAACTACCTAATCCGATGGAATACTTATTTTCATCAAGACGCTGTTAAAAAGAAAGGTACATACTGGTTGTTGTGCGCGGTGAGGCGGTTGGGGTCGCTGGCGTTGCGGTGCTTGCCGCGGCGGGGAGCGTCGCGCTCGCGGCAGCTCTCCGCGCGGTTCACGCCGCGCCCGCCCGCCGCCGGGCCGCGCCAGCTACAGTAACAGAATAATAGTTAGACATTCAAAAATTATAAGGGGTTTAGTCCCAATCATTTCAGTGGTATAATAAAGGCATCTAAAGTACTGATGACCAATGAAACGAAATTAGGAAACCCTTTAATGATAGATGACCCTACCGCCATCTATCGGACACATTAAGATTTTTTTTTATATATTTATGTGTGTGAATTCATAATACTGCAGGAAAAGAATCCTGGCACTTCCTTTTATCAAAATTAAATCAATTTGAAATAGATATAAGACAATTAGTTTAATTAAAGAATTTAATTAAAAAATATTTAATTTGTAGTTCTCATATAATAAAAATTGTAAAGTATTTAATTTGTTCAAACTATAAACAACCCTTACAATAAAATTTCCTAATAAAAATATAAATTTAATTTCCATATGTGCGCCACCTACTGGCAAGTAGCCGAACTAAGAACACGTTTAGTCTTGCTACGCCACGATAGATGGCGCTACTAGTAGCACCAGCGCGAGTAGCTGCTAAGCTACGCTTTAAATTGGTTTGTATTCCCATAATAAATAGATTTTTTATATGTGTATTTATTCTAATGCTAAGTTTATTTAAAAACCTTCTACATAATACCTGATTCACTTCTAGCTCTCTTTTATCCAATACCTTGGCACGACCCAGAGATTACTTATTCATATAATTTTTAGCAACTCCCTTTAAAGAACTTTACTTCAACAATCTTTTGACACTTACTTATTATCCTTATCAGGTTCCTTGGTGTTAGCATCGCTGGTATCAACGTCCGCGTCGGGCGCCGTCGGCTCGTCCGTTGAGCCTTCACGTCGGGATTCGCCTGGGAAAAGGGAATAGCGTCACATTTTGTATGGCGACATCTGTTGAGAATTTATGGTACTAAGAATTATATAATTATATAATATACTTACGTAGTTCATTCCGTAAGAAATGTGGATGATATGGTATTTTAGTCATTGCAACAATTTGTTAGTATCGGCACAGTAAACAGAAGTATCGATTACAACAAGAAATTTCGAGTACATATAGGTACATTATTGCAGTTTAATTTCGTATAGCGCCTTTTGTATTATAATACTTATAATATCTTAAATATACATAAATATTTTTTTAAGTAATACCAGCGTTGCAAAATCGCATAATGACACAACACAACGACCCACAACCATACTAAAACTAGAACTGGACTTTTGATTCAAGTAGAATGTAGCAGTTTTTAATTTGAGAATACAAAAAAAATATGAATCAGTAGGTAGAACTTCCTCAAATTACAAGGAAAACGTAAATCATTGGCATTTCGGTATGAGACAAAAAGAATACTGTTATAATAAAATTGGTTAATGTTTTCTATAGCTTACCTAATATTATTGAATCACTCCTTGATTACAATGTCTATTAATGATATAGTATCAATGTTCAGCAAACCTGACTAAAGTACCTATAATGTTTCTTGGGGAAGGTGTCAGACCGAGATTTTTCTGACTTGTGTCCCAACTGGACAACGGCCTACCTTTTCCCTTTCAAACATCAATGCCCTGTGGCTTCTAGTTTAAAAAAATGTAGCTGGTCGAAGGGGTGGTATGAAATAAACGAAATATGATTTTTTTTTTAAGACTTTACGGTCAGAGACATATTGGGCAATTTATGATATTGAGCAATCTAAGACCTTCGACGCTAGTCAGAAAAGAAATGGTTTAAAAATAAAAACGCCAATGAGTAGTCAGAATGTCACTGTGTAATAGTATTCAAGGGCTGGCGTACATTGACGTATGTTTAGTTGCTATTATGTATATTTTTTTGGCAGAAAGTCTTCTAAGTAGCTAAATGTGCAACAGTGTGAGACTGATAAAAAGTACGAGTAAATTTAATTATTACAATATCCATGTCCATCCTAAGGTCCTACTATCAGATAGCAACAAGCAGTAGGCACACCTATTATAAAACAGTGATGCCATAATCAACAAGTGCCAATGCCAGAATGATAAGCATCATGTGTGACACAATGCGGAAGCCGCACCATCCTGTGGATAGAATACGACTGTCCTGCTCCCTACTAAATGAGTTATTAGATAATATATAATACATTGTATTTTATATGTAACTAGTTTCGGCTCGTGACTTCGCTTGTGGGATAATTTGTTTTGTTTACTAAACCCACACGGCGCATCGCATCGCCTGTCGCAATATTACTTTGTTGGCACTTAAAACTCTTTTTTTTTTTTTTGTTTTAACCCGGCTAATAATTATCACAGAGGGCTATCAAACGAAAAGGAGTTCCTCAAATCCGATTGGTAGATTCGCAGGTCAATGCCAGAGGCAGCCAGCCGCCCGAGTTGACGGCACGTTGTGTTTCACGCGCGCCTCAAAGAGGTGTCAGCGCATCATGACGGGGTCCACGGTCAGGGTTGCGGGTTGGTTAAAAGAGAAATCGTGGCCCTGGCGCACAGGCAAGTGAAGGAACACAGGGTGGGTTTTACTCAGTAAAAGTCTGACACGCCTTTCCGCTCCGACCAGAGCGAGAGGTAATTTAATGATTACACCACGGACAATATAGATGGATAAGTGTAGGCTACAAAAATGTATAATTAGTACCATGTACTGGTTGGTGTCAAACTAATCGCTCGTGGATGAACAAATACTTATGCCTTATTATACAATAAGCAAACAGCAGCAACAATCAACTCATATAGAACAAAACAAACAGGGATTTTTTCAAATAAATAGACCTTTTACAAGAAAAATAATTGGTCCTAAACAAAACCTTCAAAAATGAACGCCTTTCCAAAAATCTCTAAAAACTATTTATGTCAAATATAATTTAGAAAGCCTTTTATATGACTTTTCAGGTTGAAAGTTTTATAGACCTTGGCTTTAAACAATAAACTTTATTTGTTCACTGAAGAATCCTAGTAAAACTGTTCGGTTAGTAAACTTCGTCACAAAATTTGAGCAAAACTAATTTGGGAGCTAAAAGGGTAGAAAAAGAAACTGTAATTGCTTAAAAGGGCGTTGTGGCTAGATTGACTACGAAGTATCAATCGAGCCACAAAGGCCCTTCAAGCTTTATAAATCTAACATAATTAACAAAAGGTAATGTAATTTCCGTTTCCTATAATAGTCGAATTGGTTGTTCCCAAACAACTCCTCTTTTCTATCAAAATCACTTTCTTCCTTTCTTTCAACATTCTTGCAAATGTTCCCCCATTCCCATATAACTATCCCAACTAAACACCATGCGCTTGCACAGCTCATACAAATTAGCGTCCACAATTAGTGGTGATCTAACCGGTGACGTCACTACTTTGCCGACCGTTAAGGATATTCTATGTGCACATAGTCTGTACATGTATGTGACAAGTTTTTATAAAGTTTCTTACAAAGAGATGGATTAATTAAAGAATTCCGTGGTCCTTTTGCAGCAGGAAATGCGTAGCTTTTATTACGCGTTTAATGTTTAAATTGGGATCCAAATATGGTGTTATTGCGTCAGTACTAAGCTTTTGTTTCTTTTTTATATGGGTCTGAATATGGTTTTGACTAATTTTTGGAGACTGAAACCCAAAATGTACACATTAACCTCCCACCTGTAACCAGCAAACAGAGAGATATATTATATCACTGTGTTTGCTGGTTGATAAGATGAGAAACCTAAGCTATTCTCTGGTCTTGACGATACTCATTCTATTTCAATACAAAATTGTCCACAATGTAGTCTGTATATTTGTCACAAGTTTCCTTTACCAATAAACATGTATTTATTATCTTCCCAGTATTATTCTATGGACATATCGTAATTTACAAAAGTATTCGCGTCAAAAGATTGGCACATTAATAGTTTCTCAAGCAAAAAGTGGATAACAATAGGTTTTGCAACCGTTCATCCACTTCAATCAACTTTATCAAGTATCTATATATACCAAAACACTCTGTACCTTATATCCCACCCATTAAAGTTCTATTTTCTCTCTATCATGAACGGGTTCTATAGAGGATGAGCAATACACCCCATTCAGACGATATAAAACTCTATCACGTGAACATTAAAGCTGTTTTATTGACGTCGCAATCAATGATGGCCAAGCTTACGTCATGGGTACCTTGATTGGTCGTCGACCCGTTTCCAAAACTGCATCCTTTTATCCGGTGGGCGTTAGCAGGAGCTCGAAATAAATTCGTAAATACGACTAAAACATTGTTGTAGGTACAACACGAACCATTTTTAAAGCTGCCAAAACAGTGCTGAAGAATATTAAAGAAACTGGCACGGAAATGCAATGCTTTTTGCAACTGATATAGATATTGAACGAAGACTACGTGTTATTCAAAGATTTTAAGAATTTAAAGAAGAATATTTTACCTGTAGCCACATGGCATAATGATTAATAGATCATTGACTTTGTTTTTTTAAGTCTACGAGTGTATCTGACTCATTGCTGGTAAGTCCTCTGAAATATTTCCCATCTATTGTGTGTCCGAACATTTGGCCTAGCGAGCGTCACTTGCGAGGCTCAAAAAACTTTACTATTATATTACAATTAGATCACTGGCAGGTTTTTGGCGGAGTATTCAGTATTTCTATTGCTTTTTTTACATTATTAGTTACGCAAGATCGTTGGTACCATATTTTTCGGGTTGACAGCAGTGGTGGCCCAGTGGTAAATGCCACGATTCACGAGTTGTTTGTAGGTAGTGCATAGCACTAAATACTAATTCAACTCATAGGCATCAGCCTATATTATATAATATATATTTGAATATATTATTTAAAGGTATGGGAAGCCATAATTACATTTGCTTAACGCTGTTTACGTTATGCTTCTTAAAGTTGAACATTTTATTTCAAGCTCCCAACAAAAGACAAGTTTACCTTTGACTGATCAATTCAATGACGTTTGTTATTTCATGCATTCAGTATTCATTCACTCGCACGCCACAATTGAAAAAAATAACCTCACAGAGGACGCCTGGCGGATTGTCCAGACACACACAAGCCCTTGGCGACCGTGGCACCAATAAATATAATTAATAGTTCATAAATTAATGTACATATCTTGGAATAAGGAAAACAATATACACGCGCGTCGGTGAATAATTACTGACATTGAAATATTATTGGAATCCATTATTTGAAAGATGAATGAATACGTGACACTTTAAAACTTGATGAAACTCATTTAATCCACTACAAGCACTTTTGAATTGCGAAGGGAAGTGAATCAGAAAGACGAAATAGAAAAAAATCCCTCCCCAATCCAACGAAAAACTCCAGACATTCTTCATCCATTCATACAAGTAACCTTTGACATGACACAGCCTCACGAACTAATGAAGGATGGTTCTGACGACAATCTCTCTCAAATCTTTTCTCGGTGGTAGGCCCTAACATCGGCTGCCGGCAGAAGTTACCACCCACCAGACAACAGTCTTGCCGCCAAGCGATTCGTCGTGTTCCGGCATGATGTCTGGTGAAGCCTGTACGGGTCTGAGCAGTTGTGTTGCGATGTGTGCCGGGTACGATCCGCCAAATGTTGTTGTGTCGGGAGTTTGGTCGTGGAGAGTCTCCAGATCAATCTCCCTCTAGCGCAGCATCGTTTGGTCGTGTTGGTCTTGGGTTTTACATTGCATCACCTCGCTCAACTGCTGTCATCCTTCCTATTCCTAAGTTTTTTAAGTGAATAGGCTTAATAAACTAGTGCGCTTTACCACTAACGATAATAAACTAACGATTGCATCACTGCTTACCATCAGGCGGGATTGCAGTCAAGCACTAGTATATAATTATACAATAATAAAAAAAAATCATATTAAATTTGAAATATCGTACGTCGTGTATAAAAATTGATTAGCAGTCCAAGAAGTAGTTCCGTTAAGTAAACGGATCATGACAATAGGCCGGGAAAACCCTACGATATACATGTATACGATAAGAATACTAATGACCTATATGTTACTGGACTTATACATTTGAAACGTGAGCAAACAAACAAATCATAAAGAACATTTGTTATGCAAATGGATTTAACGCCAAAATTTTCATATTAAACAGATCATATTGATAAACCCCAATGAAATTCCAGAATATCACAATCCTAATACACAAATGGCGAATGCGACGCAATTAATCGCAAACTAGTTAAATAGTAAATGCAAACGCGTTTCCCTAAAATGAGTGCCAGAATGTGGAGGACGATAAAGATGTGGCGAAATCAAAAGAAACGAAATCTGAACGCGAACCGTGAGGGCTGATCCAATGTGGCCCCGGTAAAGAGTCGGCTAACCAAAAAAAAAAAAAACTATCTAAAATCATTAAACAAGAAGACGACAAACTCAAATGACCCGGAAACGATCCACAATTTGCCAGTTCAAAGAAAGCTAATACAGTAAGAAGTCCCCTACTATTAGACGTCCAGAATTAGACTGAACGCCTCCGAGACAATACGTTACGTTTCGGTGCGTGTGAGTCAATGCTCACACTATTTATATCGACTTCCGGAGTTAGGACACGCATATCAATC
Organism: Sesamia nonagrioides; assembly: GCA_017933935.1. NCBI lineage: Eukaryota > Metazoa > Arthropoda > Insecta > Lepidoptera > Noctuidae > Sesamia > Sesamia nonagrioides. The sequence continues at coordinate 77,688 of JADWQK010000742.1, read as the reverse complement.
GAGTTAACGATAGTTGGGGACGCGTTTCTTTGAAATCAATTTAATTAAATGAAAGGGAGGTAGAAGGATTCAAATGATCAAAAGTAACAAAGCAACAGCCAAGACAATTTGGCGCCACTTTTGACACCAATCTGATAAACAGTGGAAGACTTCTTGTTAAGACAAATGCAATAGATTTAGAGGAGCTCTCGATAAATCCCCTTCAAATCCAATACCAGCCTACTAGATTTGTGTCACCCACTTCGATTTAAACGAGGACTGACTGCAGACTGACAAGCCGGCCGAGTTATCAATAAACGCCGGCCGATTGACCGCGATAGACTGATGCACAGCACAAATATTACAGAAGGTCTGGTCTACATAGTGAGTAAAAACAGATGCACGCATAGACAAGTTTCAAGTAAGTTGCAAACGGACTCAAGACTATCATTCGGACGAGGCAAAATGGGATCCCACATGATGATCCCGAAAGGTAGACCGATGCCGTGGTAAAAGTCGAATGAATCCGTGGTATGCGGCAAGTGAAGGTGCTTGGGGGAAGCAGTGGATGTCTTACAGCTGACATGATGGTGAATGCTGCATATACGCATTTGTCTGTTTGCGTTATACTCGGTGTATGGAGCTGATCTTCTGAACTATTCTGTGATCGAGGCATGAAGCATAATCGTCCATTAGGCCGCTATGACAGCAAAGGAATGCGAGGTATGGAAGGTGCTACAGATAATAATGTTCAATGGACTATTGAGCTGTAATTGTAAACTGGTTTTGATTGATCCGTTCCGTGACATAGTTCTGTTGAGCAAATGTATGTTTGAGCGAAATATCAAGGGCAGCATCGATCAAAGATTATGATCATTAAAATATGTCTATATTTTATCGCTTACGAAACCTAGTGAAGTATCTGACATTTTATTTAAAAAAAAATAATGGAGATATGTTTTCTAGAACATAATGCTTGAATCCAAAACTTTTAGTTTAAGAAGCAATATACTATTGCAATAAACGTGCGCAATTATACGAGCAACATAAATACGTCACACGACGCACTGTATTCGCTACAATTTTATGGATTGTTACCAAAATTACATTGCCCTACTTTACAGTAGTACTAGATGTTAATTCTGGAAGCAAATAATAAAAACAACATTTACTTAAAGAATAGCGAGTCATATAACTAAGCATTTATGATACTTTAAGTATTATTAAAGCAAAATTCCGATTACGAAAAATTATAAACAGAAATAGTTATCTATCACTCGTTAAAATTCCATGCAAGTAAGAAATCATTGTTTATGTTCAGAACATTTAGCGAAACGGGTCACGAAAACAAGCAGCGGATATAAATCGCAAATGTTGCTAGTAATATATTGGAGTGCAGTTATTTTAATCATGTAGTGGAAATTGAAGAGAATCAATATGATTTAGATACTGATTATAGCGAAAAATAGATTAACCATATACAGGAGAAGGATTATTGAATGAATTTGACCGCGTAGAAAGTCTATTAAATTAATGTAGGTATGTCAGTTTACTTAATGATAATCAAGACATCCTAAATAAATGCATAACAACGAAAATAAATCCGACAAGAAAATGTAGCTAAAACATTATAAGTAATTATCTACAGTAGAACCTCGTTACGTCGAAAACTTCCAAATCTCAAAAAAATGTTTTGTTGCCTTCCTTTCAAACACCAGAACTTCCATTACTCGAAATCTCAACAATTAAATTTTACCTCTGCGTCTCGAGCATAGCAATGTGTTATTTCCAAACTTTACAGCTCGATTATTTCAGACTCCCTCTATAGTTCGAATAATAATAAGCTACTGACTTTAAGAATTCGCCGCCAGTATAAGTACACCATTGTACTTCATGTGTGTCACCTCTGCAACTTGAACTTTAATTATATAATACCTCTGTAACTCAAAATTTATAAAAATGAATCTCAACCTCTTCATAACTTTTAATCAAAATCAGCCTAAGTCGAAAACTCGAATCTATATCTCGATTTTTTTGGTATCTCCCAAGTCGAATTAAAAAAGAGCTTCTACTGTATATCTACATGGTAAAAGACCGCAATAATACCTAATCTTGTAAATAGCATAGGTAACACAAAATCATGATGCAGTAAAAATATCAAAGAAAAAGCCGCAGCATTAAATCATTTGCACATTGTATCAATACGGATGATAACCTATCATAAGAATTCCCGGAGACACCAAACAATTGCTTCTCAGAAACATGTAAGACCCACACACCGGCTCGCTGATTCAAAGAAAACGTACATTTAAGAAAACATAAAAGAGAGCATTTATGACGGATAACAGGTGTGTTCTTTATTTAGAACGATACTAGCCAAGTCTGGCATTCTGAGCGACTGTACGACCAACAATAATAAAATACTAAAATGATAAAACTATCAATATAGGCAAACAATCGACTGACGTGTTTCAGAGCTGTGTTCATAACCAAAGCATTCTGACAAAACAAACGTCTTACAATAACAACTAACAAGCATTATAAGCAGCAAAACAAAAGAACGATGATCTAACCAGCAGCATCGGGCAGTGGGCAGTATTGAACGTAGTAAGACTCGGTAAGGTCAAGCCTTATCAACTAAGATAACTGCATTTAATGTAACTAACTATAATTATTTGTATTTACTAAGAAACGCTTTGACTGATACAGAAACTTTATTATTCGTAGCAACTTTGAAGAAGTTCAGGACAGTGAAATTAATGTTAATTATTAGGTATGAAATAAAAACATATATGGCATACATTCGAGCTAAACCACCAAAATTAAGATACCCACAAAAATTTTGTCATCATACGCTTTTGCTTTATACTATTGTATTTGGAGTTTGTGTAGTAGGTATGTCTTCATACCAAAATTCATGATAGTATTTTATAAATGCTACATATTTAATAATAATATATGACGATAACATAAGTGACCTTACGAAATTAGTCAAGATAAATATATGACCCAGGCGATAATTATGGACACTAATGTACCAATGTCCGTGACATATGCTAGTATTTTTGGAGATATGCAAATTGTATTACAACAGGCGAACATTTACCAAAGTAGGTAGATGAATTTGTCCTTAAATTTCTATATATGTAAGTCTAATTCGTGAAATGATTAACGCCTTGATCTTTTTTATTCTCTACGTTTGAAGAAAGTTTCAAGATTAAAATGTTTCAAAATATCAAATGACTCACCTCGAGATCCACTGAACAGCCAAGAGTTCTGCTTTGAAGAATCTGTGTGTTTCTTCTTGACGATGGGAGTCTGTTCTACAATACTGGCTTGTCTGCTTCTCCCTGAAGATGGAGCTTTGACACTTTTTTTCTTTCCTTTCTTCAATGTCCCACTATGAGATTTTCTTAAAGTATTCACTTTTAGAGATTGACTTTTCCCTCGAACTTTACTTTTACTCCTGGATGTCTGCCTGCTTAACCTCCGTCTGTGTTCAGCCAATTGTTTTGGTGTAGGAGGCTCATCTTCAGAGTCAGTTTCAACTGGCCTAATGGGTCTAGCTTCCGATATTGATGCAAAGCGTCTTTCACATTCTAAGAACAACTTGGTGTAGTTCATAACCTCATCTATGCTAATACCTCTGTCATCTTCAGCCACCGATTCTACTGGTTTAGTAGAAGTTGATGTCTTTTTCCTTCTAAGGAAGTTAAGTGCACTAACTGATGATGCCTTGCTAGTTTTCCTAGCTTTGGGAACTTCGTTTGTACCGGATTTTTTTAGATTGGCCTGATTTTTGTCTTCTTTTTTGCTATTCTTTCGTAATTGATCGAGTTTCATCGTAGATCCATGAATAGAATCCCGATCTTCCTCACTCCAAAGGCTCTCTCTGGATTTTTTCTTGTCAGAACTTTTTTCTAACTCCCTCTTTGCTGATTCGAACCACTCATCTCCTAAGTTTCTGACGATTTCTAGAGGGTTAGATAAGGACATAGTTTTTCTGTGACCTTTTTTGTTTGTTTTGGCGAAATCTACTTCTTCATCTGTGACAGCTAATTTGAGAGATTCCTTACTGATAGTGGGTGTCCTGCCGAGCCTGGGCAGGGCATCATCGCTCGCCGAGATGGCGTCACTGTGCCCATCCGCAGACTCATACAAGGACTCGTCGCTTTCATCTCGTCTGTCTGTTAAAATTACATCATGTCATGAGATGGCCGTCTTTACGCGAATTCCTTGCCATTAATTACTGAAACGTTCAACTTTTATATCGTAATTGCTAAATTTAACAGCAATCACTTCGCAATCTTAATTAATAATGCTAAAACGTCGGAGTGGTATAAGAAAAGAAACAATGACCTGGTTGGAGGGCAAAAAAATGTCGTTTTCCGATCGACTGTAGCCGAGACAATGTCAAGATTGTTATGAGTCATACGGAACGCACGTTTTACCGAGATTCGTTTAATTAGTATTAGCATACAATACGGCCTAAGTTTTACTGTTTTGACGTTAAGTAGAAACGCTTTCTATTGCATAATATCGGTATTAGAAGGAATTAGACACACGTAACGAGATGATTATAATGTTGTTTTTTGTTCCGTAGAGTGTTGCGAAAGTTTGGGTTACGCTCTCGGATTGTTATGATCTTCGGTTTACATTGGATTCGGGTTTTTGTAAATGTTTTGTTTAACGCTGGTTAATAGATTTTGCAGTTACATGGAAACTGTGGAAAGTTTGATACTATTATTCTTATTATCTTTTGCTGAATCTTAAGTAGACTTACCATGTAACTGTCTATTCTTCCTTTCTAAATTCTTACTTTGCAATAAAGAAAGGTTATCAAATATAAAACTTCCTAACAGCAGTGTCGAACTTAAAAGTTTTATCAGAACCACTTCCTCTATCACCATTTTTTTAAACGAATCATCTACTAATCTAAATGGGTTAACGATACGAATTAAACCATTAGTTAATCTAACAAACTAAGAAACGTTATCAGTGTTACTTAATCCAGATAACGGTGCATTATCTTAAGACGCTGGTATTTACGACGGAGTAAATCTTAGTAGTAATCTTGCATAAACTGTAAATATTAGACCAGCGTTAGATTGTGGCGGAGACGTAGTGGCGCAAGCAGTTGTTTATTTTTAATTTAAACCAGATCAGTAGCTTTGGATATTGGGTAATGTAAAGAAGCAGTGCCAAAAAAAGGTATACCGATATTCATGGTTCTAAGAGCATTTTTTAAGGAGAGATTTTATAGAAATTGGAAAAGGATGTTTAAAAGGTAGTAAGTACCGTTTCAAGTTTCTGTAGAAGAAAATACACATTTAAAATTTATGCAAAGTTGTGTTGTAACTTTTTCTTCATACTTCATATTCTTTTTCTTTTTACTTCTGTTTATGTTTAAGCTACAATAACAGAAAAAGCGAGATGATAACAGCATGCTCTTAATGAAATTTAATATAAATTAATTTTAAAGCTTTTATGCTCAAAGTTTCTCTTTTCTTGGAATTGATTCGACCTTATAGCAATACGAGGTTGCATGCCTCGGATTCTTACTAAGTTATTAACGAGCTCTTTACATGTTTGCCTTTTGTCGTGGGGATTGACGTTACCAGGGACGGTTGTTCACCGTCTGGCTGTCTTCGTGAACATTATTTGTTTTGGCCCGTTTTTGTGCTGGTCACAGCATTTGAGTATGGTGCAAGATGTCTGCTTGATCAGATTTTTGGAGAATCGCGTAATAGAATTCTAAAACGTTACAAAAATTACAACTGGGATAATAGGTTTTCTAAAAAATGTTAGAGCTTTTAAAGGCGTAATAAAGTTTTATCATTCTAGCTAATAGTGTCATACACAATAACAAACAGGAAAACATTGACAATTAAAATTCACACGCAAAAGAACTAAAAGCATTCCCATTTTTATTATGTCCGAGACCCAATTTCAATACAAATTCATTAAATTATTATTCAACACGAATAGAGATGTTTAATTATAATTTTACGAGGCCTCAATGGTTAAATAGGCCGCTATACTGAAAGGAGGCCACTGGGCCCACACTAAATAGTGATCGCGTGCGAATTTGACACTATTAATACCTTTTATATTAATGAGCAAAGAGAGAACGACGCCTTCGGATATAGCAAGCAGTAGTATTTTTTGAAATTTTCACACGATTTGTTGTTCTTTTCTAATTTTATCGTAACGAGTTGAATTTGGACTTCTTCTAGAGGTATTAGTAGCCTCAGGCAGAGAGGTAGCCCTATAAGAAGAGTAGGGAGGCCTTTAGCTCAGATGAGACTTCAACCTAAGAAACCTATAAATTGACCGGTGTATTATATGAAAACGATCCTCCCTCCACCAATTCGTAGCCTAAACTCTGATTTATTATGATTACACTTTATTGTTCGTCCAGATTGGCGGCTCCAATCAGACAAGCGATTTTTACAAATTTTAATATAGACTACTATAAACAATGAGACTATTTTCGAATGTACCTCCAATCGCGTCATTGTTTTGCAGTTATAAATAGCAAGATTACTCCTGTTACATGAAAAATAACCTGTTCCACATTCCAGTCGTCTTTTAACTTTTCAACGCGTGTCAAGATGAAATATGGCAAGGAATTCTTTCGAATTTCATCGGTAAGAGATGCGTCTTTATACATACCTATAGAAACCACAGTATCAAGTATATCGGAATATCGCCTCCTTTCCTTATCACTTTCTGTTGAAGTTTCTCGTTCACTGGATTCCCTGGTCGTCTTCAATATGACTGGCTTCTTTCTCCTCAGCTTACCTACGACACCATTCTCCTTGTCCACAGCCGTTTTCGGCTCCCTCTTAAACCACATCATCTGTCCGACCATGTATTACACATGCACTGCTAATAACAGTTCCTTACCACCGTAATTTTGAATCACGCTCGTAACATATCACGTCATTTCATTTCACTGATTAAAGCACTGTTTTGACACTAAACTTGGTGTTTGGATCACCTCCAGCTTAAAAATGAGTAATTGATTAATTATAGTGACGTTCTTGGCAGAGACAAAGGAGTTATGTTGTGCCTAATTATTAATAGATTGTCGCCAATTTCTATTATTAATAGTCAAAGATAGTTTTGTTAACAACGTGCTGTGTTTGAACGATTAGACTTTATTATTTATATGAGTAACATTTTATTGATTATTTTAAAACAGTAGTTATGTAGCTGCATTGTTTGATCAACTAATTGTGGTGATATTGTTTGTCATTGGAATTGTTGTCTGTTATAAGTGACTTTTACTTTCTACATACCTTTGTTAATAAGTACTAAGCCACAAAGCATCTATTACTTTATTGCTATGGTTACAAACCTCATTCGTAAATAACTACAAGGAAAAAATCAACTACAAGATGCGGATTTTTCCGCACAAAACTACTACATGATCTATAAAAGATTTGGTCTCATATACAACTATCCTCGTTCCGTACCTTCGAGATACGTGCAATGACTTGATGATTAAGTGTCAAAGAACTGGGAACATCTTCCGAAGGTTCAACACTTCCGTTCTCTTCCTTATTGGTTGTCAAATATGACAACCAAAATGATGTTAACTCTTAAAATTCCTTCGTATAATAAAATATCTCAAGTATAGTTGTCATGTAGCGATTTACAGGACATGACAGTTATTGTAATTTGGGAGTCGTTTGCGTAAATCTGGATTAATGCTGTTTATGATAATGTTGTTAATATAAGTCAATGGACTGTGAAATGTTGAATCTACCAAATTCAACTTATGTTTACGTCAATTCTGAAACTGCCAACTTTTTGTACCGTCACCCTGATAAGAATAATAAACGAAGGTTTTTAGTCTTATTGGTAGCTTTGTTTAGTTAATTAGTGGGACCCTTATTAAAGAGTTTGTCAGAGTAAGTACTAACATTCTAGACTTTGATACCTTCTTTGTAGTGATGCACTAGCACAGCTATCTTTTCTATCTTTCCCATAATACGACCCCGTAAGTATCGATTGCATCCTCCTGCTTTTAATTTAAAAGTAATAAAGTTAAACAGAATTGCTTCGATCAGCCATTTGGAACCTCCTATGATTTAAAAAAGAAACGACAGCGTTCTCAGTCAGGCATTTTAACCCGGGGGTTATTTAATCCGGACTTCTAACTTTACGTTATACCTTTAACCAACCGGTTCAGTAGTCACGGCGTGAAAGCGAATAAAAAAAAACTGACTTTCCGATTTATAATATCAGTAAGGATAAATTTTGGTACAGCCCTTCCTGTGCGAGTCCAACTTCCCTTGGCTAGTTATAATCAAGTTTAAAATGACCAAAATAATGACCACAATATTATAATATTTGTATGCTCTTGACGGAAGGACATGGCGTTCCGTTTATTAATATTACATCTGTATTTTTGAGCTATGTTCTACAAATAAAAATATTTGAATTTGAAATAGGTACAAAAAGTTTCAAATTAATATCCTCACGGTTCCTCCATTAGCAGTAGTTCCGTTCTAATGCAATAGTTCTAAGCACAACAAAGAGACTATTATTTATGCTTTTATCTGTTTAGCTCATGAATAACACCAGAGGCTGGCCACTAGAGGCTGGCTCAATCAATACATCATCATCAGTAGGTATTCAATGTGGAGACAACTCAATGTCATCGGAGTTATTTGCATTCCAAGAGTTATAACAAAATGTTTACAAAAGGCTTACAGCTATGTGCCAATGTAGACAAGAAGCACAGCAAAGAATATTGTTTGATACATATCTATTAAAAAATTAAATCGTAAACACTAAAATGAAAATAAATTGAATAAAATAACCATATTTATGCAAAATGGAACCACTCACCAAGTGGTCTAAATTCTCATACAAAAAAAGAAACACATGAGAAATAAGGTGGTTCTTGTTATGAGAATTTAGACCACTTTTAATTTAGTATTCTTTTAAAAAAGGAGCAATTTAAATTTGCTGCGTGGTTCCATTTTGCATAAATACGGACAAATTGCTAATCCATTGCTTCATATATTCGAAAGTAAGTCTACTCAATAACCTAAATAAAGCAATGAATTTTGTTGAATTGTCACAGATTGATCACATTGATATCATCAATGATTTGATCAGTGATATATAGAAAACGGGTCAAAGAAGATTACATTTCACTAAACACCTCGGAATAAAACCTCACAGGTAAAATATACATAAAAATAAACACTTGAAGACACTTCAAAATGTTCGCTAAAGTCAAAGGTAAATTGTGAAAAACTTGAATCGAATTTCAATCATTTGACAAATCTATGCAATGATCAATCAGTTCGTGACAACCACGACCTTCCAATTCAAAACCTAACTCATTCATCAAACGTCTCACTACAACCGCTCCTTAACTTAAAGTTCAACTAACGACTGATTAATATCTCCCGCACTTAGCTGCGCGGGCGCAGGCGGAAATGTCGCGAGGATGCGGCCTCTGCTCTTCCGGCGAGCGGGCCATGTGATTGGCTAATGTGGAGTAGTCACGTGCGAGTGGGAAGTGTACTGTGCGAATTATTTCAACACTAGGGCAAATTATTGAAATGTAATAAAATGTAATATTTAATACTGATAATGAGTTTTGTAACATTATTACATAAGACATGGTGGAAGTACTATTCGATTCGAACTTTATGACGGCTCGGAAACTGAGACGAGTCGCTACGCTGCACGCTGGCGCAGTAACAAATACTAGTGATAGCTAGACTGTTGAAATTTTAACAGATCATGTATTTCTGTTGCGGCTTTAACAATAAATAGGTACTAAAACCAACGTTTTCGAAAAACGACAATGAGAAGAACCATCATCATCATCATCATCAACTTTTTATCATCCCACTGCTGGGCACAGGTCTCCTGTCATACAGACAAGGATTGAGCGTAATCACCACGCTTGCTTAAAGGCCAGGTTTCCTCAAGATGTTTTCCTTCACCATGTAATCAGTCATTGGTGTCCAAGATATACTTAGAAAGTACATAAGTATAATTTAGAAAAGTTACATTGGTACCTATTTTGTAAATTTTGGTAGACATCTGTAGAACAATAACCTATTCATCTCAGTGGCTGCTCTTGCACACAAATCTAGCACTGGATCCTAACTTAAATCCTTACCAAAATCTAGCACTGGATCCTAACTTAAATCCTTACCAAAATCTAGCACTGGATCCTAACTTAAATCCTTACCAAAATCTAGCACTGGATCCTAACTTAAATCCTTACCAAAATCTAGCACTGGATCCTAACTTAAATCCTTACCAAAATCTAGCACTGGATCCTAACTTAAATCCTTACCAAAATCTAGCACTGGATCCTAACTTAAATCCTTACCAAAATCTAGATCCTAACTTAAATCCTTACCAAAATCTGGAAATCTAGCACTGATCCTAAATACCAAAATCTAGCACTGGATCCTAACTTAAATCCTTACCAAAATCTAGCACTGGATCCTAACTTAAATCCTTACCAAAATCTAGCACTGGATCCTAACTTAAATCCTTGCAAAATCTAGCACTGGATCCTAACTTAAATCCTTACCAAAATCTAGCACTGGATCCTAACTTAAATCCTTACCAAAATCTAGCACTGGATCCTAACTTAAATCCTTGCAAAATCTAGCACTGGATCCTAACTTAAATCCTTGCAAAAATCTAGCACTGGATCCTAACTTAAATCCTTGCAAAATCTAGCACTGGATCTAACTTAAATCCTTACAAAAATCTAGCACTGGATCCTAACTTAAATCCTTACCAAAATCTAGCACTGGATCTAACTTAAATCCTACCAAAATCTAGCACTGGATCCTAACTTAAATCCTGCAAAATCTAGCACTGGATCCCTAGCAAATCCTTACCAAATCTAGCACTGGATCCTAACTTAAATCCTTACCAAAATCTAGCACTGGATCCTAACTTAAATCCTTGCAAAATCTAGCACTGGATCCTAAAAATCCTTACCAAAATCTAGCACTGGATCCTAACTTAAATCCTTACCAAAATCTAGCACTGGATCCTAACTTAAATCCTTACCAAAATCTAGCACTGGATCTAACTTAAATCCTTACCAAAAATCTAGCACTGGATCCTAAATCCCAAATCCTTCTAACCAAATCCTCTAGCACTGGATCCTAACTGGATCTAACTTAAATCCTTACCTAGCACTGGATCTACTTAAATCCTTACTGCTCCCTCGTCAACAAACCATTTAACATTTAATCTAAAGACTCATTTCATCGCGACTAAGCAAGAGCATACCTGAGGTAAATTAAAGTCTCTTTTTTAGGGTTCCATAACCAAAGGTAAAACAGGACCGTAGTAAGACTCCACTCTCCGTCTGTCTGCCTGTCTGTCACCAGGCTGTATCTGATGAACCGTGATAGCTAGACAGTTGAAATTTTAATGTTGTATTTTCTGTTGCCGCACTCACAACAAACACACAAAAACAGAATGTTTTTTTCTTCTATACAAAATGGTACGGAACCTTTCGTAGGCGAGTCCGACTCGTACTGGCCTGTTTTTTTTTTTTAATTTGCCGCTAGTTGTAACCACTTACTTTGTAAATCATTTCCCTCTCAGCTTTCAGCGGGCAGACGGAAGGGGCAAAAAATCACAGACTGCATTTAGTGGGCAGACAGGGTGGGAGCAATGGGGTGGGGTTAGGGCTGCCAGGCGATCCAGAATTCAATAAATTACTGGGTTCAATGCTTCTACTCAATAAACGAGTATTTAGATCGAACAATAAGTGTATGAAAACATAGTATACAGAATATAATATAATTGAACTAAATAAACTTGACCATGTGACTAATGTACTGATATAAAGCTGACCTCGAGGCCGTATCATGAACTTTTATTGTTTCTTTTATCGTCAAAATGGTTTTTGTATCATGTGATTGTGTGTCGGATTTTTTTCTTGCCTGGCAACCCTAGACAAGGGACATCTGTTAAGTGAGATATGACTTCTAAACGGAATGAGGGCTGAAGCAATTTCATTTGAATATTAAAGTAAATAGGAGTATTAAATTGTGCTTTCCTATTAACTTTGACGTTTATCATGTTATTTTCTACCTCAGACTCATAATTTTAATAATAGGAACCATGGTTTAACATATCATTTAAAGTCTGTAGTTGATTAAGTTAAAGAGCATGTAGAAATTTAAATACTTTAGGAAATTTGTATAGAAAATACCTCAACCATAGGAAGACGGTGTGAAGGATGAATCTAAGGACGAACGTTTACACTGTGATAGCGACATAAAAATAGAACAAAAGAACAAAATTATGCAATCTTCTTCTTCTCAGCCTATAGAGGTCCACTGTTGGACAGAGGCCTCCCCCAAGGCTTTAATTCCATTGGGGGGCATTGCCATAATCCCCAGCTTGGCAGGCGGGTTGGGGATCGCAGTAATTTGTTATTCCACAGGAGAAGCACTGCTTCCCTGCTTCCCTGATGAGTTCCCTTACTCGCCTCTTACGACACCCACGAGAGGATATGGATTGGTACTATTCTATGTCCGGTAGCACACGGGACATATTATGCAATAACAGAAGGTAAGCAACGATCGTAAACTCCTATCCAGCAAATAGACAAGGCATTTACGATATCCATATTATTTATTATTATTTATTTATTTATATTTATATATTCTTTATTGTACACCAAATATCAAACAAAACAACAGACACACATATATTAATATGTATTATGTAAAAATGAGCTTGTTTGCTCAGCTTTCACGCAACAACTACTGAAAAGATGTGGATGAAATTTGGCACACAGTTTATATTCAGGACTAACACAAAGGATACTTTTTATCCCGATATTTTAAAGGGATCGAAAGTAACACGGGTGAAACCGCGGGGCACAGCTAGTTATTACAATAAATAAGAATATTAAACAACACGTGGTAATAAGGGTATTAAAACTATTAATTGCCCGTGAACATTGTAAGGAACGTGAATCATATGTCATTAATATTATCGTGAGAACGATAATTTGTAACGATGGTATAAACTTGTATTAGATGCCTTTTAATAGTTTTCGGAACAAAATTCTACAGAATGCTGACGATTATATTTTGACGTCTGCTAAGCCGGAATACGTGTTAAAATGTCCTATGTTTAAAACAAAAAGAGAATACCTAGATGATACTGAAGGGTAGGAAAACATCTTGAGAAACCTGGACTTTAAATCTGAAATCGCTAACCCGCATTGAGCAAGCGTGGTGATTACGCTTAATCCTTCTCTGTATGAGAGGAGGCTTGTGCCCAGCAGTGGGACGATAAAAATGTTGATGATGACTGTAGGTCAATTTTAAATGAAAGTTTAAACTAATTGATAACGTAACTTCATACAATATGATGTAAATAGTTCACGAGAAAAAAGATTCAGCAATAAATTACTACATACTGTTTACTATTTCTATCAAAGCTGATGAAATCAAAGCAAGATTGGAAAATCGACAAAATAAAAAGAGTGAACTTAAAATAAACCCGTGTTCTCATAGTAAATCAGTGATCTAGAACAGTTTCATTCAATTTACTTGCACAATACTTGCTTGTATATACTGAACGATTACACGATAATAACAAGCGCGCGAACCAACTGAATGTATATTTGAATGTATTGTTTACAATCATTTAATGAATTAACGGGAATTCAGCCAAAGAACGATGTTTTCATGATCGGATATAAATGAGAATGATTCGTCAAGAATGTGCGTAAATGAACTGAACTCATATAGTAGAAGAAAATGCATTGTTAATTGTTTGGAAGAAAACATTGTTTTCTTTAAACATGCTCAATTGACGAATTAATATTTTACTTTGATAATAAACACATGACAATGGTTACGAAAAAACTAATGGTTTTAATGAAATATAATTCATTTAAGTACATCATCTTGACATACATTTTTACTAACTTTTTTGAGTTTACTTTTATATCCCCATTTCTTTAAGTAGGTCATATAACACTCGACGGTTTTTTTACGCAGCAACATCCTGTCCAACCCTCCCTTAAAATATGTCGTACGCAATTAACCAAATATGGAATTCATGCGCGCTGTTCTTATAATACTGGCGCCTGCTCACGGCTGAGTACTATATTTAGCTACTACCGCCGCCAAATGAGGGTTGCCCGCAATATCGCGACCATAGCATTCCATGCAGATCCGGGAGAAAAATGAACACAGGATAATGCTAAATTAAGCTAATTGTAACTAATAGAAAATGATTCGTTAAGAAACATAGAACCAAAGGTAATATACATATGACATTTAGATGAGAAAAGTCGAAAACATAAACGAGGAAATCCATACTCAAAAGCTACTAAATAAAAGCACTTGCTTACGCTATAAATAATTAAGCTAAACAAAACACAATAAATTAAAAGATACAAATAAACCCTCTATTTCTTTCGGACATCCGAGCACTTGAAAAGCTCACAACTCATGTTATATCCGCAGAGAGTACAACCCTATCGCTAGGGAGGAGACGCATCACGTCGGGGGCCGGGAAGCATTTCCGTAGTTAATTTTGTGCAACGCAGACAGCGGCGACTGGTGACGGATTTGTACTTCTATTGATGTTGATGAAGTATATGAATGGACTTCTAAGTACGATAAAATGGAAATAAATGCTTTGGGAGCAAAGGGAGGGCAAGGGCTTTGCATACATAGGAGGATAAGATGTGTAGAACATATAGATAAAATTGAGACTATTTATACTGACAGTAGGTAAATTGGAAGCAATTAGTAAGAGGCATTTTTGTGTTTGGTACTAAAGCAATCCCATTTGTTTGACTGAAACACAATTCAAATAAGAATTTTATAAACGTAAAAGTAAAAAGTATTAACTTAATACGAACCACAACTGTCAAATGCAAATATGAAAATATTAAAAAAATATTTGGAGAGATATTATATTTATATGCGATACAAATTCTAAATCCACGAAATAAAACCACAATTTAATAACCATAACCATATAAAACTAACAGTAATCTAAGACGTTAGCCAGACACATACAGAACTTCAAAACATCAAAGCAAAAATAATCTTTAATAACAGATACCAAAAATAGTCCAACCTCACGTTTTTGAACTGCCGTAAAGTAACTGTAGTATCTTAATTGAGTAGTAAATGGTATATTTAAATGGGCAGTGGTTATGACTGGGAACCGTGATAGAATGCTCTTTGGGCGAGCGGTTCTTAGGAAACATCTTCAACTTAAGCCCACCGATGGATATCAACTCGGAGTTCGTCCATAAAAGATAGAGCCCCTTCGAAGATGAATCGTTGTCAACTGTCTGTTAATGTTTTGCGAAGGATTGAGGGGCGAAGAGTATATTTATTTTGGTGACTAGTCAAGATGGGAAATTCCATGTTGTGGTTTCTGGAATTACAATTATAGTGACCTAATTATTAAACGTTTCCTTGTAATCTGGCAGAGAGAAATACATTGAGTGTTCCTTTTTGATCTTGAATGTCAGGGAAGTAATAGTGCTAATTTTTGTTTTAAATCTGGTTTTGCTCCAAAAGGTAAAGAAATAAAATTACATTACTAAATTCAATGAATATTTACAACGAAAAAGTGACAATAATTTAGGTAAGAGACATCAAAAACATGTCGCATGTCCTATATAAACGCGGCAGTGGACCAAATCTTGTAACACGAGTATCAAAAAGATTTGTTACGCTTTCATGGTGACTTAAATGTGCTCATTAGTTGATGTCTTGGATAGACATCACATCTATCAAAACGGTGAACTGATGTTTAAGACATTGTGAACTATGAAAACAAACTACTAAAGCTACTATTAAATTTTTATATTCTTAATCGAATTACTAATGTAGGTGGTGGTTTAGTGGATTCCGTAGTATATAAATATTCCAGTATAATATTATTGATAGCAGTATTGTCATTTGAAGAAATATTTACTCGTTGTTGGGTGTGAGACAATAGTTGATTACAAATATAACAATCCATATTGCGCATACGATCACCACAACTATCTTTGCTTACCAATGAGAATTTCACCATTACCACTACCAAAGTGTAAGTCAATCAGCCAGGTTAGGACCCACCTATGTCAACATGGATTGAACCTCGAATAGCGACACCAGGTTTGGTTATGGTTGACAGGTACTCAATAATGTAGTGACGGATTGTCTATGACCGTCATGGTAACCTATTAGCCCCAATTGACATTGCTCCTTGTGTGGGATGTTTTACAGCTGATGTGTTGTCTTTCACTCAGAAAGATTTTTTTATGGTTTACAAGTTCATTGATGCATATTATAATTTTAAGTGGCCCGTCATGACTTTTATTAATAGTAGTGACGTAATGATTTTTATCAACGCCACATGAACCACATCAAATTTTTCTTTGCCATATCTCTATCTATCTATATCAATAATTCAGTTTACTTGCTTGTCAACTACAGAACTTTCATTAGATAAAAGTTTTTCAACAGTGTATGAAGTAGGTACTTCAACTACATGTAAAGCAGTAATATTACCTATATTATTGAGGTTTACACAATTTATACTTGTCCATACTGACATGTGGCTGGTACGAGAGTGCTGTTCAACACTACGACGACCAGTGATTGTGTGATATCCAAGAATTAATTGGCTCTTTATATTCCATTTAATGCATGCCTTTGGTATTCAATGTCTATGTGTGTTGCTTGTTTGGTTCAAGATTGATTGAGCAAAATAGTTATAACTTTGGGTTTGTAACTAGAGTTTGAAGAATATCCAGAACGAATTTTTCATGTATAGAAATTAGTTTAATCTCTATTATCATCTCCCACAGAACGACTTCAACTACTGCTGAGTATAGGCTTCCCAATTCTAGTGCTATTCCCCATGCCCTTTGCCAGCGTACGCGTCACATTGGTTGAATTCTTATTACTAAATATCAAATATGTAGCCACTGATTTGAGTGTAAAATTAAAATAACAAGTAATTTACAATATCCACTTAATTTCAATATCCGACAATGAATGCTAACCGATGTGTCCAAACATTAACATTGACCGAAATATACGATCGTTTCAAAGGCAACTACACGTGAAGCATGGTTTCCTGCTTTATCGTCGACAGGGAAGGAAAAAATGTGCTTTCCTGCTGCCCCGAAATGCTCTCAAAGGTTGTCGCACTGCTATGTTTATAAAATAGTAAGGGCAATTCTCGTAATTTTAAGAATGTTCAGAATCAGTTATATTATTTATAATTCATCAGCCAATATTCCTAACAAGACTTTTGTTACGTTGCTTCCCATTTATCCCAACCACTGTACATACAATTCATAAAAACGTGCTGGTTACCGTCGCACTATTTCTAGTGTAAAAGTACCGGACAAGGTCGAGATGCTGTAAACAGAAGCGTCTGTTTTGTGCCACCGAAGTTACACCATTCTAGATGCAGGGAGTAGACATTAATGGATGTAGAATGAGAATAGAGGCTAACTGACACATATGGCAGACATTGATCTATTAGTATTTATAAATCGAACAAAATCAAAATATTTATTTGCTACAATATAGTAAATAAGGCGATAGAGTAAAATTGTTTTAGCATTTCCTGTCATAACATACGTGCAAATGTATTTACAATCAACGCTGTCAATAATACTATAACAATTTACAAAATTGCAGATTATTTTGTCTTCTAAATAGTCCTTAATAGCATAAATATCTTTTAAATATGAATAGTTTTATACAATTGACGAATACTAAATTTTCTTCCGGACATAGTCAAGACAACAATATAGCAACAAATTGGATAAAACCACCACTCTTATTTATTATACTTTGTAAAGTAACTGAATAATGAATTTCAGTTAAATACTCACTGTTTGACCTATATAAAACAAACTCTCGATCAATTTTGATAACCTCAAAAAAATTGTGAAAACAGACAGCAGTAGGGAACTAGGGACCACTCCTACTTCACCCTCTTCGAAACAGTTTTGTAAATGGCACGTGACAGTACTGTGTGGGTGTGTTGAACGACAAAAGTGAACGTTCTGCCTGTTCACTTCCGTTAATATAATGGAAATAGAGTGAATCCGAAAGGGTCACTCACTTACTTCTAGTAAGAACTTCTAAAGCTCGGAAAAAAATACATATAAGCTTCACAGTAGATGAATACAAAAGCTATATTGCTTTGAACCCAAAAGATAGGGCACATGCAGTTGTCCTGTTAAACGATTATAGTAAAACTATAATGGACATAAAATCATGTAATCATCTAAACAAACCAGTAGGGTATCAGTAGCAATGGGTTTCATTTTGACAACATTGTTCAACTTGTTCAAAAACATTCATTGCGTTATTTACATTGTCGGGTAGACAGTGAGTAGACATTTTTGAACATATGGACCAGCGGACTAGCAATATGCTTCGAAATGATTCCAACTGACAATAATAGTGAGTTAGCAATTAAGGTGCTAGCTACAAACACACAACTGATACAAACATCTAACTAATCAAAAAGAAAACTATAATCGCTCCTATTAACCTTCCAATATCAATGAAAGTCTAGACAAGAATTCAAGTTTCTAGATTCAGAACTTCATAATTATAGCTTAAACAACTTTTTCTAGTAATTCAAATCTAATTGCCCTGACGTGGAAACCACATTAAATGTGTATCAAAACATCCTACGTTTAATGAATCACATTTTATTAACAGATCCGACTTAATTCAGTTTTATTGAAAAACCACAGACAGGGCCACATCACAGAGCGAATGGAAAATATAGTGAAAATTAACACGTAAACATAAATATGTGACTATTTCAGTGAATCTTCTCCGTTGAAACAATAAAATTAGTCTTTGAAAGTCACCAATGGTTTTACAAGGAAGTATGAAACAAATACATACATATAACGAAGTACACCAAGGAAACGATGACAGGTCTTAAATTCAGAGGATACCCATAAAATGCAAATATAGAAGATAATTGTCAAGATAATAATAAATCAATTATAATTGCCGAAGCCAAAAATCACATTTAAGTACTTAAACAGTTTAAATAACGGTTTTGTTGCAAGGCATAATTAATATAAAGAACTTGTTGAATATCAGAATTTCGTTAAGAAATAGTAGTTTTTTAGTTCCTATAACGTAAGTAGTTTACCTACGTTTAAAGTATGTTTTGGCTTATAAACTTCAAAAAGAATTTACAAATAACAAAGCAAACACGTCAGTGAAATCGAATACCAATACTCAACCTGGTTAGTGGGAAAGCTGACGTCAAATATAGTGAAAGCTAGAATGATGATCCGAAATAGGTCAAACTGAATAATACAGACATTCGTGATATAGATCAGTCATAGTAAACACATGTTAACAAACTATAAACAGGTCGAAATCACGCACTGTACCAAATTAGCACGTAATATAACGAGGAGAAAGACGTAAACGGTACAGATAATAATAAACAAACATGGTTTCTTAAAATCTGTGTTGAATTACATTTGAATGCAAATTGGCACGGATAAGCTAATCTGACTATGAAAATGCCATGATGACCATAACGACAATAAAAGAAAAATAAACATCAAAACAAATATTGATAAACTGGAAGAAGGCGACAGAACGACTGATAAAGAATAAGTGAAGATAAAGTACTAATAGCGGTACTAGTACATTGTGACAGCTTTTCAAATTGCAATTTATAGACTGTGGAGACCCCACGTGGCATCGCCCGCATAAATGTTATGTCTATGACAACGTAGACGCCATTTTATAGATTCAATGTTTTGTTTTTGTATTACATTAAGAGTAGACTACATTTTACATGACACCATCTTGGCTGGAAGTGTTATATTGAATAAGTTTTAAATTATTGGAGGAAGACAGTTTATATTATGATTGGAATTGGCAATTGAAACAAATGATTCTTAATAACAATATGTTTGCTACTTTGTATCGTACCTACACATTATACGTGTATGTGTTTTGTAGAAAATAAACGAAACAACATTATTATTAAGAACCCTCATAGCTGTTTGTTCTCTCATGAGCCGAACGGTTTTCCTTTTCTGTTAACCATATTGAAAATTATTCGCAATAGGTGCGCTAGAGTTGAAGATGACATCATTCTCTGACACACAGCTCGTAGAACCAGAAAACTACATAGTAATATCGTGCACTAATTATTGCTCTATAAATTGTTTTAAAAAGAATGCGGAATGTTTGGTCAAACATGTTTTACCCTTTTAAAATGATATAACTATACATAATTATGGTAATTGTGTTATCATCATGCTTTAAATCTTTGACATGAGTGATGTGCCAAAATACGTTTAGACTGTATTTTTAACGAGAATATGAAATTGGATTTTTCTATTCCTTTGATGTTACTTATTATAGACGTTCTTGTTTCTCATTCAAACATATTGTTTCTTCAGATCGATGACCGTTTAGAATATGCCAGGAATTTGAAATATTCCTGCGCTAGTTTTATCGGTATAAATAAAATAAGCATCAATATTTCATCTACAATACTTTGACTCGTAGATACTGTTTTTACATCAAATTAATTATTTAAGGATTTGTTAAAATTCCTAGAATGCAAGTAGGTGTTACGTTTAGACTAAAACAAGCTGACGTAATTGTTATTTTTAAACGACAAAATATGTAATTATACAATCAGAGATGATAGATACACGCCTAAAAATATAAAGGTGCGTCGAATGTTTATTTAGCTTCACGTGCAAACTCAAGTACATTACATACATAGTACATATGTAGGTATGTATGTAATATACTTAACTTTAATTCAAGTGTGGCTAACGCAATCCGTTTAGCAACTGTTGGCTATTTGCGTAGACTATTAGAATTGTAAAATCCATCATGTTTCTTCAGCTAATTAGGTACATACGTGCTTGAAATAATAATGCTTCTATTTAAGATGTAAGGACATTGGCATCATTATCGTCAATTTAATTGAGATACATTTATCCAGATATTAACTTATACTGAGAATTACGAATTCCATAAATGGTTTTACAAAATTTGATTGAAATTACGGTTTCCTTAATCACGTTTACACAGAACACGGAGGTATTATACCAGGAAAAACAATAATTTCCTGGTATAATACCTCTTTGATATGATAAAGTTGAAACAGCCAAACAAAACATTGAAATCCACATCTTTACCCAAAATGCGCACCAATGAAACCCCACCTCCGCAGGTTCGTACGAATCAAACAAAAACAAGATTTTATTCGCCACATGCCATGTGACTAAACAATAGGCTATTTGACAGTATTCAATTATTTGTGATTTTTTGCTTTAATTGCATAAAATGAGGGTTCTTTATATCATTTACAAGAGTTTTAATAAAAAATAATAACAATTATTATATCCAAAACACAAAAATATGTTTGGCTTTTTGTTTCTCGCGCCACACATTGTAAAACGATCCGGATTGGCTAATGTCGCGATGACGTCATACGCGCATCATCGCTTGTTTTCGGCAAACTTATAAACTGTTTTTCGGGGGTTTTTTATCGATTTATTTGTATAACCCATTACAGCACACCACTTGTAAACCATTTTATTAGATAACAACAGCAAATAATAATTAAAAACAAACACCACTGAGAACCGAAAACCGCTTGTGACGTCACTTACCAGGCGCAACGCCATATTGCTGATTATATCGTTTTCGCGGCTTATTTGAATTTTGAATTTTTATTTGCATATTTCTTACTAAATACGTATTTAAAATTAAAAAAAATACTTTGGGTGAACTTCTTAACCGCAACCAAGTAATTCAAGATAAAAATTATAAATCTGTCAAATAGCCTATTGTGTATGGATCTCGTGAGTCAGCTGGGTTGACAATATGCGGCCTTGCAGTCACTACCCCGCTAGAGAAGGCGACGCGCCGTCCATAATGTAATCGAAGCAGTTGGCTAGAGGTATTCGCTGATAGGTGTTAAATGTATTTCATAAAGCAGTGAAGAAAAACGTCGTGGGGAGACGTCCTATAAATAAAAGCTCGAAAGCATTTCGAATGTGCCAATCCACACTATGGTGAGCACTCACACACGAGGTGAATTACGGTCCACTTCCTCTTATAGAGAAGAGGCCTCTGCCCTGGCAGTATTATATGTTAAAGCTGATTATATGCAGCTTCCTTCCTTACAAAGAAGAGTAGAAAAATCTTCGCTCAAACTAATATACAACCTAGTCTAACCAGATAACCACTGATAAATAAGTCATAATACAAAAAAGTTCAACAATAATGAGACAATAGCATAACCAGATATACATATAATTATGATGAACAAGATATGATAAATATGCATATAGCAAGAATTGGACAGACATCAGAAATGAAAAACACTCGAACATGAAGAGACACAGCAACAAGAAAAGAAAATTACGTGATAAAGATAAAAGTGTGCATCATGTAGATAATAATAAGTTTCAGACAAAAATTAGATTCAAAAATACATACAAGAAGCGACGCCGCTAATCGCAGCTGATTCCACAACTCAAAAACAAGTATGAATCAACCGCGGTGCTAAGTACATGTCACCAACTCGACGCATCTTTAAAGCGTCTAAGGCACATCAGGTAAATAGGCACACCATCATCTTTACATGGATGACATCATGGCCGCTGCGGTCAGCGATCGCTAAACGTCGTCATTACATTATCCCTTCGGGATGGATCATTGCTGGATTTAAACAGGAAGTTTGGTCATAAGATGTTATGCCATAGTTTATAGCTACGTCCACCACTACCAGTATATTATTATGACTCTGTAAGTGGTTATTACTTATTAAATGAGTAGTCAACGATAAAAGTCAGAGATAGAATTCTGTTTAACAGTCTGTGACCACATAATCAACATAGACTATAATTTTATGGTGGCCAATTTTATGGGAGTAATCTGGAATGGAGAGTAGTGGAAGCTAATATGGAAGCTTTGAACAAAGGGAAAATGGAATGGAGAGTAGCCAAGGCCAGAAGTGAGACAAGTTATATGAAAAACCTTGCGGGGGGGAAATTTACCGCATATCGAAAAGGTTCGCAAGATGATTATTATAAACGAATGACGAATGATTCTCAAAATATTCCACAAATCAAGTATCCAGGATTAACTAAGAACAACAAATATAAATCCAAACACAACTGACCAAGAAATTCCGGCCCACATTCGTTTCCCGTCAAAACATTGTAACGTTTCTATTTACCGACAGGTTTGTTAAAAGCATCATCAATAACTCGCATTCCAGTCCTGTTGGAACAAATTGACTGATAAGGACACAAAAGTGCATTGTGGGAGGCTGTGGGTGGGATGACAATGACACAGTGACCTTGCTGGAATAATATTACGGGGGTAAGAGATTTGTTATTTACAGGTAAGAGCAAATTCAAGTGCAAATGGGACTAATACTAGATAAAGTAAACGCCTTAGAATATGCTGTTTGAAACAACAAAAGATCAATGAATTCAAGAGCTTTCTATTGTCACCGTCTGTTTATATTTTGTCCTTTTACCTTGAATAGAAGACGTGATTGATTATGATGTATCCTTTGTATAAACTAGTTGGTTACTACGATCAACGCATTTTTTTTTTTTTGACAGGTGACTTTAACCCCTCGTTTATTTAAAACTTTACGAATGTCTTCATGTCGTGTTCATATTTTTGGTTAAATCGATAATTTGACAATCGCGTGTGTAGTTCTACTGAAGACTGCACAGTTTTGTTCAAGGACAGGGGTATTGTCGATCAAAATAGTTTTATTTGTGTGCGTCCCTATAGGGGTAGGTATTATAATGAACTGATACATATTTCTAGTTTTAGTAATATTAGCAGTTCTTCATTTAAATGCCTTATTGATTTGAACTACGGTATTATATGTTTTATAGTGATTTGATTCGGTTATAGACAAATAATAATTAAAAAGATAAAATGACAAAGCAATGTAATTCAAAAATTTATTTAAATAATTTGATACAATTTCGTTTAATTTAATAAAAACTTTAATAACTTAATTGTATAATATGTGAGATCTAACTTGTAAACTTTGCGTATTTGAATAACTAATTAAAATATAATACCTAATGTAGGTAATATTGTATGACATGTAGTCACTATATAGGTGAAATGTATGTATACTATGTACAGACGACAACACATCAAGCTACTACAAAACAGTTTGTCAATTTCCTTGGCTATATTTTCAACATTATTACTAAAGCATTAAGGCTCAAGGTTGATTAGTAATATTTGACAGTTTCGGGTAGCTTGACCTGCTGTCGTACGTAATGCTTGAAATAAAATGATTTCTTATTATTATTTTGTCGTCCTCCGTGGCGCAGCGGTCAACACGCCTGCGTGGATCCCTGGCCAGGTCATGACGGAAAACGATCTTTTCCTGATTGGCCTGGGTCTTGGGTGTGTTTATCTATATAATGTATCTATTATAAAATATAGTATCGTTGAGTTAGTACCCCATAACACAAGTCTCGAACTTACTTTGGGGCTAGCTCAATCTGTGTGATTTGTCCGTATATATTTAATTATTTATTCCGTTTATTTATATACATATTATTATTATTAATTGAATGAAAATATTTACGGATCAACATTTAACTACTTTTCTCGTTCTTTACCTTCTCAATTTACAAAATTCAACTGTTGAAATGTTATTATTAAACAATTCACTCAAGCCATGTCATGCAGTCGTAAAATCACACCCCAACAGTTTCAAACCTAACTTAAAGGATACTAAAAACTGTCAAAAGTTCTATAAAACTGTCTAAGCAAAAGTTGACCAAGACTATACAACCGACATTTTTAAATTTTTAATTTCAATGGCCACGCACGGACCTCAATGAGAAAAAAAGTCAAAGTAAATGAAGAATCAGCACGTTGAAGCCGCATGCGCTGGTATCAACTTCAACACAAATAAGTATGAGATCATAGTGTATTTTATGTATGCTATGAGGTACCAAGTTAAGTCGACCTTTCCTGCTTATAAATAAATAATTGTAACAGCTGTAAAGGACCATAGGGTAAACAATTAATGAGTTTGTCATCACCATTTTTAACGTAGGTGATGGACAGAGCTATCACAAAGCCAAGAATATTTTTGAGATCTTGCCAATAGCAACACCGGGCTAGCACATATGGCTAATAAGATCAAAAATATAAAGCTGGACAAAATAGACTTGAATCTGCAAATCATCAGTGTCTTAGAAGAACCTGATATTTAGATAGTAAGTCAACCTTACGTTTCCATTGTACTCAAATAACCAACCGATAGAATCATTGGAGGTTCGCGTGAGGCCAAATATTAAATAACCCGTGTTTTTTTTTTTTAATAATCTGTACTTAGAAGACCAACAGCGCGGACCATGGGCTCCAACGCGAAAGCCGCGGATGCATCCAGGACTAAACGCGGAGATGATGATGACTTAGAAGACCAATAGACAATTTACTCTTTAACTTTAAAAATCATGGAGGATCGATCACACAGATTTTTCAGTTACATGCGAATTATCAAGCTATACATTCGCAGTATATAAATCCCCTTATTCATAAACGTTGTTTAACGTTAACTAGTGATTAGCGATTGTTTAACCATATATTTTTGACCTTTTAACGACACATAACTTCAATCATCGTTTATGAACAAACACCACGGTGTTTAAGGGGTTGTTTCATAAACTATGATTAAAGTTAAGTGAGTAAGGAGGTTTATGTTAGAGCAGCTTATATGGGAAATGTGTAGCTTGATAATGTAGCCGTATTTGACACAGCTCTTAACAGACTGGTCATGGGGTGGTCAGTAAATTATTACGAACTAAACTTGTGGTTTTGTTGTCGATGCGTCATGGAGACTTGTTTTCAACTGGATTCACATATTTTTGTGTGACAACCAGTTTCTGTTGCCTTCGATGGTACAGTTGCTAAAATGTCAAGTACCAATGTTATTTTTATGATATTTCCCCACACCATTTCCGACTGTCATAATATGTATCTATATTTTATGACATAACCATGTATTATGCAAAAGACCAGAGTTTAACTTGACATACTATTTTCAACAGAACAGCTTCCTCATTGAGCACTAACAAGCTCTATACATCGATGAATACGATCGTAAAACATTTAATACCTATCATGGTAAAAAGAAACCTATACAGTTGTTATCTACAAATAATATCAATACTCAATGGCAGCTTTATGACAGCAAAACTAATCTATGTATTATGTTCGCACTAGTAGTACACTGGTCACTTCTCTCTATGTGTGATGGATTGGGTCTTGGGTCCAATGCGGGTTGGTGTCACAAATCATAGAATATTCCGTTGTAACAAATTTGCTGGGTTTACAAATAAACTTTATACTTAAATGTAGATTTCGCTACATTTTACTCTAGAACATACAAATAGTAATAAAATAAGTTGTGTAGGACCTCAGACCTATCTCTACTATATATTTAAGCTGAAGAGTTTGTTTGTTTGAACGCGATAATATCAGGAACTACTGGCACGATTTGAAAATTACTTTTGCTTTGGATAGCCCATAAATCCAGGAAAGCTGTAGGCCATATAACATCACGCTGCGACCAATAGGAAGAGCATAACTCCACACGAACAACGTCGCTGGGAGCCGCTAGTTAAAATAAAATAGCTTCTCACAAAGTTTTGAATGCAGTCAAGATCTATTTAGTTCATATCTATGCATAGTAGGTAAAACTTCAAAGGAGGACCAATACCATCGGACCACCGCTGCTCCAAACTAAACAGCAAGCATTAAAATGAAGCCATAGCACTGCAAATTAGATTATGACAGATCAGTTACACTTTCTAAGTTACGGCACACAAGAAGTAATAAGCGATAGGCCGGAAACAAGAGGGCAATTAAGCGGATTAAGAGTAAATTAGGAAAGTCAAACGTGGGACCGACAGAGGTGCTGTCAAACGAATTACTTCTTGTAATTATATTTCCGTAAAGTATTTAATACCTGTTTTAGGATAAATCAAAAGAATTAAACGTTATCTTAATGAAGATTAAGCTATTGGGCAAACAGACTAATATATTGCAGTTTATTCACACTAGACATACTTCAGAGAATTTTTTAAGGGATCTCAGAAATGTCAAACCTATATCTGTTCCTAACAATAATTCAAAGGGATTTTGTTTAAACTTTAAACGTGCTAATCTCTGGACTCCTTATTTTTGAAATTGTTTTTGCATTTGATAGCCTAATATGGTAATAAAAGGCTATTTAATATTAATTTGAATTCGAATATTTAGTTAAGTCAGTAGCACTTGACTAAATATAAATATGATGGAGATTATTAGCACTAAATAATAAACTCATTCTGAGTCATTATTATATGTGTATCATTTTATTTTGCTTAGGACTCCCAGTTAAACTACGTCTACGTGAATTAATTACTCATAAATATACGTATTTCTCGATACAAGGATATTTGTAATTATAATAACTAAGGTCACGAACTCACGTGTCATGGAAACCATGATTCAATCACAATTGTGGTCTTTAGAAGTCATCTTTTCTTATCTCAAAAGAAGAGTACTCTTAACTTCTTTAAATACTAATTTGTATACAATACTTTTAAATAGCTTCTGCTCCCGACTTCGGCTTCGTCCGGGTGAAATTTTTAGTTTTAAAACAAAATATATTATATTCTATGACACCCTACACTAAATACGATAGTTTCCCATGACTTAATGAATTATCGTGATCCCGAGATTATTTGATATATTAAAACACACCATACCTCTTTATAATAATAATTAGCTTTCCGCCCGCGTGGAGTTCGGTTATATCGCGCTTTTTAGATTTCCCACGGAAACATCAATTTTTTCCGGGATAAAAGGTAGCTTATGTCCTTTCTCAGGGTCTAAAGATTGTCTGTGTCAAATTTCATCAAAATCGGTTGCGAGGTTTAAGCGGGAAAGCGTAACAGACAGACAGACAGAGTTACTTTCGCATTTATAATATTAGTATGGATGAGCATAGATAACGATGGAAAAACATCGGGAATGTCTAATAAATGTTCAAATATACTACTAAAAATATATTAACATGATAAAGCAAACCTAAATTCTAATTAAAGATATAAAAAGTTAAAAACCCCATGCATAAACATTTCCAAATTTTTTGTAGTATTAAATTTTCAACTGTTTGGACCTTACCAAATTCACTAAATACTGCAACTGAATTAATAAAGTCAATGACTGGGTTATTTTGACAACAATTTGAAATTTAAATCCTGTTGACCTTACTAAACCAGTTCTAATATTTATACAGGTTTTTATATCAAAACACGTAGATTTTACGGAGGATTGGATTCTTTTAAGATATCTATGACATAATGAGTGGAACTTGTTATTTGCGGACAATGCGTAGCAGTACGCACGATGAAACACCGTGCTGTAAACATTTTTCCTAATGTAATCTGACCTGTCATAATACGGAATTTTAATAAAATCAGAGGTCGGGTTATACTAGCATAGTCTAGCTTGATATGTTGTCGTGTATACTAAGTCACGCGATGCCCCAAGCTCTTTCGTGGGGTTTTTGTTTGGATTAGAAAGAACGTGTTTTGTACTATCTAGGTATTGGAGCTTTATAAGCTGCGATGCATCAATTAGCTGTTAGTGTCTATTCGTGTCTCTTTTTGTATCTTTGTCTTTTTAACATACAAATTTTTTTTAACATGTTTTCGAATACGTTATTGGATTGATTATTTTGTTTGTTTATATCATCCTTTTTTTATAAAGGTTCTCTACTTCAACTTATGTTTTTCTCAAAATCATTAACTCCAAAAGCAATGTCGAACATTCTAAGATCTAAGTGTATCTTCACACACTTCCCCTATCTTTTGGTAATTTAAACTCTATTACAAGCCTATACTTTACTCCAACAAACATAGATTACATGAGACATCAAGAAAACCGAGTTCCCATGAGAATTGTGAAATAGTTTGAAGCAATCGACTGGTTTGTAAACTTACGATTTCTCCGGACGAACGTGAAACTATTCTCAGAGTGGATGACATGTAGCTCTGGATTATATCTATTTAGGTTTGTAGTAGCATATCTATACTAATATAAAAAGCTGAAGAGTTTGTTTGTTTGTTTGAACGTGCTAATCTCGGGAACTACTGGTCGGATTTGAAAAATTATTTTTGCGTTGGATAGCGCATTAATCCAGGAAGGCTTTTGGCTATATAACATCAATAAGAGCGGAGCATAACTAACTCCGCACGAACAAAGTCGCTGGCGGCCGCTAGTGTATGATATTGACGAGCGTTTAATGTAACACTCAAGATGCTATGCGTAACATAAATATTTTATTGATAAAATGATGTACAATACTGTCAGTTGCCAAAATATTTATTTGGATTAATACGTTTGAATTGTAAACCACCACTGACCAATTTAGATGCAAGATAGTTGCTCATTTCAAGTCATAGTTGGACATTTTGTTATATATGTCCATATAACAAAATGTCCAACTATGATTTGAAATTATTATTATGTTACTTTTTTTTTAGAAATAATGATTACAGTATCAGTTTTGCAAGGTCAGATCACAGCCACACTTTGTATAACCTGATATTCAAATACCAAATTTATATAATGGGGGCGTGACGTCCTGACAGATTATACTATAGATATGACCTATATGCTAGATTCGACTGGATGCCGTAAATCGCAACACGGGTTATGAATTTATCTTGAGCTCAAAACTGACCTGAATATTTTAGCATCAAGAATTTCACTATCATTATTCAAAAATCGGAGAATGTTAACACATATATTTTTTTAAAACATTTAACCTAGATTAATACTTCGCTAAATGTAAATTCTAGCCAGGGCAAACATTTGGTAGAAATTCCTCGATGGACAGTGTCATAACAGTAATAAAATAATTTGTTCGTCAGTCATGTTGGTGAACATGTGTAAACAGTAGAACAAGTTGGTATAAATGTGTTAACTGTCAGTTGATCGTTACGACTTTTTTGACATCATCATATGACGTCACTTAGTATTGTGTTCAAATTGAGGAATATTTTTGAAATGGTTATTAATGTACATTACCTACTGCAACTATTTTGTCTCTAAACTTATTTATTTAGAAGGAGATAAATGTACAGTATTTATATTCATAAAGTACGAAATAAAAACAAATACACCTAAAGAGGGTAGCACTTAAATAATCAAACACAAACTTATAAAAGTTATAAATCAAAGTGATTAAAAATACACAGTATTTACAATCATGACGTCATTATAACTTCTGCGAAAAAAGTCAAGTTCAAGCACAGACTAACTTTTTAAAAACTTTTGCCATACTTTTATCAAACTTTTGTATCAAAACTTTTGATACGATAGTTTTAATTAGCACACATAACTCATTGGCGACAATCTTCATTTCAAAAATCGTGAGGAAGATAAAAAAAACAAACCGTAGCATACGCTTACAAGCCGGACGCTCACGTTTCCGAACAAAAGGATATCCAAAAGGAAACAACGAAATGCCAAGAACGTCACTAACACCTGATGCACTACACAACACTGGCATTAAAGCACGATGTCAATGCCATCACAGAATTTCTTTCTCAAAAAAAAAAAAATACACTAACACATCCACTACACAGACACTTTCTAAAAAAGCTGAATTAGACCTTTGTAGCAACACGTCAGTTACACACCGAACCCATCGGGAGACTGACCCGCGAGCGAACGGATATAAACAAGGGGAGCGAGCGAGACAGATGTATGATGCACCTGTGCACTTCAAACTGAATGGTACGCGAAACGAGAAGGCGATAAAACAAAACGCACATTAGAACGAGACGCGATTACTCTCAAGCATTCGTACCGCTCAAATAGCAAACGTCCTAACCCACGATTCGCGCACTTCCAAATTAGATTTTAAACTAATATAAATAGAGTCCTTTTTGAATTTTTAGAGGAAAATTTAGTTAGTGTGAGTAAGTCGGTGTATTCAGGGTCAACATATGGCGAAAAGAAGCTTGTGTCCGCCAAATTCCATGGTTTGAACATAATGTTGTATGATTGTTTCAAGTAAACCGTGGAACAAGCAATATTTAGTTTGTAACATGTGTTTTGCTATTCTTATTCCAATAAAGCCAAAATTATTAATAAAGTTCCCATTGTTTAATGTTTACATATTACTGCAAGCTGAGATCTTGAAGGGAGTTCATTAAATGTAATATAGACTAGGATAGTACATTGTAATAGTAGATTTACTATGAAGAATCCATTAAATTGAGTTGATACGACTGATGAAGTGAAAACAGCATTATAACTAAAACAGAGCTAAAGTTAAAAAGATTGAAACAGATTATTATCAGATTATGTATTATGTAAAAAATAAATATTAAACGAATATTGCACAAACGTCTGTTCGTGAGCGAAATACCAAACCTATAACGGTATTACAATTAGTGACAGGTAATTGTGGGCAACTGGTAATGACCCATGGACTTGAAAAGTTGAACTACCTGTGAACGCAAGTGCCAAGAATTTGTGACGGTACGGAACATGGATAGAGTCGACAAAGTGTCGACTGATGTGGAGATGATTGATTTTGTCTTCAAAAGTCAAACATGTTGTGAACAGAATAATTTAATATTGAGAGTCAAAAACTCAGTTAAACGCTTCAAAGACAATTGTGAAGTTCTCAAATCAATTCCTTACTGAGCTTACAAAAAATCAAAATACCTACAGATGATACTAAAAATCGGTACCTATAGGAAGTTTAACTAAAGGTAAACAAAAACACCACGTGACTCAGTTCACAGACTAGGAAAACTAATACCAGTCACTTCAGATGGTCAGTTTCAGTTAACTGAAGTCACGTGGTTATCTAAACGGGTGGAGTACAGACCTTCAAAACCACATAATAACCACCACGCTGAAGATGGCAGAATGAGATGGGGAAAACAAACGAAACGAACGAGTAACCGAAACACGAAGTGCGTAGCGTGTTGAAGGTCCAATATTACTGCGTGGGGAATTTGAGAATGACGTCAACATATGGTCGTTATAAACCCAACCCCACCGGTTGGTTTAACCTACCTACTATACGTATCATTATAGAGTAGGTATAGAGGGGCGCTCATTATAAGGACAACGAAATATACGATTTTGTTGCAGTTGATAACAGCAACAAAATCTGAGGAGTTTGTGCCGCCACTTCTTCTTCCTAACGAAAGCTCTAGGCAGTGGCGAAGGCCGGGCGTTTTGGGGGGACTGTCTCATTTAATATTGACCCTCAAAAGGTGCTGAATCTTAGCCTAATGTAAATAAATGACTTGATTTGATTTGATTTTACTACACCATCACAACTATCACAAGTACGCAAGGTGTGAAGTTAACAACAACACGACAAGAGCTCGGGGAATACTTTTCTTACGTACTGAATATATGACTATAATGAATAAACCAATGAAACATATGGAAAATGTCCATTTATAAAAGATTTACATGTCGCGGGAACAAAATTTGCCGCCTTCACTAGAACTAGCCACCACATACAAGTTTTTTTTTTTTTTAATGATTGAGTATTTAAAAGAAGACCTATCCAAATTCATCTATCAGCAATCACTACCCAAACCTAACCATTTGAGCTAAAGTCGTCCATTGAAACAACTAAGCTCCGCCATATCACGGTAAGTTACTTATCTTACCGCAGCCACATTCACAGGTTTATCGGGTAATTACATAAAACACGAACAGTGCGGTCATGACGTTATTAAAGCTGTTAAGCAGACGATTTTTTTTTATATATAATTATAAACTAGCGCTTGACTGCAATCCCGTCTGATGGTAAGCAGTGATGCAATCGGTGATGGTAAAGCGCGCTAGTTTATTAATCCCATTCACATAAAAAAGACTTAGTGAATGGGAAGGAAGATGGCAGTTGAGCGAGGTGGTGCAATGTTAAACCCAACAACACGACCAACGATGCTGCGCCAGAGGGAAATTGATGTGGAGACTCTCCACCACCAAACTCCCGACACAACAACATTTGACGCATCGTACCCAGCACACAATTTTTCAAACACAGAAACATTGGTTTAAAAATATTCTTTAAATTAATTCGGATTGTTCACAATAAGAGCGCAGGTGTTCCCCGTCCTGCATTTGGGTAATCGGTCCACCTATCCTGACGATTACGCTATACACTCATATATGTACAGCGTACACCTTGTCAGTTAATTGTATTCTAAACCCTTCAAAATGTTCAACATAATGTCAGACATGTTCAGAACAGCGTGCAAGTCATCTCTCAACAACCTATCACCAACACCTCTGACTTACCAACCCATATAGTGTAAACATTGACATATATTTTCCTGGATCTTTGCGTTGAACACAAAAGCTAGTTTCTCATTAAACTATAGTTCTGAGAACAAATCTGCTCACTTCCTACGATTGAGCGAGATCGTAAGTAAAACACCGGGCGTTGGGAAAACTGTTTCGGAATACCGAGATTTGGTTAGCATGAGGTGAAGCTATAAGATGAACAATCAAAGTACACAAAACTAGGTTCGTGAGTCGAAATCAAAAGCACAGTAGGATGTCTAAAAATAAACATGTCTTAATTAATTAAGTATTTAAGCATGCCATGGTGCCGTAACTACTCCCAGCAATCATCCTTCCCTACCTATTTTTTACACGCTTTTTATTAGCTTCACTTGTATGTTTGCTTGCTTGCTTGTTTGCTTGTTTGTTTGTTTGTCCATCTCTAACTCTTTGGACTACGAGTGAGCGGCTCATCACTGTAAAATGTCCCACTGTTTTCAATACGTTCGTTCGTTTTTTTTTTTTAAAGAATATCGAACTAAAAAGTTGAAAATAAATATACCTAGTTTAAAAAACTAAAAGAACATGCTTTTAAAAAACATCAAACTAAAAAGTCAAAAATAATTTTTAAAAAAGCGTGAGGCGCTTAATATACAAAAATTATGGCACAAAGCGCCTCACGTTTTTTTTTAATTATATTTAACTTTTTAATTTGATGTTTTTTAAAAGCATGTTTCTTTAGTTTTTTAAACTATATTTTACATATGCAATCATAGTTACTTACACCTCACACAGTCTACTTGGAAAGTCCTAACCGGTGAAATCTTAGCTAGTTACATTACAGGCGAATGCTCCTGGTAAGGGAGCGTTGTTGCCATACCTGAACATTCTACTATTACCGGACTATCCGCAACGAATGGCGTAGCGCCGCTTTTAAAAGCCCGTTAGTTGCAAACCATTACATTTGATAGTTTCGAACGATCATAAACACAGCTGCACAAGTTTCAGAGCGAAACAATTGTACTGTGAAAACTTCGAAGAGTGAGATGTTAAAACTACCTACCCGACCCTGGATCGCATGGTTTTTATGGCTTCACAAAACATATACACATAAATCTAAACATCGCTAACCTAATACCACATACACCTATCATACCGTTACACACATAAAACCTCCAAAATAAATTATCTAAACGATGGTGAACACCGCATCAAATCCGCTGCGTAGTAAAGAATAATGCGGCCAAACAGGCCGATGTGAAGCGATAAACATTTATACGTCTTTGTCGCAGCCGACTGGTTAAATTAGCCGTTTAGTCAACAGCCTGGCCTATGGACGTAGTGTCCGCCTCACTTCGCTCTCTCGGCTCAGTTCTAACCTAACCTATTTAGTCGGGCTGCGCTGAATTAGTTGCTGTGACCAATTCAGCTCCCACGTGATTGGATACAGTTTTAAACTATAATACATAATTATATTAAACATCATTTAGCGTCGTTTTGTTGTACACAGTTGTAATCTTAAGCAATGCTGTAATTCGCTAATAACGTTGCAACTACCTATTATTATATAGAACTGTACGGTAATTGACTAATTGAGTAACACTGTCAGTAGGAATGGGTTACATTTTGACAGTCCAACAATATTCATTGCATTATATTTTATGCTGTTGAATAGACACACTTTTCGAATACCTATATGGATTGGCAATATGCTTCAAAATGATTCAACATAATAATGTTTTACGCAATTAGGGTGCTGGTATAAGAAACCATGGCCCTGGTGCAGAAGCAAGTGAAGGAACACGGGTGGGTTTTATATATGCCCTTCCGCTCTGCCCAGAGCGGGAGAGGTCATTTGATGATTTCCCATACCAAATAAAACAAACAAAAAAAAAAAGGGTGCTGGTATAACGTTTACTCGGTCAAATACCGACTAAACGATAATCACTCGTTTTTTTTATATAGTTAACTAGCTATTTATATGTGTAACCGAAATGTGCGACTAATATTTTCGTCCCTCCTCAACTCAGCCTGTGGACGAACCGAAATATGAGTTTGCATGCTCGGGGAAGCCAAACTCCACACAAGCAAGCCTCACGTAACAAAAGTGCGTTAGGATTGATCCAAGATTTGATGTTTCGCCAAAGGCAAACATTTCCTGTACAACAGCTACGTACAGTAAAAATACTTAAAGTTACACATACCTGTTATGACTATTTCAAGTAACAAATATCAACTTTATTTCAATGACGGTGAAGTTGAATTCAGAGTGATTACCACTTTTGATAAAGGTATAAAAATGTTTGAAGTTATAGTGGTAAACCACACTTTTTTGTATAGTTATTAAAAGTTATTTTTCCATTAAAGTCATATTTGTTTGGCGAATACGTAACAAATTCAGATTACAAGTGTTTTTCTGAAAACAGTTGGAACTAATTCGGGTTCGTATTCGATTCGAGTCACGCTACTCGTGCATAGCAGTGTAATTACACATTCCATTCCAGACGACATCTAAACACTTGGAACGATGGAGTTTATAGTTTATGCCATAGTTTAACATGTTCTGAACCAGGTCTTATGTGTAATTTTAATGTATTATAGTATTGTATGATGATGAATATAATTGTTGATGGATGGGAGGAAAAAGACTGAAAAAGTGTGTGAATGAAATGGGAGAGAAAGGAAAGAATGATGGGAGGGTTGAGAGGGGGATTAAAGGAAGGAAACGTGTTGCATCGAAAGCAAAACGAACAACCCGAGTCACGTCGAAACTATATCTGGGAAGCCTCAAGGCCAAAGCCGAATGCACCCGCCAAGTTCAATGATTCTTGCGTTTTTTTGTACAGCAGTTTCAGTGTCAGGTTGTACCTTGAAAAATTTTGATTCGCGTCTGCAACAGGTACGTATTTAGAGTTATCATTAATATAATCATTAATACATACCATACGTGCCACAGAAAGCAAGTTATAAGCCGCTGGTCCAGCTTGGCAGTCGTTACGGGTAGCCAGAAGCCCGACAATCTGACAGTCTTACAAAGAAGTATTATGTTACTGAGTAATTGAATTATGAGGGTCTGATAAATAGTCGCTTCATGTTAAATACTGGTATGAGACTGGAAACAGACAGTAACATGATTGGGACAAGGCTAGATACCAGAAATATTGCAAATTACCCATGAGTCATAGAAGAACTTCACGATTATACCATTTCATCAATACGTAATTGCAGCTTCAGAGCTGTCAAAATCAAGTACAATACAATAGAAAATCTCTTAGTTACATTATTACAGTTTTTGCTGAGAGCACTCATACATATAACTAAAACTATTCGACCTGTCTAGCTCCGGGGATCGCCCGCGTATTGCTCATAAAAACCGCAAATTACCGATTCACTTTTTTCTCAGTGACAAGGCATACTTGTATAAATTATTTCTATATTTCATATCTAAGGTTCCGTACCTAAAGAAGAATATTCCAGTGTCCGTCTGTCTTGCTGTCTATCATCAGACTGTATCTCATGAGTCGTGGTAACTAAACAGTGGAAATCTTGACAGGTATTTCTGTGGCGGCTATAACAACAAATACTCTAAAAACAGAACTTTTTTTGTATAGCACGGAACTTCCGTGTCCGACTCGCACTTGATCGGTTTTTTAAAGTGTTAAACCAAAGCATTGTTCTCAGCAATTCACAAACGAATACCTATCATAAATATAACATGTACTTTTTTATATATGTATTATGTTATTTTCATAAGATTTATTATATTAATTACACTAAGCGGCTACGCTTTCCCGCTTAAACCTCTGAACCGATTTTGATGAATCCGATTTTGGCACAGACAATCTTTAGACCCTGAGAAAGAACATAGGCTACCTTTTATCCCGGCAAAATTTGATGTTCCCGAGGGAAATCTAAAAAGCGCGATATAACCGAACTCCACGCGGGCGTAGCCGCGGGCGGAAAGCTAGTTAAAATTATAAATGACTTTGTAACGAAGCCTTTTTATGGACTATTTCCTGAAATTTGATATGTAAAAGCTGTAAAAGCAGTTGCCAAAATTTATGAATAAAGCGAACAACACGATGTACTTATACAAGTTCAATGGATTTCTCTTTTGAAATAGCTTACAGCTTCTTGAATTAGTTCGGAAACTAAAGTGTATATTCCTGTCCCAGTTCCCAGATTCCCAATACATTTTCTCCGACCCATTACAATTTCCTCGAACACATACTTAGTTCGTCGATTTTCCCATGAAATTGATTGAGTTGGGCGTATTTACTGAACTAATGATTTATAGAACATTTCTCCTAAGGAGCAGTTTTAGGAACGCCTCGATAGTATAACTGTTTGGATTGTTATTGATTGCTATCGTTTTGGGAGTGGAGACCGATTTAGGTCTATCGGAAAGATTTACTTCTTTTTGGTTTTATTGATATCTACATAGTATACGCAGAGCGGCTAGGTAGAGGTATAATGTTTATGCATCCTCATTTCACCACTTATGATTAAGTACCATGTAGGTAAGTACAAATGAATGTTTTGTTTCAAAGCGATACTGTGGCACCTGGCACACAAGTAAATGGAGGAACACGGGTGGGTTTGAGTCAGTAAATATCTAACGCGTCCTTTCACTCCACCTAGAGGTCCGGGAGAGGTTATTTGACAATTAGCCATCCATACCAGGGTACAAAAAATGGACTTCCGGTATAAATCATCATCATCATCTCAGGGTTAATCCCAGTCGCACCCGAAACTTTTTCAACCTTAGTCTGGGGTCCGCTTTACCAGTCTAACTGCTGATATGGCTAAACTTCGATATTTTCCGTGAAGCGACTGCCGTCTGACCTCCGCAACCCGAAGGCGACATCGAAGCATTGCAAGTTAGGCCAATTGTTGGATGTTGGAGGGCTCCAACAACCCGGAATGACTGCCACTAGATGTTCGTATGGCAACCGGGACCAACGGCTTAACGTGCTTTCCGAGACACGACCAGACCAATGCAAATATGTATCCATATTCATGCATACAAATATTTGCATTGCACGTGGATAGAACCCGCGCCTCCTTGCGCAGCGGCTTACGGTATAAATGTCTGCATGTTAATCTACGGAAAGAAATATACATATTATTCTAAGGAAACAATTTCTGACCGCCCGACCTTCTGAACTCGCCACCTCATATTCAGCAGAAGGGCATACATCCATTGTGGCTAAAATTGCGAGGCAGTTTATAGATTAAAAATTGCATTCTAGAACCACTTTAATTAACCTTGAAGATTAACATCGTAGATGAATACCATCAAATGAATCTTAGAATACAGATGACATGGACTTTTGCCAAAATCTCTAACCACTTTAATTTCAAAATATAATACTCGGAATCATCAATAATATTTATTTTGTTTCTTTATTTTAATAAAGAAACTCTGGTTTCCTGCTATTTGTATGATTCATGGGTTAAATCAGAGAGAAATCTCGGTAATGGAAGTGGAATCACAGAAGAATTCTTATGACTATGGTATTAGGGCAAACGTAAAATTAAGATAGCGCGTGTAGGAAATAGTCACGTAAATACAATATGTAAAGAAAACCCTGTCCGACCCGTAAGGATAGTAAAGGTTAGGTAAACACATGACCAAATATAATACAAAATTTTACCTAATCATCATAGTAACAATACTAATGAATTTTAAAATAATCTTTTTTCCCGCGAATTAATTCCAACTTTCCCGAAATTTGTAATTTTAAAAAAAGTGACAACACCATTTTGACGGTACGCTTATGCGATTCGAGTACGCGTCGCGTGCCCTGCCCCCCGTCGCCCGCGGAAGGGTGTCCTACCGCACATGTATTAAGTTACCTCTTTTTGCAAAATAATATTTATTTTTCTAGGGGTTTTTTTTTTAACTTTTGTCCGGCTTTGTGGGCATTAGTAGAATCAGTTATCGATTCCTAACAATACTTTCACGGATCGGACAGGGTTTTCTTAACATATTGTATAATATACCTACCTACTGTGCAAGGAAAGTAAGGTGTGAGTTTATGTACTAATGTATATGTATGTACATATGGTAAAAGTGTGCAATTCTGCACCCTCTTAAATATTCTCTTTATTTCAATGACAACTAAGTAATCAGAGTAAACTAATTTTTAAGTATGATGTAGGGCCACGTTGCAGTGTAAAGCTGTTTTACATCCATACCATTTGTCACCACATACATCAGGTTCAGTTGAAAATCAACGTTAGGCATAACATTAGTTTTTTGGCATATTTTGCTGAGCGGGGCCTTCTTGGTGCAGCCGCGAGGCACACTGCACCATTTTCTTATAGTACATATATCGCTATCTGATATAAGTATCCAGTGTTTTGTGTCTATTAGTCACAGTAGTACAAATTAAACGTATTTTCTTCCTTTCCCTCTTTTTTCCCCTATGGGACTAAAAATAAAGATGCACAGTTTGGTATCCAAAGAAGCTGTGCCCTTGGTAAGTAGGTTCATACCCTTTCTATTACACAATACACATTCCCCCTTATTCATAAACGCTGCTTAAAGTTAACTAGTGATTAGCGATTCATACATTTTTGACCTTTTAACGTCACTTAACTTAAATCTTCGTTTATGAAAAAACCCCTTAAACACCGTGGTGTTTATTCATAAAGGATGATTTAAGTTAAGTGACGTTAAAAGGTAAAAAATGTATGGTTAAAGAATCGAAAAAAAAAAAAAAACTAGAAAGTCACCAGTGACCTAACTAGCTGCTAATTATTGTATATACATATACACATGTTTATAGTACATGTATGTTGTGACAGTGTTTGTGTCGTCATTGTTTGCAGGATGAGCGAGCTTGGCAACTGTCACTAGGATCCTGTGACTCAACAGGCGTCGGAGACGAGTATTGACAATGTAGTCTTTGAAATAAAGCGTAATATAACAGAGGAAACTATAAATGGAACCAAGACATGAATTCTGAACAAAGATCACATTTAAAATTCGCTATAGGCTATATCATCACAATGAATATAGTGGCTAAAATACCTACTTAATCTTTGACAAGTTTAGGAGATTAACATTTCTAATGTCCTCAAAGTACACACTCGTCGGACGACCCGTCGTTCGGCGAGTATCCAGATCCACCCTTACGTTGTTGGCACCACTACGATCCGGACGAAGCTTTTTGTGTTATGGCATCTCGTAGTTGACCATCAGAAGCCGTGACTACTTCACCGGACTTTCCTATGGATGCCTTAAATGCAATTAAAGCATCCAGGGGCACTTAAGAAAACTATCCGGACGAAGCGTTTTGCGTCGTCTTTTATACCGCGTACATCGAGGTACTGGAACTTGCCAGCGGCGATGTTTCCCCGTCTGACTACCAAGGTAAGAGTGAAGAGGCTCTTAAAACTAGCGCGTCTTTACCATCAACGATTACATCACTGCTTACCATCAGGCGGGATTGAGGTCGAGCACTATTTTATTATAATCATGAAAAAAAAATAGAACATCAATCTAAACCATATGTGGTTCGCGAGACAGGTATTAAATAATGCAGCATTGGTAAAGGTCTTGTAAAAAACGCAAAAACAATATTTATCAGATTTAGAATAGTCTTCCTCAAAAGGATATCTACAAATTTTTCAGATGTTTTCGAATAATATGCTTAAAAATTGTGGAAAATCCCAAAATACTTGCTGCATAAATAACATCACCACGTCTAGTGGTGTCATTGAAACAATATAAGACAAATGATCCCACTAATCACCTCACATTCCTCCCATTATATTTGAGATAGGCATCATGTCTCGGACTCTGTCTTACATCTGACGCTAATATTAGTTCACAATGCTGCAGTGTTTGTAAAGCGGCCTTCTTTGTTCCCTACTGATGTCATGGCTTACTAGCTGCTAAATTGTTACTCGATTCATTACAATATAGTACATTACGATATTAGTGCGTAATGATGGTTATAACATGCGAGGCGGAATTTCAGCCCGAGCCGAAGGCGAGGGTGTAATTGAGCCGAGCATGTTATAACCAATACGCACGTATATCGTACGACGTTTTTTAACACACTTGCGAGGAAACAGAAATAGAAGTATTTTATATTTTGTTCATTTTAAATAAACTCAATCTGTGAATGCACACTGTTGCTTTCCCTCCATTAGTATTATTATTTGCCATTTCAAATATGGAACAGCGCGCAGCGCGAGCCGTGCGGCGGCGATCAGTTCCATAATTACTTGAAATGGAAAATAATGCTGTTATGGAAAATAATGCTGTTATGGACTATAACTTAACTATTTGCTTTGATAAAACACGCGTTTGTTGTGGCCTGCTTTACATATTTAAAAGCGGTGGAATTACATCAGCTTTACGAGCAAGGGTGTTAAAAAAGATCATTATCGAACGATTAATATAAAGAAGGGACTCGTAGCTGAATAAACTCGTAAAAAAATCGAAGGAAAATCAAAAGCTATCCATAAAATATTGAGACCCCTCGGTGCCTAGGATCCCGGCTGTCATACGGATGTCATCTTTGACTGACGTTAGGGGTAGAAAACCGTGTGGTACAGAACTTAGAATAGTACCAACCCATATCCTCCCGTGGGTGTCGTAAGAGGCGACTAAGGGAACTCTCACCAGGGAACCCGCCTACAAAGTGCCAAGCATGGGTGTTAATGGCAAACCCTCTCAATGCAATGATAGGCTTTGGGGTAGGCCTTTATCCAGCAGAGGACCTCTATAAGTCGATGATGAAGATGTTACTGTGTTGTGAAGTCAGATAGGAAAATCATGTTAAATACAGGCAAATTCAGCTGTATTCCATTAGAATAAAAGACCGACCCCAACTCACTTGCTACAAGGCGAGGCAGATTGATTGATATTTCAATACAATACAGGTTTAGATAATACGATCACCGATTGAAAAAAATTGTCGATGAACACATTGTGAAGTCATAGGAAAATAGCAGACAGGTAAATAAGGATAAAAAGATTTAATAAATGCACTTATATGGTGTAATACCTGGTTTTTACTATTTTAATGACGAAAGCAAATCTTTCGTCACTAACCTACTTTTGATCAGCAACCTAAAGGGAATCCCTCTACCTGGGGCATTTTACCGTACCTATACACAACTGGGCCTGGGCCCAGATAACTTTTGTTCGTGAAATAAAATTGACGCCTAACAGTTTTAGTTTGGATAAAGTTTTGAAATTTATACTCAAGACGAAGAAGATATAAAAATGTGGTGAAACTTGACCTTATCAATATAAACAAAGACTTACACAGGGATCTAACCAATATCTTAAACCTATTTAGCAACAAAGCGTTTCCAAAACACCTAGCTAGCTTTGAAAATGCTTTGTGCGCATTTCAAAGAGATCGAACAACACCGCCAAGCCCATCAATATCTGCACGACTACAAACGTCACCAGATGCATAATTAAGATGCCGCCTGCTCGCCTACGCTGAACAGTAACTATTTTCCTGAATTGCCTTTCCTATCTTGCATACGTATGCCACAAATACATGCATATGCAAAGGATTTATATATAAGAATGTTGGAAAAGAACGAACAAGAGAAAGACAGGTGCTGCATGTTTGGACGACGATATGAAGAAACAAAAGGA
This sequence comes from Sesamia nonagrioides, assembly GCA_017933935.1. Lineage (NCBI taxonomy): Eukaryota > Metazoa > Arthropoda > Insecta > Lepidoptera > Noctuidae > Sesamia > Sesamia nonagrioides. The sequence continues at coordinate 34,668 of JADWQK010000742.1, read as the reverse complement.
AGGGAAGTTGTTAATGAAAGAAGACAAGATGTTAGGTACACCGGCCAAAATCTATTTAAATACTATATGTAGGGCCATATCTAAATAGCTAGCGAAACTTCACAAGTGTACTGGGAATCAATATCTGAACACAGTAGAACAAAAAATTCATAAATTACATCATATTTTTCTGGGTACTTACTTTGTACACTTATGACATTCAATTTCAAGTACAACACTATCAGTATGGACCAAACAGAAATCTGAAGTATTTTTTATTATTTTTACTTTATCGCCTCACCTCTGCAGTTTCTCTAGCTAATTTCATATGGCCCTGTACATAATCGATTACATATAAACTAAACAAAACCAGTTACCATTGTAGTGTGCATCGTCATACAGGCATGACAAAGCCTATAAAATACCTTTTATAAGGCAAAATGTAGGTACATATTTCTATTTTTATACAAGCATATGTCCATTGACCTTCAACACAAAATTCTGCTCGGTTTCGGCAGTTTTTCAAGATTTCAATGATCGTTCTAGCACTGCAACTCCTTGCATAAAAACATGTAACAAAAACTATACTTATAACTACGACGCAGAAGCTTAGTTTTTATTGGTTCCACAAGTTTTTTATACGTCTCGCATTCAGAGGCGTCTATATTACCATACCAGTTTTTAAGTCATAAGTACTACTGTTTAGATAAGTGACAATAGTTTGAAATTAAAATCACGTTATGATATGTATGCTTGTTTGTAGAGATTTGTCATAAGAAACGATAAAAAAAGTTGTTTTGCCGAAATCTGCGATGAAGACGATATGTAAAACACGCCCATTTGGTTATCAAAGTGAATTTAAAGGTCATCATCTTCCTGAACCTGTCTAGCCCCATGCTTGCCCCATGCACTACTTGGTGTAGGCAAACGTTTTTTTAGTCATCCTCTCCGGTCAACCTTCACGCTAACATTCACTGGGGGTGAACTTTTGTTTGGCCTTTCTTTTATTTCCATATATCGACATAAAATAATGATGAATATTATCATCATTTTCATCAATATTATAATCCTAATCATTATTCATCATTAATATAAATTAATGATGAATATTATCATCAATATTATAATCATAATCATTATTCATCATTAATATAAAATAATGATGAATATTATCATCATTTTCATCAATATTATAATCCTAATCATTATTCATCATTAATATAAATTAATGATGAATATTATCATCAATATTATAATCATAATCATTATTCATCATTAATATAAAATAATGATGAATATTACGATCTTCATTTTAACCAAATACATGTGAGACTTCACTAAACTTAGGCACACTTTTCCACGCATCACATTCACAATCGTTTGATCTAGATCTAACACACCGAAATATTATAATAATTTAGATCCAAGTGCTTTTACCTCACGCAAATTATTTTGTTTATACACTGTCTAAGCGCCATGTTATTTTTAGGGGAAATAATTTGCGAAAAGATGCTTTGTGACTACGTATTTTTAATTATAGGAAATTTTACGATTACAATTTTCTTGTCCAAAAGTACATATATTTACGTATATAGTACCAATAACAATGCCATTGCAATTAAAAGAAAAGCAATAAACAAAGCTCAGGAAAAACAAAAGTGTGTATAAGATTGAGGTAGACCTTAACCGAACTGCTGGAAAATAGAAGCTAGTGAGTATAGATTAGAAAAAGGAAATCTCAAGTGAAATTCCCAGCTACAATCATTGTCAAAAATGCAGGGAAATTATTACATTAATTTAACAGTTCTAGACTGAGATCACAGTGTCAGAGTTCTTAAAATTACGAAATTTGCGTATGAGATCAAAGTCCTCTACAAAATACAAAAAGATGATGGCACCGAAAGGTGACAAACAGGTCATTTAAATAATTCCATGTATCATTACAGACAAGCCCACTGGAGGTGTATCCCGTACAATACTAAGTTTACAGAAAGAAGAAGGTGGTATCCCTGACTTAAAGCAAAAACCTACAAAACTTTGGTGACATCAAGGCTGCACACAGGAGAAGATAACGGGACGGTGTTATCACCTACAGATGAGACAGAGATAAGTGAAAAGAATAAAGAAAACCTTTGCCCTGCAGTGAGAAAACAGGCTAAAAATATATAAAAATATTGAAATATAAGTTGGCTATAGTGAATCTGAATTGCTAATGATAAAGTATAATACTGTAACCTGCAAGAGACCCAAATAGCCGTTGGACGACTTTGAGTTTATTCTTTCGCATCAGTGACGTTGCTTGTCAAGATTTACATTTTATTGAGAGCGTTCTAATTTATCATTGTCCGGTCCTTAAGACAATTTATTTATTGTATTCTTCTAAAGTTCTCCCTCAGCAGCCTGGCTTTGGCTTTAGGGAGAAAAGAAAACCAGATCCCTTAAATCGTTCTAGCATCTTTCACACATGGCAGAGTCCAATCACCATCTTGTTTGATCTTCCTCTGTACTTAAACCGTTCTCATAGCTAACAAGTATTCACAGTTTTTGTTTCGGCATATCCTTCTTCTTTCCATATTCCTCGTTGAATGATATCACAGCAGTCAGTGTAAGGGGCGTAGGTGCTCTAGGTCGCACACTTAGCATTTATGCGTTGTATGCAAAGTGTTCGGGAAGATTGCATTGTTCTATGAGACATTGTTGTCACTATTATGGAATTCTGGTACATTTGTGGATTGGGTTTCTTAGACTACAGTCTCATAAGGAAATGGTGGAAGTTCCAAGTTAATTATATTGTGTGATTGATTGGCTTTCTCAGATTCGTGAGATTTTCATTCTTCATTCCGTGTCTTCGTGCCAAATCTGATAACGTGTTTGATTTAACAGGCTTGCATAACAGGTGTCAATTTATATGTTTATTAATAAGTCTTAACATTTATAGATACTGATTGGAACTTACGAATCTGATCTGGAAATGAGTCTAGAAGAAAAAAATACTATTTGATTTGATGGAACCTATCCACGATCCAACCGCGGCAAGCGTGTCTTAACCTAATCGATCGACCCATACTGCTGTTATTATTTAGATTGAGATTTGTTACTATTTCCTTTTGTCAGTGGCTTATAATGAGAGTATGAGAATGCAAGCATTCAGATTTCATACTATGTAACAGGTTATTTAAAGAACATTCCTAGAACCAATAAGTTGCTTTATTTAATGAGATTATCCAGATTAAATGTTCTAAATAATTGATATTTTACGTTTTGATCATACTTCTACGCTAGCTACATACATCGCTATCATTAGAGTTGAAAGCTGCGAAAGTGTCAATATCACTAAATAACATGTAAATAATCCAAGGGCAAGGGCAGTGAGAGGGTTATGCTTGGAGTTGCTTTCGTAATCGAATCAAAAATGAAAAGATACGCAAGAGAACCAAGGTGACCGAATTGTCAAATATCAGTGGCTGTGAACAGTGGACATTGTTCGTAGAACAGATGGCCGATAGGGCTAAGTAGTTCTGGAGTGGCGACCACGTACCGGAAGACTTAACGCTGGAAGGCGTCTCACAACCGACCTTGTTAAATCACGAAGAATATGAGAAGCACGGAGCCGATCGAAGTGGAAGTGATTGAGGGAGACCTGTGTCCAGCAATGGAAATATTTCGGCTGAAATAAAATGATAACCCAACGACTAAGAAAATCAGTTAGTAGTTTTAGCAAGAAATCTACGGCAGACATGACAAGCTTAAGCAAATACATATTTTTTTTTTTTTTATTTAAAACCCTGTACCCCGTGTATAAAACCAAAGAGAATTGTTTAAAATATTTTCTTGGAAACGATAGCGATTTGCGATAATAGTTCCCGACCTCAGCCCGAACGAAGGTGATCCAGTAGAAGTATTGTTTCATATTAACGTTGTTAGTCGCAAACTGGTGAATGAAAGGATTATTGTTAAGATACTTCCCACGTTCGGTTCGGTGGAATACCTACAGTTTAGGAAGGATTAGATGAGTCAGAGATGTCGAGATGTTTTTAGATGAACTGGAAGCAAAAAATATTGCGAGGTGAGGTAATTTCTGACGCGTTAATAAATCCTAAAGTTTTAATGCAAGAATTAAATTACGTGGCCAGCCTTTAAACTTTATTTACATTGTGTTATACATGAAATGAAAACATATACGTTGTGTTAGGAATAAAACTCCATTTTTGAAGAATTTAAACCCAAACTAAGTTCAAATATACTAATTTCAGGAACTGTTGAATTGTCTAGGAGTCGGTCTAAAGCTTAGTGATTTCCTATGACTACGAATGTTCAAGAACCTTGAAATATAGCTCCCATCCTACCTTATACTACACATTGTTTAAAGCATTTGTAAGTATCTACATAACTCTCCTGCCATCAACAAGTAGTGGTGTGGTGTCAACTTTCGTGTTCACAACCTAAACTACTATGTAAGTTCTCTTCAACTTTTTCTTCTTATTTCATTAAGAACGGAACAGAACTTAACTAATATTTTCTCTTCTGCGCTTTTGTTGCACTGAATTTAAATTTAGTTTAGTTTGTCGTATTTTATAGAGTAGTGACCAAATGCTAACATTACCTAGTAGGTACATATTCTATCACCCGGGAAGTGTGATTCACACTAAGGTCAAGCGCGTCAACCATCATTATTTTTATCAGCGTCGAGCTAAAAATGTGGTGTTACTATTATCGCCTCTACACAAATAATTACTATGTTTTTGATAGAATAGATAGTGAAATATGTTTAGAAGAATAGAGAAAGACCAAAGGATTGACAGATAGAATGTGTGGAAGACGATATTGCTATGAAAATAGATGAACTAATATTTATTATTATTTTAATGAAATAAATACAAAAAGATGCAGTGAACCTCAAATTTAGTTTAATTAACCTAAACTTAATTTAGTCTTTACCATTTTGTTCAGTGTTTTTTTTTTAAATCACTAATTAGTGAGAAAGGGAATCCATGCATTTGTCTATCTGGGGACAGGTTCGCTCACTAAGTTGTACTAATTGACAGGTTGCCCTATTTAAAAAAATAGGCAGCTAATCCACAATAGCCGATGACTCATGAACAACATGTTTCTCCAGCATCATTCGCAGCCACATCTCATCGCGTGATATCTGTTTCTCGTACCCCCCCACGATGTTATAAAAATCGTGTTATTTACTGCGCTGTCACTCAGTCACTCTTCGTTGGTCAGTGTTTTTGGTTTAACCTACAAACGAGTTGTTTTGCAGTTGATTGGAGGTAAATAAATTTATAGGTACCTACAAAGAAAAACAGCATATTGGCGAAATAGGTATACTGAGAAAATATTGGAAAACAAGAGAACATAAGGTGCAGAAATATTATACTCGAAAGCGTTTCACATACTCTTCATATGACGTCTATCATCCGTATAATGATATATTGATTTTCCAGAGAAGACAAGCGGCAAGAAAAGAGGGATGTTGAAGTCATCATTCTCCCAGTCCATCCAGGTGCACAGCACAAAGTTGAGTCATTCAAGTCAGGATCAGTGAAGTTAGCCCAAGGTTTCTGCAATAATGAGTCATTCAACAAGCGTAGACACCCAAACTAAATATATAACTGAGGGCACAAACACTAGACTGGAATAGGTACAAAAACACTAGACTGGAATAGGTACAAAATTTGATTTATTGAACTGTGTTAGTTCCTGAACAAAACCCTAATTAGTATTAACATTCTTGGCAACGTGTAAGCGCATCGTGTGTAGGTACGTCGTTCGTTTACTGCAAACCTCTCAATAATAGTAGTAGTATCTGTAGTTCTGGAATTTGCTTGGCGTTTTTTTAAATAAATAAATAATCTGATCAGCTGGTTCTGGTGCTTGTGTTAACTGAAACTTAGAAACTTTCAGGTAATCAAGGTGGCATAGAGTACTGTTAACCTGGTAATCATAATATAGGTGGTGTTTTTGGGACTGCCATGACATTGGAGCATACCAGCTCACAGGGGCATGTAAGCACAACTTTTTTTTTTTTGGATGTGAAATCAACAAATGACCTCTCCCGCTCTGGGCGGAACGGAAGGGCGTATCAGACTTTTCCTGAGTAAAACCCACCCGTGTTTTTTCACTTGCCTGTGCGACGGCCAGGGTCACGTTTTCTTTTTTAACCAACTCGCAACATTGGCCCAAGCACGCACAGAAGCTTGATTCTCATTATTGGGGCAAAGACCGCACGAATTTCTAACAGACGATTTTTTTTCTTCACTGCAAACAGCTTCTTTTAATACACAAAAACTTAGTTGTGTTGTGACGCTACTAAAGTGACTGGTATTTTTTTTTTTTTTTGTTTGGATGGGAAATCATCAAATGACTTCTCCCGCTCTGGGCAGAGCGGAAGGGCGTGTCAGACTTTTACTGACTAAAACCCACCGTGTTTCTTCACTTGCCTGTGCGACGGCCAGGGCCACGGTTTCTTGTTTAACCAACCCGCAACCCTGACCCAGGAGGCATCGGTTTTCGTAGACCCCGTCACGACGTGCTGACGTCTCTTTGAGGCGCGCGTGAAACTCGACGCGCCGGTCCTTACCGAAAGGCGAGCTGCCCACTGCTCACCGCCCGCAGGCGCGGGCCTACGGTGGCTGGGAGTTTAATGTCATCTCCCGACCAGGGCGTCTCCTGCGGCGGCTAGTGACGTGAGGTCGCTGGGATTCCCGTTGCCTCACGCGCTCCGCCTCCTCCTTTGCCAGCATCACTGCTTCGCAGAAGGAGGTGACGGCCTGCCATGCACTCTCGCTCCGGACCATGGCCTGGACCAGGGTCGGACGCGAGAGATCGCCGCCGATCGCCGCTACGAGGACACGGCGGTGCTCTACCCAAGCCGGGCAGACCTCCACCGTATGCTCCACCGTGTCCTCAGGGCGATCAACACAATGGTGACACCCTGGCGTTTCCTCCCGCCTTATACGGAACAGGAACCTCCCGAAACAACCGTGTCCGGTGAGGACCTGCGTCAGTCGGAAGGTGAGGGCGCCGTGGCGCCTCTGTAGCCACTCCTCAAAGAGGAGACTTACCGCCGCTATTGTGGCGTGCCCAGCACTGGGTTGCGACAATCGCATCTTTCATGTCGCCATGAGATCCCGCCGGAGCTCTGTCCGCCGTACCGCGATTTCTCGCGGCAGCGGAGTTATACCCCGGCGTTTTGCCTCCTCTCGCCAGTCCCACATGTGGGCGAGGACTTTGGCCTCCAGATCCCATGGCGGTAATCCGGCAAGGAGGCTCGCCGCCTCAGCGGAGACCGTGCGGTATCCCCGGATCAGCCGAACGGCCATGACCCTCTGGGACGCGGTCAGGCATCGGGCTGGTCGCTTCCTTAACGACCGCGCCCACACCGGTGCCCCGTAAAGGGCCATGGACCGCACATCATTATCAATCATTGTTTAATGATTAAAGTTAAGTGACGTTAAAATGTCTAAAATGTATCGACGTTTATGAATAAGGGAGATAGAGTATAGTTATATCCAATGTGTTTATTAGATACGTGTTCGGCCAATAAATTGGTGACCATATTACTGACGTCATAGTTTGTGATAAACAGCAGACACTCGGTCGCTGCTGCCGATACTCGCTCTGACTCTACCACCATAACAAAGAACGTGATATCCTGTCTTTTACTTCATACGAAATAATGAAAATGTGTTTATTTCTCTATAGCTTCCACTGCTGGAACACAGGCAAAAGTCTGTGTCTCAGCAGCCAGTAGTCCCTTCCCTGTGACCTAGGCCAAATAGGGTAAAACCCCAAAAAAATTCCTCAATTTCCGAAGTACTCGTTTCGTAGCGTCCCTAAGGCTACAACGCAACCGGCTTCTCTGCAAGAAGTAACAAGCCGTAATTTGGTTTCCTCATAATATTTTCATTTACCGTTTTGAGAGCAGTGGGAATGTAATAAATTACTCAAAGTAAAGCACCGGATTGGGTGCGAACCCATTTCCATTTACCTACTTGAAACTTCAAATAGAGAGATTCTATGGAGCTCCAAAAACCTAAAATCCTCGTCAAGAAATCGATAAAAGTCTTCATTCCTGATCAGCTAGTAAACCTAAATACAGAAGCTAATAAATGAAAACAGTGCACAAAAACACAGCCGAGTTTATATTTAGACGACACGACGCGTTGGCTGCGCGCGCCATTTTTATTGTACGCCTTACTTGCGACAGTGGGTTAGCATAACAATTGGGAATCCTTCATGGAAACACAATAAACAATCTAACAAGAAAAACTTTGATACAGTTAACAACTTTGATACAGGGTCTATCAGTTCATACTGTTACAAAATAAATTTCAAATTTGATAGACTTACTAAAAATACCCGCTTTTTAACCATGTCATCATTTACAAAGTGCGTCCCTCGTTTCTTTGGTCTTGCCTAACTGTTGTAACCATAGACATTCTTATTTATTTCTATATATATTTAATCTATCGCACATGAATTGTACAGAGGCGGACTTAATGCCTTAGGCATTCTCTACCAGTCAATCAAATGTGGTGAAGAGATTAGATGGCAGGTGCTATATTTGGAAAAAAAAAATGTAAAGAAAAACAAAGCTCTAAACACTATTACTTAAAAAAAAAAACTTAAATAAGCTATATACACATACATACTATTACCAAAATATATACTTATAATATATACATACAAAACTAAAATTTGGGAGAGAGGTGTTGCAATGACGAACAATAATATACCATGACCACCGAATTCACACAACTGTTCAGTTACCGGTGCCACTTTCAGACTCACTCAGCATGATGAAGGGAAACCCACAGCACATCATTGATTTAGTGATCATCCAAAAATGACGTGCGGAAGGACCATGTCAGGTAAAGGTTACCTGTGAATTATAATACCAGGATCAGGATGAATCAATTTAATATAAACTGAGTGCACATCATGAGATGAAATGATGTTGATGTAGTGAACGGTAATGGTATATCAGCTGAATTGGTTAATGAGTTATTACCGAATCTAATTCAAGAATCTAATTCCTAATTACACAGGAAGCTACGCAGACAATTCTAACTAGACAATATTTCCGTGAATATACAGTATGTTAAATAACAGAGGGCGTTTCCTTAAACTCGTTAATATATATCATTAATAGATTAAAATAAAAATATCAGCATAAAAAAATAAGCATAAAAAAATCCGAATTAAATAAAATTCTAATTGGAAATAAATTTGAAACCTCCTGTTTTAAATCAAAATAGTAGTCGTCATGTATAAATAAATTGCGACGTTGCCGTCTTTCATGATCGCGTGTACAGTGTGTTTCTTTTACATGTCAATTTAAAATTTTTATTGAATATTTTCTTATTGGAAAAAAATTTAAAACATTTTGTTTTCGAATGGAAATATTTTTTTTAGCATGTATGTATGCTATACTATTTCGGGTTAACGGGAACGCCCTCTGTTAGTTAACATACTGTATTATGACTTCATGAGTATAAGACCATTTTAGTTACCTTAGATAGTTTTAATAATATGAACAATCAGAGTCACTATCAAAAGCTAATTCCACTAAATCTTCCTCACTTCCATATATATTATCTTATTATATCATAATTCTGATACCACGTCGTCACTTCTCTACAAAAGAAACATAAAAATCTGTGTGTTCCACGTACAGAGTTTTCTTGGCGCGCGCCCAAATAACAACTCCTGCGCACCGTTGGAACGAAATGATAAATTATATCAATTTCGTGGTTCATTCATGTTCTTGTGTTCTAGGGACTGTTTTGATTATAGCAAATAAATCATTTGTTTATATCAAGGTCAGGGTTCTTTGGTTGTTTAAATATACATAATTATAATTATAAGATATGCAATGGAATTCTTGGCATGTGCAGATTTCTGTTTGGATTTTTTGGGTATCATTAGAATTAACTTTTAAAACATTGAGAGGTTACTTGAACGACTTTTTGATTTAACAAAAACATTAAAATACATTGTTTTCTTTAAATTGGCGTATTTACTTTTCCCTTCCCGCTGTAACAAGCTAAAGGGCTGACTCGAAAATTATAATGGTAGTCTAGGTCATGAAATTAAAAGGAAAATAAAACCTTAGACTACTTTGTTAGTTCAAGAAAGCCTATCGTGCGGAAATGTTCGTGCGCGGGGTTACAGTCTAGCTAATTTTATATGTATAAATGTAAAAATTAAGACTATTGTAACCGAGGAACCTTTCTAGGGATAACAGTAACTGGAAGATGAAGAACCATGCAAAATAACAAATCTTCAGTCTATGACCCATGCTCCTCCAAATAATTAATGATAAATGATAGTCAAAGTACTAGACATAATAACGTAACATTACAGGTGTATCACACTTCAGTACATATATCCCAATATAAGAAAATGTTCTTTTAGATCTTAAGGTAATACTTTATGAGCAATGTAAAAATTAATTAATGACATTAATTGTAACACAACATGCCTGAACAGTCTGGTTGACTAAATATTAAACATAACATCCCTACTGTAAATCCAGAAACCTTAGGCTGGGGTGTACATAATACATAATTATAGTGCGCCTAGATTTGAATGATAATATTATATGAATTAAATAATACTTAACAGATATACGCTTACAAAGTAATATTGTTGTCAGTATCATCCAAGATATGCAATAAATCACGTCATGTCAATCATAGAATGCTGCATTCTCAAATAATTATGTACTCCTGGACTTGTATAGTGAGAATGGTTGAATACATGATTAATTGTACCTTAGGTACGTTTAGGTTGTCATGCATTTCCAAGAGAATCTACTAAAATTGACTTTTAGACTTAATAGCACTTAATGTACTATCGCCAAAATATGTATATATCTGACCACCTTGAGGACTATTCCTGTTTGTAGCGCATATTATTAGTCGACCTAAAAAGGAACCTCTTTTGTTTTGCTTACTGACGCAGCTGTGGTCATGTCGATGGGATTTTATTTGCAAACTGATCGGATATAGGTTTTGGCGATAGTACGTTTATCTCGCCTTCGGTAGGTAGCAGAGAAATATAGATTAATATAGATAACCGTGCTATCCCCTTTATTTACACAAAGCACGTGTCGTAGCATACAATAAAATGCAAGTAAAAAACCTAATTTAATAAATTTAGGGTCGATTTCCTATCTTATCGGATTCATCTAAATACCATGGAACGACTGCCTGACCAACCCAACATAGCTACTGGGTAACAGACTACCTTGAAAAACTGGTGATCAGAATTTTGGGCTTCTAAATACCCGTAACGACATTCAAAGATCTAAGTATGACGCCTGAAGCTGGGACCGACGGCTTATCAAGCTTTCCGAGGCACGGAGGGATGTCTATTTGTAGTATTTCAGATAGGCACCATCCAGTGTAAACTGAACTTCAGCGAAAGGCTATATTTTTTTCCTAATCTGTGCGAAACTTCCAGCCAGCTGCGCCCTATTCACAGCTGATACAATCCACATTAAATTCAGCCAAAAATAAGATACTACAAGATTCTTAGCAACAGCTCCGAAAACGAAACAAAAAGTATGCTATGGATATCGGCGTTGCCACCTGCCAGCCTACACACGACACAGAAACTTCACAGCGTTTGCCTGTTGTTCAATTCACACACACATGCATAAGTCTCTGTTTGATCATCCTCATGCCATATCCATATAATATTACTTCTTGTGGCTTGGGTAGTCTCGCCCCCTTTTTAAATAAGACTTAACATGACTGACAGAATGTGGAAGTTACTAAACTTCTGCCGCATGCTTTAGGGGCATACGTCAACACTTGGCAACTTTCATTTGCATTTATTTTTTATATAATAAATGTAAAGTAGTAATACGACACATTGCCTAACCTATAGGTGCGAAAATGCTATGTTCAGAATAACATAAAACTTAAATTAAGAAATAAAGGAGTAATTGATTTTGAGTAAACCTAAATGTATACAGATGGACTTTAGCTTGTGACTACTGGTTTTTTACTACCTGGGGTTAAAACAGAATGTCTTCTCTTTCCATACATCATTTCAGTATTATCATTACAGTACTTACTCCCTTTCCAGCCTTTCACACAGTTTAAATACCATTTCATTTTATCATACAAAGGATATTCTGGGGTAAATGAAATGTGTATATAGCTTATTTAAGTATTTGTTTAAAGGTTTTTAAAATGTATTAAGTGTTTCATTTTTCCTTATATTTTTTCAACTAAAGCTCCCGCCATATTTTAATCTCTTCACCACCCGTGGTTGACTGGTAGAGAATGCCTAAGGCATTAAATCCGCCTCTGTACAGTCCATGTACGAAAGTGTAAATAAATGTATGTAAACAAAGTGTGTGACAGTTGGTTTAGTCTGTAAGGTTGTATTGTATCTATGAAGTTGTTTTAATCTGTGGAGCGATGACACATGATAAAGAGGTTAAGAAAAAAGTGTCAGGATTATTATAATGTAATGAAGAAATGGTGAAACAATAGCTATAAATGTTGTTTCTCTTTTCACGTAATATTTGTGTTAGTTTAATATTAGAGATTTGTAAAATTGTTAAAATTAGTGTGAATAAATAAGATTATCCTCTTTTCAGAGCAACTCAATTCTGGTTATAGTTTTACTGTTCCCTATATCTAAGGATAATTATTATATTAATCACCTTTATATGTATATGAATATCATAAAGAGGTAAAATTTGTTTGTTCATACATACGTAGAGGATAATCTCTGGAACACACGGTCAGATTTAAAAAAATCTAATTTCATTTGATAGCCCAATTTATCCTTGAAGAATGGTGTAAGCTACAAAACATCACGCTGCGACCCTTAGTCAGCAAGAACGTTATGCGAATTCGGGATAGAGGTAACCGGCATAGATTTTTTTTTAAGTTACATTCAGACCCTTGTCCTTACGAGTATAATTATTATTGCGAAGATTTTCTTGTCAGTGGTCGTCGCTATCTTCTTCATCCATACAATGTCTATTATACATTAATTATCATCCATTCATCATGTTTATCATCCATTGTCTACATCCATTTAAGTTGTCACCCCCCTTTCTAGTCATATCATCTTTAATACTAATCTATCCATCATTTTTCTCTATTTTAAAGAAAATAGTGATGTAACTTTTGCGTTTTACAATGCATAAATAAGTATTTGAGCTGTCACGCCCTTTATACCTGAGGACCTATTTAGGTAATAAGTTTTTACTTATTTACATTTCCATTTTAATGATATTTTATTTTATTTTTTTGCAATTGATAAATACTTTCATTGTTTGTACCTACATAGTACTGTATAAAGTTTTTTTTTTTTTATTTAAATGAACATACAGCTATGCTGCTGGGAAGTTCGTTCGTTACGTTCAAAACGTGCTGATTCTCAGACTAATTTAAATAAATGACTTTTGATTTTTGAATAAACAGTTTCAATGCTTCAATATTTTGGTGCAAACGAGCTCTGTGCATGTGTTTGTGCAAAAGGAAGGTCGGAAATAAAGAGTCTGTATACTTTATCTGTGCACCTGTCCAACGCCATCTGCCGACCGAATCTTATACTTAGCATAACACCTGTTTCCGCGTTTATAAAGCTTGTTTGTCTGTATGAAGCCTTGGTTTAAGAAATAATGTTGGATTTTATAGGTTTGATTGTTATATTGTGAGGTCAATATGGAAGGAAATTCGTATATTTTCCAATGCCAGCTTTTTACTAAATTCATTATAATTTATGTAATGAAAATGGATGTAGTATCAGCTGTTTTACAGGGTTAGATTAGTTTATAATAATAGTGAATAAAACAAGTACCTACTTGACCGCGATCCCGCCTGATGGTCAGAAGTGACGATGATGGTGGAATCAAGTCTCGTAATACGCACACACTCTCCATAATGCATCCTATACAATACAGAAAGGCTGACAATACTACTCTTGTGGATTGATCTTAAACAAATTCAAACTCTAATTGTATTGTTTGAAATTGTTTCAATCATTTCATTTGTATATAAACTTTCCATGATTGTACCTTGCCTCGCACACACAGATATTTAAAATAAACCGCAAAAATACACTCCCAGCAGTTGATTCACTACAACTGCCAGGTGTGCCTATCTAGGTAGACTAAGATCTAGACGTTTTACATCGTAAACTACAAAAAACCATAACATACATACTAATCAAGTAATTGTAACATAACAGTTACATAAAGGTCAGTATATTCCCGCGCTGCGACCCCTGTCGTATGATAATGTTGTATGCAAGGTGCGTCTGACGTCACAGCGACATATGGCTGAGTTGCGCACGAGTTCGTATACGTACGGCGCGGCGGCGGAGGATTTAGTACGCAGCGCAGGTGGGGCGCGTGAAGTAAGAAAAAAGGTTTACGATAAGTGTTAAATATAATAAAATTCAACTTTTCACTATTTTAACGTTTTTAGGGAGTGTAAGAAATCCTGACTAAGATAAGTCTTTATTTATCATTATGAATATTCCTTAAACATGGCTTAGTGGTGTTCTCATTTAAATAGAATGTCCGCAAGTTTAGCTATACAGAATATGTATTAATTAGTATTGCATCTTGACAAATCGTTCATTTAAGAGCAGTTCTGAATACAAACGAAAAAAGTTCGAGAAATGCCGTTCCGAAACGTCGTGACGTTTTATATTAGTTAGGGGTTGCACACAGGATCGAATCTAACGAACTATATCCGAACGGATTAAAAACATTTCTAATTCGAATTGGACTCAGACCCTGAATTGGTAATCTGCCCGGGTGCAGAATTATTTATTAAAATGGAAACCGGAAAACCGGACTGTTCAGATATTATTTTAATGGCATTCTAAACTATCCACAAGTTCATTCATTTCTATAGTTGTCGTCTACCTACATGTAACGTAATAAGAATAATTTTATTTTGCAAAAAACATCACGTCATACGTGTGAATGACGTTATACTTTTGTAAACGAGTGACTCCATATAGTCATCGACTCAAAGAGAATAAACAAACTAACAATACGGTCTCCAAAGCCTGGAGCAAAGCGTGGCGTAGAGTAGTCAGCCTTTTGGCGAGTGTGCGAGGGAATTGCTTGATTTAATTCCCCCGTCTCCGTTCCACCATTGGGCGACGCGTACGGCTCGTTTCCACCCTTACGTTGTTAACACCACTACGACCTGTACGCAGCGTTTCGCCTCATCTTTTATACCGCATACATTGAGGGACTGGAACAATTTGTCAGCGGTGATGTTTCCGTGGGACTACAATTTGAGTGTCTTCAAGGCTAGAGTGAATATGTTCTTAATAAACTAGTGCGCTTAAACACCAACGATTGCGTCACTGCTTACCATCAGGCGGGATTGCAATGAAGAACTACTTAATTAATATTTAAAAAAAAAGTGCAAATCTTTTAACCATAAATGTATGACCTAAACTTCTTAGAGTGTAGTTAGTAATCTAAACCGACTGAACCCAGAATTCGGCTACTTGCTTGGCGAGATTACCAGCGTCCACCAGCTCCTGGCTCGTGCAGCTGATAGCACGCAGACACGTTATTTAGTAATGTTGCATCGTTTGTGGAAAAGCACCACATTTACACTTAAATGCTGAGAATTTAAAAAAAATATACATATATTAGTACAAGGTTTATAGGACTGGGTCCGCATTGTGGATCAAGGAGTCCTCCCTTTCACCAACAGCAAGATTTGTGTCCAGCAGTGGAATCATTATAGGCTGGTTATGCTTTTGAAACAAAGAATAACCCCTCAGCGGTGTTCCTTTCTCGGTGGCGGCGTGCCTTCTACAACTGTTCTCCCGTATGTTTATCTAAATCAACTGCAGTAAATGGATTCACCCTTGTTTTATTCGCATTACTGCGAATAAGGTAAATACGTGTGTATACGTAATCATGTCTGCGAAGGCGGTACAGATGTTATTACAGTGATAAGGGACAATGGTTATAATGGAACAAGTTTAAGCGTTAAGTTACCGACCTAGAGGTTTGCTTAACGAGGCATAAGTAGGTAGTTTAAGTATGCAGTATTTATATTATTTGCATATATCTACAGAGTGGTGATTAGGTTATCACATTAATTAATACAACGTTTAGTGATATCAAAAACATGTAAACATGTCATGTAAACATTTAAGCTTTTGATTAAAGTTTTCAGTCTATTAATACCTATGTAAAACTAATATAACTAAACCAAGGCAATGTCCTGACAGAGAACCAATTCCGAAAACCCGCAATTACTCGTAACTGAAATCCAAACATTTCTAACTCAGAGTTTTCAGTCTAACTGAGCGGAACTAGATTGAATTCCAGGAACAATAAAACGGAATACAATAACAGGTGCAATGAAAAATCATAATAATAAGAACTGTTCGAGTTATTATAAAATAAGGTCTGTGTAGAAATGGAAGTATAATGGTGAAAAACTTACACTGAACGGCATATCCTTCTAAGTTTTTTAAAAGCAAATGCATTTTTAAATTAGAACTAGGCAATAACAGCGTTGCGATGCTTCTAAGAGATATTTCACGTGTAGGAAATCGCGGGCAGGAGCTGTTTGATAGCGCCTAATGAATCTACATAATTATATCCCAAATAGGTAGGTAAAGCATAATGTATATAGGTACAATCACGGGCAATAATAAAGTAATGTACATATATACTACATCACTCGGCTTTATTCACAAGCAATTCACCCCTTTTGTTACGTACATAGCATTTTTGAACCCGTATATTATGGTTTATGTAATGTTTTGTAATCCATACTTCCATACTAATATTATAAATGCGAAAGTAACTCTGTCTGTCTGTCTGTTACGCTTTCCCGCCTAAACCTCTCAACCGATTTTGATGAAATTTGGCACAGACAATCTTTAGACCCTGAGAAAGAACATAGGCTACCTTTTATCCCGGAAAAATTTGATGTTCCCGAGGGAAATCTAAAAAGCGCGATATAACCGAACTCCACGCGGGCGAAGCAGCGGGCGGAAAGCTAGTAAACAATATAATAAACTAGCGGCCGCCAGCGACTTCGTTCGTGTGGTTTAGTTATGCTCCGCTCCTATTGGTCTCAGCGTGATGTTATATAGCCTAAAGCCTTTCTGAATTGATGGGCTATCCAACGCAAAAATAATTTTTCAAATCGGACCAGTAGTTCCGGAGATTAGCGCGAACAAACAAACAAACATACAAACAAACTCTTCAGCTTTATATATTTGTCGGAGATCGTCGAAATTATTTGAAGAAAAGTTGCTCATTTGATTTACGTAGTACAGGGGCAAACGCTTGTGACGTCATTTTGTGATGGCGGCACATGGACGGTGTCGCTTTAGAAAATGAGGTTCGTCGAACGGTCACTTTGCATCGAGACGCGGACCAAGGCACTTCTCCGAACCGAAACTGTCGGTTTGCCTATTTAAATTGTGATTGTCAAGACTGAAGGGTATATCTACACGTCGTGCTTTAATGCAAAAACTCACCTACGTAATGGAATCCGTACCACTACACAAGATGCTGTCGATCCTACCGCTCTGCCGTCGCTGTCTGCGACATATTATTAGTATAGATAGGTTTATCTGACTGTTGTTTTCGATATTTCATGAAAAAATCGCAATTGAAAATTGATAAATCTTTATACTTTGGTGCTCGTGCTCGTGACTGTACCTAGTTTTTATTTCGTTATTTCCGACGTCCAATAGTCGTTGATTATTTAAAACCAATTTGCTCTTATCAAAATCGATGTGGTACACTCCGCTTGACAGTTCCACAAACATGAAATTCATGAATGGACCCACGTCACTGCGGTCAGTACAAATTTCCCAGAATTTTATTCCTGCCTTTGGAAAGATGACGTGGTTGTTTACTAAACGTGCAATTAATATAGAACGTTTAGGTTTAACTAATTGTACAAATACTAATATTATGACACTAAACTTCCTTATTCAATGAAGTTATGATTCATTAAGTTATAAAAAAGTTAATAAACTTCTGGTGTCGCCACCTAGCGGCGAGTAGCAAAACTAAAACTAGGTCGACTTGTCAGTGATACCGCTGTGATTCACTAGATGGCGCTATACGAAACTCTGCGTTTAGACTTTCTGTTGCAAAGACTAAAACTACACATATAAGTAAATATACAGTAGTACTTACCCAAAAACCGCTACAGTAAAAAAAAATATCCTTGAAGAATAAAGGACTTACCTGTAACAGAGAAATTAAATTAAGTTACAAGTCAAAAACTTTTTAAGTACACAAAACACGTAAACAATGTTCCAATAAAAACATGTGAGCAAACACTTTTCATTGAACCATTAACGGGAATAAAAATAATAGAAAAAAAAAACAGTGTAATACGCTCCACCAAAATCGTGTGGCATCTATCATTATTTGTTTAAACAAAATAATCATTAGAAGCTACCAAACCTTAGGTGTTTAAAAAGGAATGAAGTTAAATATATTTAATGGATCCCCATTGTGCACCAAGCTATTAAAATGGTGCTCAATGCATAGGTGCCTCAAACGCCGATACTTCATCAATTCATGTCCACTGAAGCCATACTTCGAGACCACGTCAATTCCTTAGCTAATCTCGCCAAGCTCGTCTTTATTGCGCACGGTTCCGTTCATTGTGTCATAGAGAATAAAGCCTTGTATTGTATTGTATCCACCCCCTTACCACACGTCAAATACCATGGAGCGAACACATATGTACATACATGATGTCGGTTGCAATGTCCCCTACCACGATCCCAGGTATCATATTATCGGCCGATCGAATCTGTGAAACACCGTCTTTCCTACTTATACGGGGTTTGATACTATTAACAGATTATTCTAAGCTCGCTTCACCTAACTTTTTATGATGAAACTAGCTTTCCGCCCACCGCTTCGCCCGCGTGGAATTCGGTTATATCGCGCTTTTTAGGTTCCCTCGGGAATATCAAATTTTTCCGGGATAAAAGGTAGCCTATGTCCTTTCTCAGGGTCTAGAGATTGTCTGTGCCAAATTTCATCAAAATCGGTTGAGAGGTTTAAGTGGGAAAGCGTAACAGACAGCTGTCTGTCTGTTACGCTTTCCCACTTAAACCGTCCACTTGTCTGTACAACGGTTAATTTCGCATTTATAATATTAGTATGGATTGTCACAGAATTGCACAACAGGGGGTCTAAAAAAGCCGCAACCTTAATATGGTCAACTTTATGTCACACAATTCATAAGTTTGACAGTATTATTTACCGCTACAACTACGATATTTATTTGACAACATTTAACGAAAATTAAAACGAATTGCTAATGATCTGCTGGATATTTAGGAAATGAATTTCGTTTAGAAATCTACTTAAAGTAGCCTTTATAGTTTAGAGATCTACTTAAAGTGGCCTATATAGGTGGTCTGGTTTTTGGAGTAATTTCCAGTAAGAGGAACATACTTCTACAAAAATCGTTATGAACTACGCGATATTCCTTTCTTCGAGATGGTGTCATAAGAGAGACAAAAGAATCCTTAAAAAAACACTACACTTATACCCTGGGCCCTGAACATCTTACACTGTAATAGGGATGACACATTGCAGATTTCATAATCTTTAAAATAATGTGTATTTTCTTAAAAATTAACCTGTATAATTATTATAACTCACTCAAAATTTATTCATTCAAAATCAAAAGTCATTTATTGAAATTAGGCTGAGAATCAGCTGTTGTCAAACTTCAATATTACATAAGACGTCACCTAAAACGCCCGCCCTTCGTTCAACTATTAATGTCGGTAAACTACATAATAAAAATAATTAGGTAAAATTATTATTACGTACTTATTTATGTTTGAAGCCTTTTGCACAGAAGATGGCCAAGTAAGGTACAAACTTCTTGGCCAGTATTTTCACAAAATACGACAAATTGGGAGAATAGAAACAGTTCGTCACTGCTCAGATTGCTGTTGCTACTGTCCCGAATAGCCGTGGCCGTTTATACATACTGTGCTCATTATATTAAAACTCATTTAACCTGAGAGGCCCACAGAAGACGGATTGTCCACGCGCCGCCGCGACTAGAAACGGAATCACTAATTTTTGTCACGAAACGCCTTTACAGGCGTCAATTACTGTGTACCTAATTGTAATTTGTGTTGTCTAGTATTGCCAACGTCTGAAAGTATTGAAAAAGCCTCTAGCAACAGCCGCTGTGCTCTGTGCATATACCAGACATATAACTTATCTTAAAAGTGCGCAGATTTTGCGAGAAAAGAAAATGACTAGAGAAAGTGAGTCTCCTCCGAGATTACCATAGTAGTAACCCACTAGATCTCACACAATACCGCGGGAATCCAGATGGCATCAATGTGGTTAATTAAAACCTGGATCCCAGTCTAATTGGACCGCAAACGCGTTTAGTATTTACATTTTTTGTGATATTCCACATAAACATCTAAAAACTAAGAGACATCACAGGTGCGTTGTAGATATCAAATCAGACACACAAACAGATTCTAGAGATATTTTATTAAGTTATATGATCCTGCTTAAATTTATCCGGTAATATTGATTTTATGATTACTTTATAAGTTCAATTTACGACTGCGTTGATTGCAAGCTGAAATTTCACAAGAACATAGATTAATCCAAACGTAAAAGTATTTCAGTGCAGAACTTTCAAAGGGACATCTATTGTGATTGCATTACGTGATCCACGTGCTATCCGTTGTACGTCTGATTGTTTATTCGACCGAATGAGCGTCGTTTTTTACACTCAATCAAGCTGCGAGGGGAAAACCGACGTTTATTTTACACCAGTGCATGATGCGATATGTGAAATTGAAAAAATACAAATTACAATTGACATACCTATGTATTATTAACCATGGTTCAACACTGGTTTTCAAAATAAAACAAACATCACATCAAATAACTAGGTCCTCCGTCCTACGTTCGTACAAAACGCATAATTCATCTATTTAAAAAAATATGATTGACTTTTACAAGTGTTTGTACAAATTAGCCTACTTAATTACTTAAAAAATAAATCATTTATCACTAAGAACGGGCGTTTTTGGGGGACTGTCTTTTGCTAGAAAGGAAAGGTTAGACAAATCAAGCAAGATTTTGCTAAGTATATCATAATTGGTAGTAAAAACTGGTTCGATAACACGAAGTATTTTATTGAGCCGTGCCAATATTAACAAGGGATGATTGATATAAAAACACGACAGACAATATAGTAGACTCGTGTTTCAGCTGGAGGGGAGGCCATATTACTTTGACAAGACTGTGCCGATAGCAAAAAATTAATGGAAAATTCTACAAAGTTTTTTCTATTCATTTTTATGTGAGGCAATCCTAAAGTTCAGATCGCTTAACGGCTGCTAGATGGACCAAGGAACTAAAGAAAGTGGCCGAGATGGATTGACTGCGCAAGGTGGAGGACAGGTCAGGAAAATGCTCGTTAGATTACAAACCTACGCACGCACGCAGTCGCACACGTATACGTATGGGTATTTCATAAATTTTGGTTTGTTTTGAATTTACATCGTGAGTGTGATAATAACTTATATATTTTTAATTATTTTTCGAAAACCTTTACCTGTATAAAAAAATATCTACAGAAATCTATTTATTATTCAGATTCAGTCAACTATTCTGAATAAAGTACATACTTTCATAGTGTGTATTACTAATTTAGTTGCACATTGTATATTAGCATCTGAAATATTATTAAACATACTTTCAACAACATCATCTACACACTAATCATGTTGCAACAGCTAGTCATGTCAATAATATGAAATACAAAGTGAATCTAAATACAGAATCAACACGTATTGCATGGAGAATGATTGAAATGCGCCACGTGTCTACTATATTTAGTCCTAGTACAACCGGTACTAGAGTTCTGGGTCAAATGAACTACAGGAATGTTGAAGGTAATTTATGGTCCGAACCGAACGAAGCGTTTCGCCTCGTCTTTATACCGCGTACATAGAAAGACTGAAACAATTTCCCTGCGGCGGTATTCCCGTCCGATTATAATTTAAGTCAACAATGCTAGAGTGAATAGACTCATTATAAACTACTGTATTTTACATTAACGATTGCATTACTGCTTACTATCACGCGAAATCGCAGTCATACAAAAATGATACTTTTTTAACTAATTTATGTATTGTGGAAGCATGAGGAATAGGGAGTAAAGTTCACTCATTTCATACTTCCACAATACTGAATCTGTCTCTGTGACTGTACTGAACCCCACTGCACTGAAAGGCGTAGTCACACGTTGTCAAGGTGCTACGGTAGGTAGGTATATGTAACGTGTGACTACGCCTTTCCAAACATGAAAATTTATCTGTACATGGTGAATATTGTATACTTCAGAACAGTATTGTATGGCGTTATTCTCAATTTACAACGAAGGCATCTTGGTAGAGTCTATTGTGTCCATTTACTTGCAACTACATTAGCAACTTTGTTCAGTTCAGTATTTTGAAAATCTTGTTTTATACTTTTTCAGCGTCGTTTTTTGTTGTAGTTGGGTTTTAGTTTTATTACTTGTTATTATTGCCTAAATAAATCACTGTGATTGCCATAAAATCAGAAAACGAAACATAAAATGACACGTCAGTCATCGTTTGTCCACCCATAGGTTAGGTTAGAACTGTGACCAAAACAGCACGCGAGCCGAGCGAGCGTAGCAAGCGTGCCGCGGTAGCGGCCAGCGAAGCGCCAATTAAAACGCTGGTATAATTTTGGTGATCATTTACTACTTTTGGGATAACAATGATTTATTGGATAGCAGAATTTAAAAACTTTGGTTATAATTTTATATTAAAACGCTGGTATAATTTTGGTCATCATTTACTATTTTGGGGTTACTCATGATTTACTTGGAGTCATTTTACTTAAATAGGATAGCAAAGTGTTAAAACTTTGGTTATAATTTTACATTAAAATGCGAGTTTCATTTTGGTGATCATTTACTATTTTTGTCTGCTATTTGTTACTATATCTGGTGGTAAGTTAAACATAAGCCGTTCGTGATTGCAGATAAGTTGTTACTTTATTACATCTCGATGTTTACCTGTTTGCAGTTTGTCAGCGGTGAGGCTGCGCAGGAGTCGCTTGATGCTGCGCCGCCGGCGCACGCCGCACCCGTCGTCCGGTGAACTCATTGGCATAAGGACGGCGACATATCACTTGTCGCCATTTTGTTTAGCACTTATTGTTTACAGTTTTGGTTTTAAGTGGTCATATTTGGTTCATTTTAAACTGTTATTTCAAGAATTTTCATGGTAACATTTTCTTTACAATGATGGATCTAAATGAGTCAAAGACTGGGTTTGAAATACAGGTCGCATGGTTACATATGATGTGACATCAGCCCATTTGTAGCTTGATAATATGTAATTTGTTTTAAATAGTTTTCCACATTATCGCTCAAGAAGAAAATCAGAGAAATTTTCAACTGTCTAACTATCACGTTTCATAAGCATAGCTTGATGCCAGACAGTAAAATCCCTTTAGATATGTCCCAAATCATATAAAATGTTTGACGAATCATAGCTGATAAAAAGTGCTTAAAATATCAACTGTTCTTCTCAACTTATACTTCAAGTTAACACAATACCAGCAAAATTTTACCAGAAAAAAATTCGAATGTTTTTATGATTGATGTTTAGATATACCCATCACGTCTGCTGAGTTTCGTTAACTAAATTAATTCAACCATATCTAAAGCAAAGGCGAAAAC
Organism: Sesamia nonagrioides; assembly: GCA_017933935.1. NCBI lineage: Eukaryota > Metazoa > Arthropoda > Insecta > Lepidoptera > Noctuidae > Sesamia > Sesamia nonagrioides. The sequence continues at coordinate 10,909 of JADWQK010000742.1, read as the reverse complement.
AAATGGCAAAACCTTGATCGATGACGTCGTAAAACAGAATTCGGGTCAAAAATAAAGCCTGGGGAGCAGCACTAAAAGCCTTAATAAAAAGTTTATGAAAATAAATAAAACAAACAAGCTATTCAATATTCAAAGCACGTTCTTATTTGCATATCCACTGGACGAAATTACCTAAATAATCCCCATGATACGACGCGACAAAAATATAATAAAACTAAAATGTTGTTTACTCGCTGTTGGCCGCGACTTGGTCTGTGATCCATGCTGATAAGTAGCCTATGTCCTTACCGAGCATCTTAACTACGTAACTCAGTATCAATCTGAAACTGAATCATTTCTAAAGACATTGTTAATATATCCAAAAAAATATGCCCGGTGAAGAACGTTAATATATTTTTTTATACTTAATTATAAACTAGTGCTTGAACGCAATCCCGCCTGATGGTAAGCAGAGATGTAATCGTTGATGGCAAAGCGCGTTAGTTTATTAAGAGCCTATTTACTAAAAAAAACTGAATGAAAAGGAAGGACGACGGCAGTTAGCGAGGTGATGCAATGTTAAACCCTACAACATGGCCAACGATGCTCCGCCAGAGGGAGATTGATCTGGGGGCCCTTCACGACCACAATCCTGACACAACTGCTCAGACCCGTCTTCCGTACGGTTTCACTAGACATCATGCCGGAACACCACAAATCGCTTGGCGCCAGACTGACTAATAACGCAATAAATGTTATTAAACTTTCAAAACTAAATCCTTTGGTACTGATAGTGGTAAATTTAATTCTACTCCGTAAGTCGCATTATCATGAAAGTGTGTATAACAAAGAAATAAAAAACATTACATATACAAAACATAATATTGTTTCTTTATAATATCAATATAGACACATTTCATTTCAGAACAAACAGTAAGGTAAAATATTTTCTATCTTAAATGTCATTTTAAAGGTGAAAGGTCCAACGAACGACGCCCTTTATAGAAAACAGGTCACTGCACCAAATGAGACGAAAATTTTGCGCTACTTTATATACCTGGTAACATTATTTGAATATACATTTTAGTATCAAGTATTAACAAACCTTCAGCAATGTAAAGTGCGGTCAGGGCCTGGGATTTTTCCATCTCATCATCTGCGCTTGAATCAGGATCCCAGATACGAGGGCACATTGTTTGGGATTTAACATCTAGCATTCCTCTGTAACAGGTCAGACTTTGACATAGCGCGTATAATGTAAAACTTCATGTTGATAACAAGAGGCTTGCCCCTGTCTGTATGGGACTTATGGCGTTAATGTTAACGCATTTTACATTATTTCTCATATTTGTTTATTTACGTCTTGCGTCTTTATCTTTAAATCTACATTTATTCCTCAATTTTCCTTTTCGCATCACTGTTTGCCTCACACATGTTTAGTTTCTGAGAGAGAGAGTCTACCGTGCCATATTGGTTAGTAGTAGTTTTTAAGATAATTAATGTAATTGTTTGTGTCTATGTCAATTAATGTAATTGGTAATGTACCGTTTAATTAACCATCTTATATAAATAAATAAATAATGATACAAAAAATGACTGAAAGGTACAAAATGCTCGTGGCAAAATTTGTATTATAGATTTGGAGGAACGTTTGTTAGGGATCAAGGGATCGAAACTTAAGCAAATGAAACAGCGCGGAGGTTAGTACCCGATGAATAAACGTAAATTAGCGAAATGTCTATATTCTAAAAGTGCACCTCTGCTTAAACATTCAGGAATCCACAAATTATGTAGCGGTGAAGTTTCCTGCCCATTATTCTCCAACCTAAAACTGACTTTTGGAAAGGGCGACTAGAATCAATCATATTTTATTGTGAATTTCGACGTTCAAAAGTGTGTTTTATGTGCCAATTTGAAACAAAGGCTTTGATTTTACTATGTGAAGCGATGTCTCTATGTATCGCCTGTATTACAAGCTCGACGTGTCTTGTTTACGTCCTTGTTACATCGTCGTTCCGCTTTTATGAACAATTTTAATGAAATAGCTTTCATACTAGACATGTATGTCTTTTATGGAAATATAGAATGTTGTCCGAAGCTTTCTAGATATAAGTGTTGTTTAAAACCGTTCCTTTGCTAATTTAGTTCAGTTTCATAAGTCAGTAGTTTGATCTTTGGAAGAAAAATTTGTTGGCTAGCAATATTGCTTAAATTTAAACCTAATGAACTAAAACGTGGTCGCTCACAATGGGCCTCATACGAAGGCTCAGAGTCACACAAAGGGCAATGGAAAGAGCTATGCTCGGAGTTTCTCTGCGTGATCGAATCAGAAATGAGGAGATCCGCAGAAGAACCAAAGTCACCGACATAGCTCTGCGAGTCGCTAAACTTAAGTAGCAGTGGGCAGGGCACATTGCTCGTAGAACCGATGGTCGATGGGGCAGTAAGGTTCTGGAGTGGCAGCCACGTACTGGAAGACGCAGCGTAGGGAGGCCCCCAACAAGGTGGACCGATGACCTGGTGAAGGTCGCGGGAAGCCGATGGATGCGGGCAGCACAAGACCGGTCAGCGTGGAAAACCTTGGGGGAGACCTTTGTCCAGCAGTGGACATCTATAGGCTGAAGAAGAAGTACAAACTCGTTGCACGTATTCAGACCAAATCGTAATATATTTCAGTTCTGTAGCGACATCTACACCGCCTTATGCGAAGTAAGCATAAAAAGACGTCAAAGCAAATCCTGCACCACGCAAGCAAAGTTTACAGTGCGAGATGCATATATGTATACAATGTCCCGACATCAATTGTCAGGAGGTTGCCAGACACAAGACCAGTCAGATTGGAGGAACCTCCCTTTTTTATGGAAGATATGTTAACATTACGCTCTGTTCTTCGTACTATCATAAGCATCTTGGCCCACAACTCTTTACTTCGGCGCAATACTACAGGGTTTAGCAAGATATCAAAATGTATTCAAAAGAAATAACCCTGAACCCTGGCCACATTGATATAAATATAAAACCCAGCTCAATCCCGTCGAGGTCAAAATCAAAAATACCATCCACTACAGACAGGAGTGACTCATTCCAAATTGACTCGAAACTCGTAATTCTTCGTTTCCACATTCTTCCGATATATGTCACTATAAATTTGTTCGGCCGTTTTAAAGCGTTCATTGCGCAATGTCAAGGTGTTAGGTCGGCTGAGAGAACACGGAGTGGGCATTAAATGAAGTGTGAACTCAACTAAAAATGACAAATCAGTGCGCCGGTACATAATCCATACTAATAATATAAATACGAAAGTAACTCTGTCTGTCTGTTACGCTTTCCCGTTTAAAACTCTCAACCGATTTTGATGAAATTTGGCACAGAAAATATTTAGACCCTGAGAAAGGACAGAGGCTACCTTTTATCCCGGAAAAATTTGATGTTCCCGAGGGAAATCCTAGAAAGCGCGATATAACCGAACTCTCTCGAAAGCTAGTTAATTTATAATTCAATCCATACTAATATTAATATTTTTTCCTGTGGCAACACTACAGCTGACAGCTGTTTAAATTTCTTCCTAAAGTTTTTTTTTAATTTTAAATATTAAATTACTTAGATTTGTAGACCTACTTCCAATTATTCATATAATTAGTGGAACAATAATGTATATTTTGTGTTAGGTTCACATAGATAGTGCGTATTTAGTGTAAAAAAATCGGTGACAGTTACCGGCACAAGTGAATCTTGCATTGTCATCTCGGTATCAGGTATAATATTTTATATTTTACTTGCTATTAGTTTGTTTGCGTGCTTTATTTTAATCAGCAATAGCGTAATTCACCTTTAGAAAGGCTTATTAATTCCAATAACCTCTGATCGTAAACATAACCTTATTTTGGTTTGGTGACAGAACTCCCTTTTATTTACATCAAACTCGATTATTGGTCAACTTTTACTTTCAAAACACCTTTTATTTACTTAAATCTAAATCTCATTTTTCATTTTTTCTGATTATCTTCATTTTCTGCCACAACTACCGCCTCACTTCTAATTTCTTGTCATTTCCTTATTTACCTAGTTTCAATAATGATCATGACTCGTAGTGCCCATGCTCAACTCCAAGAGTCCAAACTCAAAGAGGCTTTGAGCCTACTAAAGGCTACGCGGGAGTCCTGTGACCAACTACTTAGGGAAATCGATGACAATGAGAGAGTCCTCTCCAATGCCCATGAAGCAAATAAGAAGTTGAGAAATGAAATGGCTCAGCTACATATTCAATACACTGATGCCATAGACACCCGGGATAGGCTCCAGCTTGTTGTGGACGGGTTCAGCCAGTGTAGCTTAGAGTATGAACAAGTTCTTTGTCAGAAACACCTCTTACAACATCAGCTACATGAGGCTCAAAGTCAAATCATAGAACTAGAGACTTCCAATAATAACATCACTGCCTCGCTGGATCAGAGTCTATTTAGCGAGTTGATGCCTATCGCCCCCACAATGGTTTCTGCAATAAACCCCTCTTACACTATAGATTTGACTGATGACAATGATACAAAGTCATCAAATTCAGTGAGGGTAGTAACCAGCAAAAATAAATTAAAAAAAATATATAAAAATTAATAAGTACATTGTCAAAACTCAAAAAATGGTGAAAACACAAAGGTACTTTATAAAAAGTGTTAACATGAACAGGGAAAGATTAAATTTGCTGAAACAGTTGGATATGTATTCTTATAACTTAGAGCAAAGTAATAGGAGGTATGACATAGACATGGAGTCATTGCAATCTGAACTTGACCATCTGCAAGATAAACTTATTTCAATGACTAATAAGTATAATACCTCAGAAGACCTAATGAGAGAATATGCGTTGGCGATGAATGAGCTGGTTAACTCACAAAAAACCAACTGTGAGTGCGGCCTAACATCAGATGTGCTTACACCGGATCATTCGTTGACATCATGTAATACCACCTTGCCGCAGCCCTGTGTTGATGTCATAGTTCCTTCTGCTAATAGTGCCAATAGCCGTGACTGTAATGATCTTAATAGTCTTAAACAAAGCTTGACTAATGATGTTGTGTTGTTCTGTGATGAGATAGGTAAGGGCTTGGGGCGCTTGTTGACTGATGAATGTCCGGGTCACTCAATATTGAACTACTGCATGCCTGGTTGTTCTTTATATGGAATTATGCAAAAAATTATTAAATGTAACTTTTCCCAGGATACAACATTGTTAATTTTTGTAGGTAATAGGGGAAATTTGAGTAAAAGAGAACTGCTTAAGAGTTGTGAAACATTAAGCAATCTGAATATTGGAAAGGTTGTCTTGTTTACATTCCCTTACAGTGACCAGTTGCCACAGGAAGAAAATAGGATTAGATTTGAACTAAATATGACAATGTCCAACTTGACATTTAATAATAAAATATTACATTTAATTGACATTAATAATTATTTTAAGAATTTGTATTTGACAAGAGATAGACATAACAATGTTATGTATTATCTTTCTAATTACTTTAAAAGACAGATAGCTGTGTCGCTATCATATTTTTTTTTTATTACAGCCAAGAATTTGGCTAAACAACTTGCTTCTTTTGAGCAATGCAATGACATTCGAATTAATTCTGCCAATAATTTGGTATCAGTTGACATCATTAATAATTTAAATTAGAAATTAAGACAATAGAGCCAACCTCTAGCTATAACAATATACAGGATTACAAAGGTAACTCGGGAGGAAATTTAAAGTCAATAGATAATATTAATTTGGTGCATCAAAATATTCAAGGATTTATGAACAAAGATTTAGAGGTTGATTTATTCATGAACCATTATGGTATTGATATTCTTTGCATAACCGAACATTGGCTAAAAAGTCACCAGTTCTTGTTTAATTTTAAGGATCACCAGGTTGGTAGTTCGTTTAGCAGAATTAATGCTATACATGGTGGCTCATTAATTTTAGTTAGTAACCTGTTGAAATTTAAAAATCGTAAAGACATAGTGGGCCTGTCTGTTGAACGAACAGCTGAAATTGCCTGTATAGAGTTGGAGGGCTTCATTGTGTTAAGTGTGTACAGACCCCCTTCAGGATTGTATGACTGCTTTGAGAAGGTAATGGATGAAGTCTTACACAAGAATTGTGTTTCAAACAAAGCCATTATCGTTTGCGGTGATTTTAATATTAATTTATTAGAGAACTCTGGTTATTGTAATAAAATTATAAGTCTATTTCAGTCGTACAATCTTGTAAACCTACACACATCAAAAGTGTCTAGGGATCAAGCATTTTTATGCGGATTTCTTGAGATTGAGATGTGGCTTTGTAATAAATTTATGATTTTATAAATTTATATGGATCCTTTTTGGTGCATTTCATAATTTGAATCAGGAACTGTGAATAAATTCGAGTAAAAGATGAAAATCAGCTGTCAATATTTTCCCTATAAAAACATACAACGCATTGAAGACATTATTAGTGCTACTGTTTCCCTACTACTGATTAAAACCAACGTTATTATGGAGCGGCGACGTCATTTAAGCAGGGAAGAAATGCTCAGAGCCGTGGGAATGATAGAAGCTGGTTCCCGGCAACGTACTGTAGCTTTAGCTCTGAATACAAGTCAGAGTGTTATCAGTCGACTTTGGACACGTTACCGAAGCACTGGTACCGTGGCTGAGCGCCATGGAGGACGGTATCGCTGCACCACACGGAGACAAGACCGATACATTCAAATCTTAACTCGAAGAGCTCCAACAATAACCGCCATGATGTTAGCCGTGAGGCTTCATCACTCTTCAGGGAACTTAATTAGCGACCAAACAGTCAGAAACCGCTTGCTTGAAGTGAACCTTCATTCCCGAAGACCGCTACAGGTACCACCTATAGCAATGCACAATCGTAGGATTCGATATCAATGGGCTCTTGAACACAGAAATTGGGCAGAAGAACAATGGCGTTTCGTGTGCTTTTCTGATGAGTCTCGTTTTGGTATGAGACCGGATACAAGACGAATACGACACTGGAGAACCCCTGGACGCCAACAGCGATTAAAATCCTGCCAGGAAGTCCATCCTTATAGTGGTGGAACCATCATGGTATGGGCGGGTATTTGGATCGGCGGAAGAACTGAGTTGATTTGGATCAGAGGCAACCTCAACGCTCAAATTTATGCTGAAACGATTGTATCAGGCGTCATCGTTCCTCTACAAGTGCAAATCGGTCCCTTATTTCAGTTAATGCATGATAATGCACGACCGCACACCGCAAGAGTTGTAAGACAGACTCTCGCCGCAGCTAACATCAATGTCCTGCCCTGGCCTGCTCCGTCGCCAGACTTGAACCCGATTGAGCATGCATGGGATATGCTACAGAGAAGAGCTCTGCCGAATATGGAGGGTATCCAGTCGCAAGAAGACCTTTTTTTTGTTGTTGCAACGAACATGGGCGGCCATTCCACAGCGTGATTTGGATGAACTCATTTTGAGTATGCCAAACCGATGTTCTTGTGTTGTTAGTGTTCGCGGTAGAAACACGGATTATTAATTGTTTAAGTTACCCAATAAAATTTTTAGAGAAAACTGTTATTTCAGTCTTTTTTTCGAACTTTTGTGTTAGTGGTTCAAATGTCAAATATCCCTTTATTAGGAAAATGGCAAATTTCTTTATTAATGCAAAGGTGACTTGGTTTATCGTTACTGTGACAAACGAACACACTTTATTTGATGAATCCTTAAAGAAAATTTTAATTAATATCAATCAGGAGAAAAGTTATTGCAAAAATATATGTTGATCCCTAGACACTTTTGATGTGTGTATTTTTGGAGCCCACAAGAATAACACCTACTTGTGCCACGTGCCTAGATAATATTTTTACAAACATAATACCAAGCCACAAAGAAGTTTTAAATTTACTTGATTCTGATCACTGCGGACAAAGGATTACTATTCCAAACCATAGTAAAAAGTGGCCAAAAAGGATATCACTGTTAACCCCAAAACTGAAAGCCGCTTGGAGGTTTTTAGATTTGATCTCATCAATAAATTGCCAGTCTTATCCAGTGCTGTTAATGCTGATCCTAATCATCACTATGACAATTTTTTTAATATATACTGTAAGCTATTTGATTCCACCTTTGTTCCCAAGACTATCTCTGTTAATAGTAAAGCATCTTTCTCTGATTGGGCTACCATCGGTATTCATAAAAGTAGAACTCGGCTTTATGAATTGTACAATGAGAGGGTTTATATTAACACTGTTGAATTCAATTTATATGTTAGAAAATATTCAAAATTATTCAAACAAGTTTGTTATATGGCCAAGTCACGTTACTTGAGTTCAAAGATAAAGAACAGTGGCAATGTAATTAAAACGACTTGGAAAATTATTAATAGTGAAACGGGAAGGTCCAGTGATAGAAATACTGACTATAGCCTGTCTATTAATGACAACACAATTAAATCAGACTCGCAAGTCTCTGAGGCATTTGAAAATTTCTTTTCGGATATTCCTGTTTCAACTACTAAATCCCTAAACTCATCACCTTCTGTTGCGGAGTCTTTGCTTAAAGAAAATGTTAATGTTTGTGATTCGGAGTTTCTTTTTGAACATGTTATCAGTAGAGATATAATTAAAATCTTTCACACTCTGAATGTAAAAAAGACTGCTGACCTATGGGGTCATTCGGTGGAAGTTGCTAAGTCTATTATTGATATTGTGGCACCCACTCTAGCTGTTATCTTTAATGCTTGTATTGACTGTGGAGAGTTTCCTGATCTCATGAAAGATAGTAAAATAATACCTTTGTTTAAATCTGGTAGTACATCAGACCCCACAAATTATAGACCTATTTCTGTACTACCTACCTTTAGTAAAATTTTTGAGAAATTAATTTTAAACCAAATGCTAAATTTTTTTAATAAACATAAATTATTACATAGTAAACAGTTCGGTTTTACAAGGGGTCGTTCAACTACTGATGCCGGTGTTGAACTTCTAGGTCATATATATAATGCATGGGAGGATAAATGCGATGCCTTGGGAATCTTTTGTGATTTGTCCAAGGCGTTCGATTGCGTTCTTCACGATACGTTAATCAGGAAACTCCGCCACTACGGGATCCGGAACTCTGCACTGGATCTTATTACATCTTACTTGAGTGGTAGGATTCAAAGCGTTGACGTTAATGGAAAAAGATCTTCTGGATCTTTAGTAACAATGGGAGTCCAACAGGGGTCAATTCTTGGTCCTTTTTTGTTTCTTATTTACATCAATGACCTGCCGTACCTAATAAAGGATAACCACGATATAGTGTTGTTTGCAGATGACACTTCGCTTTTATTTAAACTGAAACGTCAGCAGCAGGTTACTGATGATGTAAATAGCGCGATCTCCAAAGTAGTCCATTGGTTTAATGTTAATAATTTACTCTTAAACGAGAAAAAAACCAAATGCATTAAGTTTACTCTACCTAACGTGAGGCAGGTGGAAACTAAAGTGTTGATAAAGGGCGAAGAATTGAAATCTGACGACAGCACAGTATTCTTGGGTATAACTCTGGATGCTAAGCTTCAATGGGGTTCACATATAGAAAAATTGTCAAAAAAGCCAAGTTCTGCTGCATACGCAGTTAGAACAATTCGTAATTTGACTGATGTTGAGACGGCCCGTTTAGTGTACTTTGGCTATTTCCACAGCGTAATGTCGTACGGCATTCTGTTGTGGGGAAATGCCACCGATATTCAAACAATATTTGTTTTGCAGAAACGAGCTGTTCGTGCAATTTATAAATTAAGTCCGAGACACTCTCTCAGAGAAAAATTTAAAGAGATTAATGTAGGTACTGACCGTGCCGTCTCAATATATTTATGAAAATCTTTTGTATGCTCATAAAATATAAAATTGTTTAAAAAATACAGTGATGTCCATGATATAAATACTAGGAACAGGCACAAATTTATTGTACCTACAACAAGGCTCAAGAAAATAGGTGGCTCTTTCAGATACCAATGTATACATTTTTACAATGGACTTCCAGAGGTGGTTCAAGATCTGAGCCTGAATAAATTCAAATCCTTCATTAAACGTAAGTTGTGTCAGAAAGCATTTTATAGTGTGAAGGATTATATTGAGGACAAAAAGGCTTGGGCTTGAGCTACGTCCGATTTCTATACAATGATTGTTCTTTGATTTTTCCTCTTGTAGTTTTAATATGTAATTGTTTATGTTATTTAGTCAAAGCCTGTATTACACACTATGTAGCCAAGCATATTGTACGTTACGGAATTGTATCGCTGACAGAGGTGTTCGGCACTTGTGCAGCTGCAGCTGCACAGGAGTTAAACTTTCCACAGATTCGGGAACACTGTTGGGGCTGCTGAACCTTGGACAAAACTATCTTAGCATTGTGTAGATTCAATTTCTTAGTATTGTATAATTGCATGGCAAACGTGTGAGCACAATGTACGAATGTGCTGTAAGGCATTTATTTGTTGGGTTAGTCTTTTTATTGACTTAATTGTGCTCTGGCTGTTGAGAGTATGTCGTGCTCACTCAAATGTCTCGCTGATGGTGGCGTGTGTTTTGGGTCATTGGGTTCCCTTCGATATGGTTGAGCTGAATGATGCTGATCCATACGTCATGTTCGTGAACGGACGCCGTCGGAGGGGACTGGTCATCTCTTAGCTGCCACGGCGTATTTTAATTTCTGCATTGATTTTTGTATGTTTTCCATAATGGACGCTCTCAGCGTACAATATATTTCTGCATCGTTCTCACGCGGTTGATTTCAACATGAATGATGTAATCAAATATTTGTAACAATAGCTTAAAAATTTAAAAAAGTGTCCATGGAGTTTCTTGCCCGTTCTTCTCCATAGGTACCTACTCTTTGGAATGGGCGACTAGCTTCATCTTATTGACTGACCGACCTT